>JAJQOW010000018.1:2761502-3361502 GCA_037975125.1 Latrodectus hesperus | reverse complement strand
TTTAGCAAAATTTTAAAAATAATTATTTTAATTTATTATGATAACAGGATAATTTTTGAAAGTTAAAGAAATATCTATAAGTTTCCTATAAAGAATACATCATTACCAAATTATATGTTTATTTAAAAATAAAAACTTTTTGTTTAAATTCTTTGCTTTAATATTTATAATCCTAGATCTTTTTTTAAAAAAATTATTAGAGAATATAGTAAGTTACATAAACAGTTGGTTCAAACCCAAAAAGTTTCAATTGACGATAGCAAAGACACATTAAAAAATGCCTTACAGGAATGTCAGATACATATTTATAATAGCATTAATGGAATCATAAGGCATATCCTGATTCTGTTTACCACGCTTTTTTGTGATAAATGAAACATTTAATAAAAAGCAACAATATAGTGAAAAGTAAATCCATTCCCTATTTTAATGCATTTTCCATTAATAACTTTCAGCAGAAAAGGTCAAATGCTACACGGTGTAGAATATTCTCCTACAAAAGCCACTTTTATCAAGTGGATTCGGTATGTCAGTGTTATTGACAACCATATTCGTATTTCCAACCTTCACCCATTCAATATCTAAAATATGTGTTGGAAAAAAAGGGGAACACTAAAGTAATCCGGAATAGGTTTTCTGTCACATTCCGGTCATTCTAAATCTTTCTCGATTTAATCTGATATATTTTGAAAGAATTCTATTTCCGTCCTTGAGAGAACTCGAAAAGGAATGTATGTTTTTAAATTTGTACCTTTTTCCGGAACGCTGCTTTTTTAAGCAAGGAACCGGAAACGCATTTGAGTAAGAAGATGCAGTTCTATAAATATACTTTGCACATATTTTTATTTACATTCTTTTTATGAACCAAAATATTTAGCACAGTTGATAACGTATAAAATTGTTCCTATATGCATTAACTAGGAATGATAAAAAAAAATTGTCCCGATGAATTTGAATAAATCTTGTTTGTCTTTTTTGAATTAAATCGTGTTAGTGTTTGCATAATTATTAACAATAATGTGATAAATGATATTCCTCCTCCTAAAAATATTCTGTTGGAAGAAACATAGTTTTCATAGTCAAATCAATAATTACAATTATTTCAATTATATTATAAGTTTGAGTTTGACCTCGGTAAAAGACAACCAATTATATATCAATGGCTTTTACATCTACGGAAGTTCTGATGAATACGACAACTCTTAAAAGAGAAAAAATTCAGTCTGCTAGTGTGACAGTAGTTTAAACAGGATTATTTGGAAAAAAACTTGTAATTAAAATATTCAAAATAATATCAGAAAACTTAATTTCTAATATCTAAATAAGAAATTTTTGTAAAGCCAAACTGAATAAAAATATAATGTACATAAATGTTTGTCAAATATATCAAATTAATACAAGAAATATTAATTTCGTAAATTCCATTTTATACTTTAATAAGTAGGTGAACATAATTAACAAATAGCGAAAATCAAAATTGATGTATGAATTTTCTGAATTTTTATTTACCTTGTACAGGATTCAAGCATTTATTAAAAGTGCCTTTTAATTAATGCTTTTTGAAAAGGAAGAACTGAATCCACTCATAATTGCCAGAAAGTATGTTGATATCACAACTTCAGATTGCAATAACGAATTTTGTAATAAAGCATTGAAAATTCCTTTGAATTTATAACTTACGAAAATCAAAATAGCAAAACTTATATTCGATTCTAACAAAGTGTTTCATTTATGAGAATAATTGCGCTTTGTTAAATTTGAATATCTTAAAAATGTTGAGGGAGAATCTCAGTATTTTATTGCAATCATTCGTAAGTTTTGTTCAATTATTTTTGTAAAAATATCTCGGAAAGTTTAGCTTTAGCCAACTTATTGGCTTACTTTGTACTTTAAGGAAGTCATACTAAAATATTTAAAACATAATTTGAGAACACAGTAAAAGCTCCTTATTCGCACTTCTTTCCTACGCGTTTCAATTATTCGCGGATTAAAAAAATGCGACCCAATTCCTATATTCGCGGGTCTAATAAGAGTACATACATAATAATAAAAGAATTCCAATAGGTATCCAACCCAATATCCTTTGTAAATGCCGTCAAAAGGACTAATAAAAAAAGTAAAATAGATCTTATTACAACTTTGCCTAAAGTATGTTGTTAAATGATATCGCCGATGACTTTGACATGAGCCGCCTACGCAGCTATCGGTGTTTTTGAGAATGTAAGCAAACAGAATGAAAGCAACCTTATTACTCTCAATGAATAAAGTATATTTTTAAATGTTGCTGTTCCGTTCTATGGTAAAAGCCGCTTTGCTTGCTTTATTGTTTCGTCTTTCACATTCGTTACAAAAATTGTCATCGAGTTACACGTCTCTACCACTTTTTTTCTAATTTATAATGTCAACTAAATAAATGAGAAACGAGTTACGACACGAAAAAAAATCTGTGTCACCACTTAAATTGAAAATAGAAATGTTTGATCGCTTACGCCTTGGAGAGTCATTTGCATCCATATCCCGCTCATTCAATGTCAACGAATCAAATGCAAGATCAATGAAAAAAATCAAAAGATTAAATAAGGTTGTCTGTAGCTTCAACTTCACTGTCAGGGAAAATTGTTCGTGATCCAGCAATTGAAAAAATGGAAGTGGCTATGTCATTATGGATCAAAGGCCGCAACCAAAAAAAGGGCGCCGCTGAGTGGTCCAGTGGTTCGGGAGAAGGCAAAACGTCTTTACGCTCATTTTAAAGAACCTGATGATAGTTGTAGTGGTGAATGTACAGATGGAGGATTTCAAGCATCGGAAGGTTGATTCTATGAATTTAAGGTGAGAGAATCATTGCATAACATTAAAATCGTTGGAGAAGCAGCGTCTGCAGACGCTGCTGCAGCAGAACGATATCCAGAAGAATTTGACAACCTAGTAGCTGATTGAGGATAGAAACATGAGCAAGTATTTAATGCAGACGAAACTGCACTATTTTGGAAGATAATGCCAAACAAAACATTCATTTCTAAAAGTGAAAAATCTGCTCCTGGATTTAAGGCAGCAAAGGATACAGTTACACTGCTGCTATGCTCTAATGCATCTGGAGATTGTGCCATTAAGCTACTGATGCTTTACAGATCGTTTAATCCTCGGGCTTTAAAATTCAAAACAAGGACAACCTGCCAGTGTTTTGGCGTGCTAATAAGAATGCGTGGGTTGCAAGCGCTATTTTTTGTACTGGTTCCCGAATTGTTTTGTTTCTGAAGTTGAAATTTATTTAAAGTATCTAGTTCTGGACAATGCACCAGGTAATCCTCGCGAGCTTGAAACTATGCATAGAAATATAAAAGTGACATTTTTACCACCCAAAACGGCGGCTTTGCTTCAACCTATGGACCAAGGAATAATGAAGGCCTTTAACCTCTATTACATTAGACGAACCTTCAAAATCATATTGGATAATATGGAATGTAATTCTGATATGATTGTTATGGAATTCTGGAAGAAATTTGACATAGCAAAATGCATCGTAAACATAAAAGAATGACTAGAAGAACTGAAGCCACACACATTGAAGTCATGCTGCAGCCTGCTCTGACTGCGGAAAACGACGAAGAATCTGCGCAAGTTCAAACTTTGACTGCAAACATAGCCAAAATCGCGAATGGAATAGGACAATATGGGTTCGAACAGATAGAATCAAGTGGCATTCAGGAATTGTTTCAATCGCAAAATGAAGGTTTGACTGAAACCAACTCAGAGGAAATGTTAAATTCATAGCCCTGTGAAGAAGAGGTTTCAACAACCACTGGAAACGTGACATTTAATTTGAAAAATCTTAGTGAGGTTTAAGAATAGCAAATGAGCTTTGCGATTTCTGTATGAACATTTATCCACCTATGGAATGAAGTCTTATTTTTAAGAGGCAAATTGCTAATGCGACTGTTGTGAATCAGTCTGAATTGAAGGAGCTTTTAAAAACTGCCAAGCAAGAGAAAATCACAAAATTCTTTAAGCCATTGCCTAAGCCTTAAAATAATTAATCAAAATGTTCAAAAACTTCAATTAAATTTATTTTTTTATATATTTTTTTATTTCGTCACCTAGGAACGTATCCCCTATAATCCCATATAAATTACCATTCCGTATTCACAGTTTCTGTATTCGCAGCATATTAACGGAAAATATACACCGCTAATAAAGAGCTTTTACTGCATCCTTCATATACATATTTATTATGTCTTACAATCATTAATTTTATCTTATTAAAAGCAACTTTTGATATTTGGAAGAATTTTGCTAGAAGTAATTTTAACCTAGGAGTTTAATAATACTTTTGAGTCTTTCAATTTTTAAAATAGTATATGTATTTAAAATAATATAATATAAATGTAACTAATTCTTTTACAATACATTTGTGTGCCTTATAATATCAGCCCTTGAACAAACCCTTCACTAAAATATATGTTGCACAATTATTAATTTTACCAAAAATAAATTATTTGAAATAAAGGAAGTAAATAAAAATATATTGATTTGATAAATGTATAGAAGATTTACAGAAAATCCAATATTTTTTAAATTTAACTTTTACACTGATATTACAATGAACTTGTTCCTAAAAACTAAATTTAGTTTTTGAACATGTTATCAATGAGTAGAACGACTAAATAAAAAAGCCAATACAAGGTTCAGATGAATTTTCCAATCACAAATTTTAATCTTGTTTTAAGAAAAAACACTTTTTTCTTTTTTTTTAAAATACATTTGTGTGAAACCTTCCGCATCCAAATTTCAGAAACTATTTCTTTGAAAATTTGCATTCTAATCAACAAATTCATTGCAGACGTAAAAAGCAATACATTGAAAAAAATTCACTGTATTGGAGTATTAAGTACTTCTGTAAATTCGTTGCATTTCATTTATATTAATGAGGAAAATAAAATGCTTTCAGTATAGCACTTTCTCCTGGTGTAGATCTGCCTATATTTTAATGAAGCCTGGTACTTTAGTCATGAAATATACCTGCATTTATGTGTCAAATTATCACTGTTGATGAGAAACGTGAATTCAGAAAAAATCTGTAAGTGTAAAAATGCGTAACGTATAATGTCTAATACACTATATTTTATGTTGCTCTCTATATATGAAAACTATTATTTCTGTAAGAACTAAAAAATCCGGATAATAAATCTATCTCTTCCTTGTCAGACATGTCTTAAGATTTGATAAATGATGTCATCTGTACTATGCATCATATTAGTTTGTTTACCAAGGGAAACAAATCAAACGAGGTAATATAGTTTTCTCGTGAAATAATATTTTGCATTAAACTATTCTTATAAGAATTTCAGTGGTAATATTGCCGTGCTTTTAAAAAAATCTAAAAGAAATTTTGGCTTGTTTAGGGCTGTGTTAACTCTGGTATAAGATAATTTAGGCCCACTCTCTAATTTTATCAAGAACACTGTGAATACATATTCAGCATTCTAGATTAGTTGTTAATTTTTTTATTCCTGCCGTTATGTAATTTGGAAATGTGTAAAATGTTTCTTGAAGTGCATATAAAAAAGTATTTACAATCATATGTAACAAAAAATTCATTTGTAGAATAAAATACTGGTTTCAAAAAAAAAAATCAGAGAAAAAATTATTTCAACTAAACTTTTATTTTTAGAGCAATTGTAGAAGATAATGAATATTTACCTCTTGATCATGTTTATTAGTACAGCTTGAAAGAGAAAAAATTCATTTATGTCCAGTTATTTTTACACTGATCTGTAATTAAAAATTAATAAATGCATTTTTAATCTCTTTCTATTATAATAAAAGTTAAAGTTAGACCTGCAATTTTTCTATTATATAAATATGCCTCAATGTTGCAAAATATATTTGTGTAGTTTTTTTTAGATGTAGCTTAGATTTTTACAAATTATTAACCAAGTACTTTACAAGGAAAGACGCAGTTATATTATATCAAAAACTTTATGATTTATACTAAATAGTTATTTAGATGGTATAATTCTAAGAGTAACATTTGCTCCATAAGAAAAGACGTCTTTTCAATCAAATATCGTGAAAATACTATTAAGCATATTTGAATAAATATCAACTTTATTGATTTTTATTTAAATTTAATAAAATAATGTAAAGAATTTATCAATATAATTCCAGTTTAAATTAAAAATATTTACGTTTTATATTAATTTTTTAACAAAATATGATTTCTTCTTTTATTACATAAAATGTTTATATTTAATTTTGCATTTAAATTTTTTATATTGATTAGAATATCATGATAATTATGAGGTAAACAAAATTAAACTTTACACTTCATTAGTTTTTACTTGAATTACTTCAAAACATATTTCAAAGTAAATAACTCTCGTATATAAATTATTCATTTAATTATTTCCGAGCAAATCCCTTAATATAATATTTTTTTCAACGTAATTCCTTCAATGTAAGCGAATTTTGTTGTCATATTTTCTTTAACAAAGAAGTTAGTAAAGTCATCATAATCTGCAAAGAACAACAAGCATAAAAAAACTTTAGAACTAAAAAAGTCCATTAAAACTTTCAGCATAAGGAAACATTTCCTATCTAAGATTTAATTAAGGAAAATACGTCCTTCATTCACGTATTTGGCGTCGTAAAATATTATGATATTCAGGACATTAAATTCTTCCTCTGCTTTTAATCTGCATATCGCTATTTTTGTCTCGCACGACTTTCTTTTCTCTTTAATTATCTTCATGAAAGCTAAGCACAGAAAATTGCTTCTTCCCTAATATTCATGGAATCAATTTTTGAAAATCGCTGCCAACTAGTGTCTATTAGAATAACGCCTATATTGCATTTTTTCTGCAAAACACATGAATAATGATGGGATGCAACTTAGAATATTTATATAATAATGTATATTTATCACTCCTCTGTGTTAGAAGAAAGGGGTAGCAAAGTATCTTCATTAGAGATTATCAGTTATCTTACATTCTTGAAAAAATATTTCAAAATATAGTTTTGTAAAAGTCATTATGTTTCATCCTAAATTTTTGCAGATAAAAAGGTCTGAGACATAGACAAAAGCAAGTCATTGTACAGAGTGATAGTTTCAGAGTACGAATTTGTTATTTGTCATGGAAAATACTTAATAACCAAATAAAAGTATTCATAAAAACTTATTTAATTTATGGGATTCAGAAATTGTCCTCACTAATTTCGATGGAAAATATTCTAATATTGCCATTTTTCTGACATTTTTCTGACATTGTGTTAGTCTCTAAAATATTGATAATCACATTTTTCCTAATCCTCTGATTTAAGTGGACTTTTGCAAGTATTAACAAATTTTTACTCTTATAAATATCATTATTTTAGTTTTGCATAAATAAAAGTTCTTTAATATGCTCATTAAACTAAGGAATCACAATTTTTTCAATGTTAATATTTTGTAGAAAAATTCATTGCAATTAATAGTTATCTGCCATGTGCTAGCATAATGATTAATACATCAACAAAATCAACCAACAGACGAAAAATATAATATCTATTAAAATTTCCGTTAGACAAAGAAAAATTACGAATAAAATAATTTTTTTATGTTAAATAAAATTTTTAGTCTCCAGAAGTAATTTCACAAAAATATTTTATAAAGATTTTTTTTCAAATAAGAAAATAATTTTTTTCAGAAGTGAAAACTTATGTATAAAATAATATTACTTCAGCATAACAAGAAAACCTTTAATGAAGAATTCGATAATTAATTTGGTATTAAGTTTAAAATACGTGTAATTTTTGTTAGTAAAATAAATGGAAAATATGCATTTTAAATTTAATTTCAAATTTATTGAGTTCGAATATCATTCGAAATTTATTATATTTATTCATACGTTTTTGGATAATATTTATGGTGTTTTACACTTGCCTACACAAAATTTAGCGAAATCATCTAATATTAATAGTTTGCGAATTTAGCAGAAATATATGGATTCATAAGAGACAAATATGCATGTATATATATAAAGATATTACATCATTTAATGAAACGGGTGGAATATTTTAAAACAATTTTGAAAAAAGTTTGACGATTAAAATTTATGTATATTTTTAGTGTATGCCCTGATTACCATAAATATGTTAATATTCTGGTATTCATAATAAAAGTGCTTCTCTTGCAAATTTTATTTGTATTCCGTCTAATAACATCCGATTTTCCATCAATCTTTGTGAGTTTGCACTTATCAATTCAGACTCACGGCATATTAACCTATACAGAAAATCAGGGTAATTTGGAAGAATATTCTTAAAAGTATATATGTGTTATATTTCAGTTTTAGAAAAATAAATATGGTAGTTTTAGAAGATTGGCGGTTTACTTTTTGAGATTTTTATTTTTAAAAATTATTTTGGTTCATAAATGAAAATTCCTCTATATTGTCAAAGGTAAGGCATTCTCTTTGTAAAACGAACAGCTTATCTTAATATTTCACCCCTTCTTTCCATTTTTATGTTCATTATAAAAGAAACCCCTCTGAATTATTTTCATATTTCCCTTCTTAGCAATAAGCATCGGTTTTATTCCACATAAGTTTTCAACAAAGTGTTGGCATTTAGAAAAAATTAAATTACTTTCACTAAAAGTTAACTTGTTATAGTTTTATATCCTCCATGTGTAGCAATTGTTAGACAAGGTTAGTGAGATTATTAAACTTGAAAAGGTCCAAAGGCATTACAGGATTTCTGATTGTCATAGTGGGAGAGTTGAAGACAGTCCGAATTGTGTTCATGCGAATCAATTTTCTGAAACGCACTTGTTGCATGTTGGAAAAATCTTCTGACCCCCATAGAAATGAAACCACGTCAAGTGGCCACTGCCAAATCTAGAAAGAGCACTCTGACTTTTTTCGATCAAAAGTGAGGCCTAGAGAACCACCAGGGTTAGTTCTTGTGTACTATTCTTTTAATGGGAAAGGTTTGGCATCTAATTTTCTTAAAATTCTTCCTGATTACATAGATTTCATAAAATGTCTTGATAGGGGCAGGGTTCGGGGCTTCTAAACCTCCCTTAGCTAGTTTACCTGCAACCCCATTTTCACAAGTATCAACATGCGAGGGAATTCATCGCAGATGTACAGTACTAAAAAGACGAATCTATTTAAGTATGTCTAATAGGTAAATGCTAGTTCTGTCACCCGCATCACTCCAATTATTTAGGCGCTAAATTGCGTTCTTGCTGTCCAATAGAATCCAAACCTCACCGTAAAGTTTTTTTTCACAAATATGGTTCTAAGACCTACTTCAGTGGCAAAAAGTTCGCTTCTAAAAATGGAGCAAATCTCTGTATTTCTGACTTTTATCTCTTGATCTCCATCTGGGGTCATGATATAAATGCTGCTACCTGATTGGTTATTCTCACTTTTCCTTTCATCAGTGTATAGATTAATAGCGTTTCTTGTTATCCTGTCAGTGATCAAGCTGTTTCACAATACTTGAGCTCTTAATCACTGGTGAGAGCAGTTCAGAGTGAAAAAAACGTGTCAGGTAACCCAACAGAGGACTCAATATTGTTCTTGAGCTTATGGCACCCACGTTTATGTCAATATGATATCCCGGGAGGCAGCTAAGCTTAACGGGCTATTCTTCTTTAACCTTTTGTTATTTTGCTAATATTGTATGAACACTGCCGTACGATTTTGGCTTCCATAACTAAAAAGTTTATTATAGTAGTTAACTTAATGAGTGTCTTTTCTCCTACTTAAAAGCCTAAATATCCACACCATATAATATTGCTTGGGCAGTTATTTCTTAAGTCTTTTATAATGTGAACAGCACTCAATTGAACCCTTTCTAAATTTTGAAGATTAAAACTTGTGTAGACAGGAAATCCATATTCCAAAACAGGTCTTATAAAAGAAATGTATATAATTCGAAGGGTGCCAGCGCAGGCTTCCCTTACAAAATTTAACTTGTACTTCTATTTACAGTTTCATAAATCTTTTTTACACAGGATCTGTTAACTATCCAACAAAAATATAACTAGTTCACAATTTCAGGCATCGGCCATCCGTCCGATAAAGCGGAGTTCGATTCCCAATTATTCCAATCGATTCCCATATACGTGCTCGTTTAATCAATGGAATAGAAAATCCGTTGGTTGGTCACTGTTACCATGGGTGTGATATGGAGGAAAATTTCCTTCCCCTCCAGATCAAGCTAAAAATTGAGGAAGTGGTTCTTCTGGTGGTGCCATCTATAGGACGAATCTTAGAGCAGACATACAATACCTTCATGGTGCTCTGATTAAAACGAAAGACGCACACTTCTGACTTAATTTTGTATAGTCTTCGTCTAGCACACTTGGCTAGTTCAAGTGTCTTTAATAACGACAGCATCAATTTAAATTGCTAGATATCAGGTAGTTACTGTCACATGTTCATAAGCAGATAATAACAAGTTTTTTCATGATGTTTAGCTTTTTAAAAAAACTTGTTGTCGTACGCAATTAAGTTAATTTGCATACTGCTTTTTTATTTAATTTTATTTTCTGTTTTTTTTTACATGGATATTAAAAAGAAAGCATTAGAAATCATATATCAATTCTTAAGGTACTGTTTCATTCTTTTATTTAACAGTGGTATCATTGCTTAAAGTGATATGTTGACTGAAATTTGTGGGGATTCAAATCTTGACATTTATTTAAACAATAATTTTCATTTAAAAGAATGAAACATTTACTTAAAGGAAACATCTTAGTCATGGTAATCAAAAATAAACAATACAAAATCTTAGGAAAATAGACGTTGACAACAATATATATACACAAAAATAAACATAATTCAACAGAAATAGGAAATATTCTGTTGAACTATGGAACATCTGTATATATGGAAAAAAAGTAAATGTGACATTTTATGTCTACAATTGATACATAAAATACCTAAAATATTCTGAAAGCTACTTTTATAAGATCTATGGATACATATTTCATAAAAGATCGAAAGAAGTTTCTTACGAGCATTTCTATTTATGTAAGATGCATGAAAGATGCCAGTATGTACTGAGTATTAAAAACATTTGACATATATTTCCTTTTCAACTGAGATATTTATTTTTTCTGACGTTTTTTTAAACGTTTCTAAAAGAGCACGAGTAAATAAATACATGACTAAGATAAATTTCGTTTATCACAATAAAAGTGCATTGAAAGATATTTATTTGAAGAATCTCCAACAATTTTATAAGTTTTTAGAATTGAACATATAAAAATGCTATTTTATTTGTGCTGCAATAAATGGCAAGTCATGTTTGCTAAAAAAATGTTAAACTGAACTTTGCTCCATTCACAGTTTATATTTTTATGTTGTCAATGAGAAACGAAACGAAATGTGTTTATCCCCAAAATTCAATTAAATAAAAAAATTAACTTTCTGTGGATCACACAAAATAAGTAATCAGTGGCCAACTTTTCTATACTTTACTAAATATTTTTTTTGAATTAATATACAAATTTAAAGGAAAGTAAAATTTTTACTTTTATGGAAATTAATCTAATTTATTCAATATAAATATTTCCTATATATTGACATTACTTTTACAATTAAAATTTAATTATAGTGCTTTATTATTAAGTAATTAATATAAACAACTGTAGAAAATGATTATGTGAACTAATAATTGTATGCATTGATTTGAAAATTAGACTTTTATGTTATAAAATTTTATTTCAGAGACTCAGAAAATGCTTAGTATCTCAGCAATAATTATTATTTAATTAAAATAATAATTATTAGTTTTCCTAGAACATAAGTTAATTTAATTTAGAAAAAACTTTTGATTTATCAAAAAGTGAAAGATTTATTTCTTTTTCAATAAAAAGTGCATTTTTATATAGGAAGTAATTTTTTACTTTGTCACACAGAGTAAATTACAGAACATTTTTATAATTAGTTAGCTTCTGTACGCTTAAATTATTTGAAAAATCTAAATGAATGTCATCAAAGTTTAGAAAAGTATTTATGATTTAGTGGTTCATATTCATGTTAATAAATAGGAAACTTATGGGTAAATACTAATCTCAAAGACTTGTGAAATATTTAAATTCCTTTATAAATTATATTTTAAAATAATAAATTTGTTAAATATATATATCGAGAAATTAAGATACAAAGCAAATGTAAAAATATTAAGTGGACAGTATAAACATTTTAAATGGTTGGGTACAGATCTAAATCGGAAGGGATGAAGATTGTGTCAGATTATATAATTACTTAAACATATCAAATAATTTGCACTTTAAGTAAAAGTTTTAGCGAATTTGAATGATAAATGTAATTACACATATGATATAAACACATGATGGTTTCTGTTGCTATTTTATCTCATGATGCTTATGAGTGAATATTTTGAGTGATCAAAAATACATTTAAACTCAATATGGTGTGTGGTTACAAGTGATCGAATGTTGTAATCATCTTAACTTTGGCAATATAACACATAAATATAACGAAACGTTTTCCTCAAATCCATTTATATTAGAATTATTTTTGATTTTCTTGATTTTCAGTCATTCTGGATCTAGTATTTAGCATCGTTGATCTAAGAAATATTATGTTTGCCTCAATACTCTCTTAGTAGCTTATACCGCATCACTTTCTTATACTACTCGAGTTGTTTTAATTTATAAAAACGTGCACAAAGTATTAGCCGCAAAAGCCGATCAAAGAAGCTCAATAAATATCACCAATAGGTGGCAATATTATCTTATCAATTTATAGCTATGAGAATTTCTCGGAAGTGGAAAGGATTTCTTATGTTTAAATTTGCTTTTATATCATTTACTGTTAACATATGAAAACGTGAACAACAATAGTACTAGACTCATAAACCGATAAAAGATTACTCAACAAATATCAGCAATTACTAACAACAGAATCTTACTATGAATTTATAGGCAGGAACCTGTTTGGAGAAAACGAAATGATTTTTAAAGTTTAAAACTATTAAAAGTTTTAAATAAACACCTTTTAAAGTATACCATCAACAGTTGCAGTCCTTCAGTAATTACTGGGATTCCTCTTTTGAGCCTAACAAAAGAAGCCGAAGCCAAGTATGTCAGATTAACTCGGGGTCATACCCAGTCACTATTCGGTCTTTCCCACAATTAAAAGACATAAAGGAAATGCTTAGTATAGACACAATCCATCCAGGTCTTTTCAAAGTTGAGTCTAGAATTTCTCAAGTGGAATCCACCAATATCTCCTCTTATAAAACAGACAATATTAACATATTCAAAGATAGCTCAAAACTGAATGAAGGAATTGGGACAGCTCTGGTCAATTTTCATGAGATTCGGATGCCATCAACAAGGCAAGCAAAATTAAGAGATGAGAATTCAATATACCAAGCTGAAATCCTGGCTATAAAAGAAGCTGTCAGTCAAACCAAGAACCTTCAACTTCGTGTCACCATATGGTTGGATAGCCAAGCCAGCTTAAAATCCCTCTTAAACCCATCCAATAAAAGTTCAACAGAGCTTTCTGGAAAATACCTACATAAGCATCTGATGGATTAAACCAACGGCCTCCGCCTAAACTGGTAAAGCAGATCTTGAGCTAGTAACAGGAAGGTCTACTGGTGTAAAAGTAAACATATATTTAATTATTCATGCTTATTGCATATTATTACATATATATATATATATATATATATTTATATATATATATATATATATATATATATATATATATATATATATATATATATATATATATATATATATATATATATATATATATATATATATATATATATATATATATATATATATATATATATATATATATATATATATATATATATTTGGCTGGTTGTTGTATGCACGATATATCGGCCTGATAACATCTTAAAACTAAGGCCAATAAACGAAAAAGATTCATCAGAAGGTTATAAAAATAAACGTTTTTTAATTAACACTATATACAAAATGTAATACACATAATGCGCGAGATTGACGACAGCTTCGGTCGGAGTTAACAGTCTGACTGACAGTTCGTTATTTTTTTCCTGAATCACTGGTGCTGTAGCGCCATCTGGTGTCTATGTTGGATTTGACATCTCTTGCTGCCATCACCTGAACGAGTGATGACAGTTGGAGGTTGGTTGCTAGCGGGAACAGGACACGTCTCAGTCGTATTGTTCTGAACAGGATTTGGAGTGTGTGGAACATCTTGTTGCTCGTTAGAACTCTCGTTGAACGAAGGTGGGAGAAGAAATGCTGGTTTCAGCCTGTCAATGCTAATGGTGGTTTGGGAACCGTTGACGTCCAGCAGAAAAGTTTTCTCGTGACGAGTGATGACTTTAAAGGGTCCATCGTAAGGGCGTTGAAGAGGACGCTTGACAGCATCATGCCTCACAAAAACATGAGTGCATGAGGAGAGTTCTGACGGTACAAAAAAGGAAGGCGTGGAAGAGAGGTGTCTCGATGCAGGGGTTGGTGACAGCTTTGACATCTGCTCTTTAAGATCTTGTAAGAATGAATGGTCAGGAGTATCCGGTGATGGCCTAACCGATGCTGGGTTGAAAAAATCGCCTGGAAGGCGAATGGTGGTTCCATAGACCATCTCTGCACAAGTCGATTGCAGGTCTGGTTTAAAAACAGAACGTAGACCGAGCATGACAGTCGGCAGGGCTTCGGTCCAACGCTGTGACTGTGACATATGAGCCATGAGCGATTGCTTAAGACTGCGGTGCCATCTCTCCACGATTCCGTTGGATGACGGATGGTACGGAGTCGTCCTGATGCGCTGAATTCCAAGTAACTTGGTGAGTGCTTTGAAGAGATTCGAATGGAATTGTCGCCCCTGGTCAGTAGTAACAAGTTCGGGAACACCAAAACGTGCTATCCAATGATTATAGAAGGCTCTGGCAGTCGTGTCAGCAGTGATATCTGCTATGGGAATTGCCTCTGGCCACCGGGTGAAGCGGTCTATGCATGTCAGAATATATCTTGAGCCTTCTGATGGTAATAGTGGTCCAACGATGTCGATGTGGACATGAGCAAAACGCTTGTCTGGCACAGGAATTTTTTGGATCGGGCTCTTTGTGTGACGCTGAACTTTGGACTTTTGGCAAGAGAGGCATGCCTTAGTCCAGGCAGTTATATCACTGAGCATAGATGGCCATACATATCGTTGTTGAATAAGTTTTTTCGTCGCCCGTATGCCAGGGTGTGACAAGTTGTGGAGTTGCTGAAAAACAGGTTGCCGGAAGGATGCAGGTAGATAAGGGCGAACAGTTCCTTGAGATGTGTCACAAAAGATTGAAGTTTGTGGGTCTAACTTCAAGGGTTGAAGGTTGAGACTGCTGGCACTAGGATTCGACAAAAGTGCCTGTAATTCTTGGTCATTCTCCTGTGCTGCTGCGATGGACGAGAAGTCAATGGCAGAAGGAATGGTAATGTCGTGTATGCGTGATAAGGTATCTGCCACGACGTTTTCCGATCCCTTGACATGTTTAATATCGGTGGAGAACTGTGCGATGAAGTCCAGTTGCCTGAGCTGTCTTGGAGAGGATGAGGAATTTGTAGTAAAGGCAAAGGTGAGAGGTTTGTGATCTGTCTGGATCTGGAACTGTCGTCCCTCCAAGGAATGTCGAAAATGTTTCACAGCTGCATAGACGGCTAGAAGTTCTCTATCGTATGTGCTGTATCGAGTTTCCGTAGAAGTGAGCTTCCTTGAGAAGAAGGCGAGGGGTCTGATGCCATGTGGAGTTTCAGCTTGCAGAGTGGCGCCAATGGCCATATCTGAAGCATCAGTTGCAAGAATGAGTTTGTCATTATCTGTGTGATAAGACAAGGTAGTGGCTTGAATCAGGTCCTCTTTGCAGCGTTCGAAAGCTGCGCTAGCTTCCTCGGACCACACAACTGGGCGATTGTCCTTCTTCTTGCTATCTTTTAGGAAATGAGTGAGAGGAGCTTGTCGGCGGGCGGCTGCTGGTAAGAATCTTCGGTAAAAATTAATCATGGCCAGGAAACGTCGAAGCTCAGCCACAGTTTGGGGTTTTGGGAAAGATGATATGGCTTCAACTTTTTCAGGAAGTGGGCGAACCCCGTCTTGGGTGATCAGACAACCTAAGAATTTGATTTCTGATTGGCCGAAGATGCACTTAGATGGGTTGAGTGTGAAACCGAAGTGTTGCAAGCGATTAAAGACTTCTTTCAAGTGAGAAATGTGTTCCTCTTCGTTTGTAGAACCGATCAGGATGTCATCAAGGTAGGCAATGCAGTAGTCTAAACCTTGAAGAGCATTGTTAATGCATCTCTGAAAGGTCTGCCCAGCGTTTCGGAGGCCAAATGGCATAAAAACAAACTCGAAGAGTCCAAAAGGTGTCGTCACCGCCGTCTTTGGTATGTCGTCAGGAAAAACAGGGATCTGGTTGTAGGCGCGTGTGAGATCGAGAGTGGTAAAAATTTTTCGCCCAGCTAACAGATGTGTGCAGTCCTGGATGTGTGGAACAGGATAGCGGTCCGGAACTGTGACAGCATTCAGGCGTCTGTAGTCACCGCAAGGTCTCCAGTCACCGCTTTTCTTTGGAACCATGTGCAAAGGACTTGCCCAAGGACTTTTGGATGGACGTATGATGCCTTGTTGTAGCATGAATTGGAATTCTTCCTTTGCCGAATTTAGGAGAGGGGTGCTGAGACGTCTGGGCTTGGAAAAAACTGGAGGGCCGGTGGTCTCAATATGGTGATATACCTCGTAACTGGGCCTATCACCATTGAGACCCGAGGTGTTTAGAAGAGCGGGATAAGCAGACAAAAGTTTGTGGTATTTTGAAGATTCAGTTATTAACATAACTTTCTGAAGTGGCTCCGTAGAAATTTTTCCTGTGACCGAGATGTTGGTTGTGGGGTCCAGAAGTTGCCTGCGCCGGACGTCGACAAGTAAGTTGAAGTGTCTCAAAAAGTCAACACCAATGATAGGATTTGAGACGTCAGCGACTATAAAAGGCCAGGAAAATGATCTTCGTAGGTTTAAGTTGAGAGTTAATAACTTCGTTCCGTAAGTTGGAATAGGAGTGTTGTTAGCTGCATATAAAGTCAGTTTTTCTCTTTGGGTATTAAAATTCTTAGGACGAGGAATGACGGACACGTCAGCCCCAGTGTCAATAAGAAATTTCATGTTTAGAGCATTGTCGACCACATAAATTCGGGAAGTGCCGCGGTCAGCCATCGTGGCCACCTGTGACCGCGATGCTAGTTTTCCGGTTGACGGAAGGAGCAAGGTGGTGTACACTTTTTAGCTTTTGATCCAAAATTTGTATGGTAAAAACATAAATTATTGCAGGGCTCTTTGTATTGGCGGTTCCGTCCCCTGGATGGACTACGTCGCCTGCTGTTATTTCTATAGTGGCGCTGATTTTGCCTAGAACGTGCGTTTTGATGAACAATGGTTGAGAGTTCGCTCACTTGTTTAGTCAATTGCGATATTTGTGCTTCAAGGGTGCTCGTCGGAGGAGATGGTTGCAAGCTTGTGGAATTTATGGTTGAAGCATTAGTGAGGTCTGAAATTTTGTCCGCTACTGCGGCAAGTTGAGGGAGATCATCACTAAGTGCAGCGAGAATGCTTTGCGTGCTTGTAGGAAGTCTGGAAAGCCACAAGGATCGTAAAATAGCTTCTCCTGCCGTTGCGCCAGCAAGGGAACGCATACGGGTAAGCAATTGTGAGGGGCGTTGGTCGCCAAGTTCGAGGCCTTGCAAAAGTCTGCGGAGTCTGGATTCTTCACTTTCTGAATGCAAGTCTATTAGACGAGCTTTAAGGTTTTTGTATTTATCCTTGGTCGGAGGCTGCAAGACAATGTCAGAGACAGTATTGAGCACGTCAGATTCAACCGCAGAAATTACATGGTTAAATTTGGTTGAATCTTCAGTAATGCCAGAAATTGAGAACTGTGCCTCGAGCTGTGCAAACCATAAAGTTGGATTTGCTTTCCAAAATGGTGGGGGTTTGACAGAAACACGAGACACACTAGTCTGTTTTTCGACCTCGTCGTCACTCATAGTGATACGAAATATAGGGATGAGCCACAAGAAATTATACAAGAAACAAATCAGAACACAAGAAAAAATGAATTTCCCAGGGACAACCTTAACAACAATGATCAAAAGGTAATCAGAATGTAGGAAAGGAAATTAAGACTGCTACCAATAAGTACATATGATGCAATACAATTATGAAAAATTATGAATTAAAAAAAGCAACAATTTTAAGCAATCAATAGAAAATGCGAATATGTAACTTGTAATATAACATAATGAAACAAAGGAATAGAAAAAAATAGCAAGGCATGAAAAATAACACAAATAAATAAAGATGGATAGCAAAATATGGAATGAAATAAATTAGCGTTTAACGATCCGATGGCAATAATGAAAAAATGAAAAGAATAGAACGAGCTTACTTAAGATGATTGAAGTACGCCTGGAATTCAAACGGTAAGAAACACAAAAATATATATAAATAACGATGTCGGCAACGATGAAGCACAAAGCACCTTTAGTAGAGCACAAACACGTTCAGTAAAACAGTATTGTCCGCTAAAACGAAAGCAGTTTGGCACCAGCACGAGTATTTTCATCGGTGAAGGCGATCTGTCGTAATTCACAAATTCCTTGATTTTCAGTCGAAATAATGATGAATATTTCACATATGATGATATGGCAAGCCATTGAAAGATGATATTTTACCAGATTAGAAGGCAGCTACACGATCGAAACGGATAACTAATTGTCCGTGGAAGCGAATGCTTTTCGGTTCGAGAATAAATACACGTGTTCTATCTTCTAAGAGTCACCAATTTGGCTGATTGTTGTATGCACGATATATCGGCCTGATAACATCTTAAAACTAAAGCCAATAAACGAAAAAGATTCATCAGAAGGTTATAAAAATAAACGTTATTTAATTAACACTATATACAAAATGTAATACACATAATGCGCGAGATTGACGACAGCTTCGGTCGGAGTTAACAGTCTGACTGACAGTTCGTTATTTTTTTCCTGAATCACTGGTGCTGTAGCGCCATCTGGTGTCTATGTTGGATTTGACATCTCTTGCTGCCATCTGGTGGAATGTACTGGATTAAATGTATGTGCGATCGCCACATATATATATATATATATATATATATATATATATATATATATATATATATATATATATATATATATATATATATATATATATATATATATATATATATATATATATATATATATATATGTATATATATATATATATATATATATATATATATATATATATATATATATATATATATATATATATATATATATATATATATATATATATATATATATATATATATTAAAAATATAATATAAATTAACTTTCAAAATTTTTTATATAATTTAACAACATAATAAAGGGTGTTTTTTTTCGAGGTATAGAACTTTAAATTGCAATAAAACAACGAGTAATTATTCGATTGACATGAAATTTTTTTTATTCGAAAGATAATCTTGAGGCATTACATTTTAAATATGATTTTTGGCATATAACTGCCACGGCTGGCTCGGATGTAGTCCAATCTGGACGTCCAATTTTCGATGACTTTTCCAACATTTGTGGTCGTATATCGGCAATAACATGGCGAATGTTGTCTTCCAAATGGTCAAGCGTTTGTGGCTTATCCGCATAGACCAATGACTTTACATAACCCCACAAAAAATAGTCTAGCGGTGTTAAATCACAAGATCTTGGAGGCCAATTCACAGGTCCAAAACGTGAAATTAGGCGGTCACCAAACGTGTCTTTCAATAAATCGATTGTGGCACGAGCTGCGTGACATGTTGCGCCGTCTTGTTGGAACCACAGCTCCTGGAAATCATGATTGTTCAATTTAGGAATGAAAAAGTTAGTAATCATGGCTCTATACCGATCACCATTGACTGTAACGATGTGGCCATCATCGTTTTTGAAGAAGTACGGACCAATGATTCCAGCAGCCCATAAAGCGCACCAAGCAGTCAGTTTTTCTGGATGTAACGGTGTTTCGACATTCACTTGTGGATTAGCTTCACTCCAAATGCAGAAGTTTTGTTTGTTGACGTAGCCATTCAATCAAAAGTGTGCTTTATCGCTAAACAAAATTCGCTTATGAAAATCAGGAACAACGGCAATCTCGTTTTGGGCCCATTCGACGAATTTACGCCTTGCTTGATGATCGTTTGGCTTCAATTCTTGCACGAGTTGGATTTTGTAAGCAGGCAAACCAAGATCCTTCCGCAAAATCTTCCATAAAGTGGATGGACACAGATCCAATTCCTGTACTCGATGGCGGATGGACTCATTAGGGTCTTCCTCAATACTACGCTCTACAGTAGCAATAGCTTCTTCTGTACGCACCGTACGGCGTCTCTGGGGATACGAATTATCAATTAGAGTAAACGTGGTGCGAAAACGTTCCATGGTTAATCGAATTATCTGCTCTGATGGACGATTTTGTCGACGATAAAATAGAAGTAGTGCGCGATACGTATTCCGCACAGAACCATTATTTTCGAAATAAAATTGCACAATTTGAAGGCATTGCTCAGGTGTGAGTCTATTCATGATGAATTGCCAAACCAAACTGAGAATAAATCACTTGACAGCTGTTAAATCGGTCGCCATCTTAGAAAGTAATGCCAACTTAAACTTCTATACCTCGAAAAAAAAACACCCTTTACTTACATATAAATATTTTTAAAAAGTCATTACTAAATAGATATTGGTAATTAAGTAACGAGAATTTCAAAATCATTATTATTCGAAGTGGCATAAGTATAGCTTCTAGAATTGCATCTTGAATGCTCACAATAGTTTTAATTATTGAAGTGTTCTTAATCCGTAATTACAGACTCAAACAAACATTGTCAAGGAAACAAACCTTTTAACACTCACACAATACTACTTTCTCACTTACAATTATACTTAATAATAATTTAATTTAAATTTTGTTATATTATTGCGTGAGAATCTGAATTTTCATCACAGATAAGAAAACGTTTGACAGTATTTAGTACTGCTTAAGAGCTGAAAGACTTTAGCATTGCTTGAACACAGTCAATAGTAAAAGATAAATATTAGTTCTCTTAAGTACCCTTGAAGGGACACTCGTTAATAAGGAGACGCAATAGACGATTGAGGAAACACTATTGGCGAATTAATTATAGCTCAAGGCTCCAAGCTTTCGATTGCAAAACGATTCTTTTTCTAATAAAATGTTAAGATACAGTCTTTTCTTATTTGATTAACTTTATTTGGAGAAACGCATACTTTCTTAAATATCTCTGTTATAAATATATTTCTAAGTGCACCTCTTATGATTGAAAATTCACTGAGAAACAATAAATAATATTGTTTTATTTCTTACATCAATAATAATCTATAAAATAAAGCACAAAAGTGAAACTTATGATATGAAAATATTTATAAACTAAAATTAAATTAAAATTCTTTGAGAATTTTTAAATTTGATGCGTCAGTTTAGTTTGCGTATAAAACTAGGGAAGATTCTCATAACTTTTTACCATAAAAGTCTTTCTGCTTGGCTAAATTTCTTTTCCTAAATCCATATTTGTGAAAGAATCATTATAAATAATAGTATAAATTTTTTTATCTTAAGCTACATTTAAATAATTACACTTATTTCATTTTAAAATGTGAGTATCAATTGCTGTCTTAAAAAATTGCATCCTACAATTGCAGTGAAAAACAAACTATGGTTTTGAAAGCATTCAAAATGCAATACATTGAGTTGAATTGAAATACATAATCTTTAATAAATAATTTTGCAGTAAACTTATGACAAGTGCTCTAACTACATAAGTATAAAATATCTTCAACAGATGTGCTTTGATTGTCAAATCCAATTATGAAGAGAAAAGTTTAAATGAATATGGTTCTTCTTCTTCTTCTTAGAATTGGGTTTGTATGTCATTGGGCACCTCTGCTTTTATCAGCATTTTGTACCATTAACTCCAAACCCAATCTTTCCTAGTTCCAGTTGATCGGGTCTCCCACTTTATTAATAAAGTCCGATAACCCTTTAATGGAGTCTAGGTGTAACTCTCTAGTATGGATGATGCCTAAAGAGGTTAATCTAGGGAGGGCAAGAGCCTCGCATTCATAAATGATATGCTCTGCCGTTTCCTCTTGCGTATGACATTTCCAGCAGATAAGGTCTTGCTGAAATAGTCCCATCTGGTCAGAGAGTCAGTCATACTAGGGATAGCTTCCTGACTTTCACCAGAAGATGGTTTGGAGGTCACTTCTACCTCAAGTGAAGGATTCATTACTGCCCCTTTACAAGACAGCCTCTGAGTTCACTTGTCTTTTTCAGCAAGGTCAACTTCAGAGGCATCACCTGTGCATGCAGAAAGTCTTGTTATTTCTAGTGTCTTTTCAGCCACAAGATAACAGTTTATAAGCTCAGGTAATATAAGTCCACCCAGCATTGCCTGAGATACTAGGCAAGGCAAATTACTCTAGAAGTTTGCCAGGCAACTAGAGGCTCCGTTAAGACACCAATACCGCGGTGCCAATTAGCCCTAGGCACGGAACGCATAACACCAGGGTTTACGGGAGCTGGTTCGCGGCCTCTGATTCTATATTCAAGGCTATCCTGTCATTCCTACAGGACATTCGGTGATCCACCGCCTACCGACGCGCCTGGTAGCTGCTCAGGCCCCAGGAAATGAATATGGTTACAACAATAAAAATATATTATCTTAAACATTCACGTCACAATTACAGCAGGTGGTTGGCGGCTGCTAAGCAGTATTGCATGTAAGAACTCATTTAAAAGATGCAATAGGCCGCGGTAGCCTAGTGGTTAGAGCATTGGCCTTCCATCCGGAAGGGCGGAGTTCAATGCCTATTGCCACCAAAGACCATCGAGTACATGCGATATACATGATCGTTAAGTGTGTGGAACTGAATGTCCTGTGATCGGTCGTTGAGCAGTTACTGTGGGTGCAATGTTCTGAAAGAAAATTTCCTCCCCCTCCAGATCAAAGTCAAAATTGAGAGAGATGATCCTCTTGTGGTGTCATCGGAGGAGTTTAGACGAAGTCACGTTTTACCCTCGTGGTGCCCTGATTAAACGAAGTAAGCACTTTCTCACTTATATTCGCTTAGCCGACGGCATAGCAAGCTTAGCTTGTCAAAGTATCATTAGTAATAACAACACAATTACAGTTAAGATTTAAAATTATTTACCGTCAAAAATCATTAAAAATTAAATTAATTGTTTCAGTATTTTTACTTTTTAATTTTTTATGTTTACAAGAAGATAAATAACGAAAGTCATTATTTTTAATTGTAAATCGTATCTTTCAACAACAGGAACCTAATTTTATCATCAAATGTTTAAAATTAAAAAAAAGTTAATTTAAAAAAATCGATGTTAACCGAAAATAATCCAAATATACGAAATAAAACACATTTTATGTTTTATTTCGTACATTTCTTTCGTTTTATTTCATATTCTAAGCTCCTGATAAAAATCAACTGCATATTTAATTATTAATAAAGTAACCCATCACTCTAAATAATTAAATGTTTTATTAATAATATTCTTAAAAAAGTAAATTACAATAAAATGTTCGCTTTCTGTTTATTTATTTATTTTATATTATTTTTTTACCTTTCTTTAGTATTTTTTCCTTTAATGACAAAATAATCAAATAATCAAAAAGGAAATCCATAAAAGACTTTCGATACAAAAAAATACCTACCGCAAAACATCTGTCACGTAAGTGATGAGACAGCACATCAAAACTTTAAAAACGGAGATAATACTGTTCCTCTATTTATTTCCTTAATATACTTGAGGTTTTACCAAAAAAAAAAATAATTGTTTTGATCGGAGGCAGTAAAATTGTTGAAAGATTTACTTTATTTCTATAATATAACTTAAATTTGATGCAACTGCCTATGCTAAGTTATGTGAAGCGATTGTTTATGCTAAATTAGTTAAGTTATGTGCTCGTGTAGCCAGCGAGGGGGTCCACTCGGACGGAGTGGGGGAAGAACGTCGGGAGTGTATACTTCTGGTGGGGTCTCCCAAGGCGTGAAGGACACTCCATAATTCCCAGCTGAGGTTTGCAGGTGGGGAGCTAATTCAGTCTTCTGCCTTCGGGAGCTGCGGGCCTACGATCTTCAGAAGCAGCTCCGCTTTTCCTTTTGGTCACGACGAGCCTTCAATTATTCACACTGCGTCTCCTCTGCTGTTTTCAGATTATTTGAAGAACTTTGGGCTCGTGGACCTGGACTCGACTGCGGCTACATCTGGTGGAATAACTCAACAACAACTGTTTAAAAATTAATTTTGTGGACTACAAATGCTCTCTAAATAATACGTTAAAATTATTTCTATGAATAGAATGATAATGTATGAAAGCACTATTTTTAATGGAATGTATTAACAGAAGAACATATTGTAATGTATTAAATAACATATATATTGCAAGATATTTTATACAAAATCTTATTTTGTTTGGTCATTACATCACATTCTACATTATTTTTTTAAACTATTATTAAATGAAATTTCTTAGTTTGAAATAAAAACGTACAGCTATGCATTTTTATACTAAAGTTTTGAACATTTTGAAGAAAGTATGCCCCTAACATTTATATAAAAAGACGAATAACTGTAAAATAATTTGTAATGACAAATAATTGTAAAATAATTTTTAATTTAATTCTTAGAATGAAAAATTGTAATGAAATAATAATAAATTGATAATCCCTAATGAAAAGTTTCTTTAGATACAAAGAGGTTTTTTTACAAATGATTTCCAGTATCAAATGCATGATAAAATTTGCTTTCTAACAATGCAGTATGTAGCCGACCGATGGCTGAGTGGTTAAAGTTTTTGACTCCTAAGCTGTTGGTCCAGGGTTCGAATCCCGGTTCGGGCATGGATGTTTCTTTCCTTCTCTGTTCTCTCTGTCCTTTCTTCTGTGATGTTGTATAAATGTGGCTCACCCTATAAGCGGGTTTGTGGTTGGTTGGTTTTAATGGCGCAAGGTCGAAGTAAGGACAAGCTGCGCCAACAAGTTTGGGGTGGTATGGCGAGGGTAACGCTACTCGCCTCCGTGATTTCGTTCACAGGTGCCCGCTGGGTAACGACAAATGAGTAACAGTTTCTGGCCTTCTTGTGGCATAGGGTTCGTCACCCAAGTGTGCCCGCCGTTCGAAAAAAAAAAAAAAAACAATGTCGTATGTAAGCAAAACTTAAAATCAATTGCTTTAAAACTGAATTAATTCTTGTACTTCATATCTGCATTATTATGAAGTAGGTAGAAAAAGTATGGGGAAAGTTGATTACAGGTAATTTATCTTGTTCAATCGCAAAGCAAGGGATTAAGGTACAGTTATTATGTTCGATTTAGCTATCAAGTATACAATCATGGTTACTCAGGTATATTAGAAGATGAATAAAACATTAGATGTAACATTAGCTTTCAATGAATCAATTACAAATATTGATTACTATTCCTTTTGTTATCGATGATATCAATTCAACCATGAATCGATATGAAACTATGAATGAAAGCTTGCACAGTGGATATTTCAGCTGGAAGAAATTCTCTCGTTACTGATCGCAAACACGATAAGAATACAAAGATTATTTGCTGCGATTTGTTTCGAGTAAATTTTATCGGTTATTTCTACTAAAAAGATGAACTTGTTTTTATGATACGTAATTTATTTTTTATGAACAATATAGAAAGTATTCATATTTTCTTATTTTTCAGCATCATAGTTATAATATTCATTTACATTTGTTTTCTGCGATTGATATTTACAATTTTAAAAGGTGTTCAAGTTTAATCGTCTTACGTAAAGTATCATAAGAATTATATGAATATAAACATATTTTTTTTAACAAATTTTCAAATATTATTAGAAATTAAATTATTTTATCATTTGTTAAAAATAAAGTTCAGAGAGTTTTAATTAAATTATTTTTTAACTGCATATTAAATTTAAACAGCACCATTTTCAACGTGATAATAACATCAAAGGTTAGTTTTTCAGAAACTTAAACTTTCGAATTGATTAGGAATGAATATTCTATATTTAATTTATATTCTATATTTAATGTTTAGGAATGAATAATCTACATTAATTTTGATTTATAAGCATACTATAAAATCTAAATACAGAAATTTTACAATATGCTCTTATTTTACTACTTTGCTGCAACATTTTAGTCAAGTTTTGACTTATAATTTCTTAAGTTGTGTTTCGTTTCATACGAAAATAAAAATATACGTAATAAAAACTGCTCGAATTTATGAAGGTATGCAAAAATACTAAACTGGGACGCTTTTCTTGTTTCTACTTCAGTTTCTATTCGTAAAAATGAATTATTTAATGAAATTTGTAGCATATGACAATCTTTCAAAGTAAAAATATATACTCATTAAATGTTTTTTTAATTTCTAATACAAGAATAATTTGCATAAAAACTGTTGCTATTCCTCTTTGGTTTGATTAAATGAATATCTTTGCAACATTTTATGAATAATATAAACAATATTTTAGATGTATTTGAAAGACATGGCATGTTTTTAAAATAATAAGAAAATCACAAAAGTGTTATATTAATTGAGAGTTTCACGACGTACCTTTATTAAATTTAAGTTTCCTATAAGAATTTAGTGATTCATTAAGATTTTAAATTACTTCCAATTCACTGGAGTTAAGAACTTTATTTTTATAAAATTTCATCAAATCATAAGGATAACAAATATTTACGTATTTATCATTAATTTATCGTTTACCATAATTTTTTTGTTTACCATACGAAATAAGAAAGTATGAAACTATTGTACTATGATCTGTTGCCAAGTAAATATTTGTGACTTATTACTACTGCAGTTTCTTTTATTCAACATATATTGTAAAATTGGTTCTGTATAGCTTTAACAATATTACATGTATTCAATATTTGAATTAAAAATTCTTAATTTATATTGCATTTATTTAGTTGTTTTAAATGAGTCTTTTTCCTTTAGATATGATTTATACTTCTATCCAGTTATTTTCTTCATTTTCTATGTTAGATTCAAAATTTTATTTGTTGTATGAAAAAACCATGGAATTAAAGAAATCAACTTAAAAATAACAAAATTAACGAATACGTAAATACTAACAAAAGAATTGCACCACAAAAGCATGCATTCTTTTATTATTTAACAATTTTATAACAGAAGTAAAAAAATAGGATTATACATGCAACTCTTTTATTATAATATTTTTATATCCTTATGCGATACGAGAATAGTAAAATTATTACATATTAAAATGCTTTCACTTAATTATAAATAATATAGAAAAATAATAAATAATTAGCTTATTAGCTTACATAAATAATTATCAGATATTTAAATAAAATTTTTATACATCTAATAAAATATTACATTTCTTTTCCTTTCATTTTTTCGTTTCTAATGCTTTCTTTTTGATTCACTTTATTTATATATCAATAGCAAGAAATTGATGCATTTTTAGTTGAAGTGCCAATTGTATATAAGTAAGTTGGACATTTTTGAAAAAGTATGTCCACTATATAATTGAATTTAACATTAGCGTTATATATTGCCATTTTTAAAATACTATAATGCAAGTATTTTAACATTTTTAAACATCCTGAATATATATATATATTTTAAAAAAAATTAAGCATTATTGATTATTTATAAAATTAAATTATGTTTGATAAATTTATTGAAAAATATTTAAATATGTTTACCTACTACAATCAAAATTAAAAGTATATTTTTTATTTTAATATTTTAACGTATACTTTTTATGCAAATTCTTAACTTTCTTAGATATTCAAATAATCTGAAACGTTTTAGCTTTTATTTAAATACTCAATAAAGTTTTTATTTGTTACTCTTAAATATTTGTGCATTTATATCGTATTTAGATAATTAAATTTTAAATAAGAATGTAAGTAATAACACATTTATAAATATTACTTTATATTATTCAGAAAAAATTTATCAAATTTTTAATATTGTGATATTAAATAGAAGTAAAAAATCAGAATTTAATAATTAAAAAAGCAGTATGGTTTACTTTTTTTAAGATCACAAAACTTATTTAAGGAGAGTCAGTTTTGTTGAAACGTTGAGAGCTTTACTATTTTTTTCAAAGATTTTGGTATAGTACTTGAAATTTCTTGAGCTTGGAATTGAATATTTCAAATTTTTCCTTAAAAAATACTGAAACAGGAATAATTAAGAAAAAATATATATGTATTTTTATTAACGATTAAGCGCAATGTGAAAACTGAACATTAGTAAGATATTCTAAATACATTTTAGTAAAGGTGCTAGGTTTTAATGATTTAGCATTTACTACCTATTAAACAATTATCAAAAAATGTATAAACATATGAACAATACATATAAGAATTGAATTCTATTCTAGAAATATTTAAGAATGAGCACTTGCCAGGTTATCAGACAAATAGTAATCTTCGATTCGAAAATTCATCGTTTCTGTTCTCATATCTGGAATGGATGATTGTACTAAATAGGAGTCCACTTCAAAGTATAGACCCCAATCTAATTAGAATTCATATGCAAAAGTTAACTGTTGCTTAATAAACCAAAATTAATTCTTGCACAAATCTGGCACAGATTCAATTAAAGATAATCATTAACGGAATTTAAGAAAATAGATGTTTGTGTCTTTTCATAATATTATTTTGTGAATTATTTTGCTTCAAAACTATGTCCAGTCGATACAGAATACTGAAAAGGAAAACATTATAATGAGAATCTCAGCATTTCTTCTTGGAAATGTGCTCGTAACTTAATTTTTGACTTTCACTCAAGGAAAAGTTTGTAATAGTTTCAGTTAGATTTGGTGATTTCGGAAATTTCTTACTATCAGACATAAGAAGTGAGGGAACCTTCCTGCAGAAGAGGAAACACTCCGGTGGTACTCTTTTCCCTCTTCAGTGCGAGAGCAATGTGGGTAGTGGCTTTATCTTTCTTTGCTTAGATGTTAAGTTATCCACTTCATGGTATTCAACAGCTTTCTTATGTTGGTTTTTCTTTGTTTCCAATGAATTGCAGAGCCTGTAATAAAAAATGAGAAAAGTCAATTGGGATATTTTTTGTTAACTTTTCATCTGGTATTTCTTTTCCTTGCTTGAATTTTTCACTCAATCTATGTCATTGTAGACTAAAGTTAATTAATGAACGAGCTAATTTTTAATTGCTTATATTATAAAAATGCTCTTTTCTTGGTTAAAACAAATCAAAGGTTTCTTATCCCAAATCAAAGAAAAAAGCTGTTTTAATGATCTATCTTAAATGTGAATATTAAGCAACTTGTCTGTACCATTAGAATGTTATTGTATATAGATTAAGTTTATAATATTTTTCAAATCAAATTAAAACATGTATGGTGTGGTTCGTTTTAAAATTAAAGAAAATAATCCATTGTAGTCAATAGAAAAGAAAACCAAGATTGAAATTTACTCATTTATAAGAATTGATGTAATACTGAATAGAAGCAAACCTCTAATGAAAAAATAGAAATTAATTTAAAACCTGTATCCAACCACTGATTACATCAATAGTTTTATAAAAAAAATCAAAATAAATCTAACGTTGTTTTCATTTATACTGTATTCATTTGAGTGAACACAAACACGTGCATAGAGATAAAACTCATTAAAAAATTATTTTTTAGTGGTCAGTAGAAATTCTCAGCTTGTATGGTTTACTTTGTAAGATATATATAATTATAAAAAGAATCATTTTTTTAATATTTCATGACCTCTGACTTTCTAAACATTTAATGTGCACTAAGATACATAATGTTTCAGATATATAATGTTCTGCAATACTATTTTAGTGCCAAATATCAAAATCTGTAATCCTCATCAATTAATCTAGGACAGCATTTATTAGAAAATTGATTGAATTCAACATTTGTTTGCGAAGAATTTGCAGCTCTTGAAGTCAGCGTATATAAATACCATTTTTAGCTTATTTTCTGTAACGTCATCAAGAATGTGTTTATTTACTTAAAAATTATCCAAAGACAAAATACCTTTCCATTTTCCTCCATTATTTGAGATACGAAATCGAAAGTATGCTTCTTTCTTTCATAATTGAATTTAGCTCTGTTACATAAACATTGTTAGGAAATTAACTTTATTTTGTCACCAATTAATTTGATTGAAACACATATTTTTTTCAAAACTTTATTCGAAACTAATTGAACATGTATTTGAATTAGATTATTATCATTTTAACTGATATTAGAATGAAATATTTTTAGATATCTTGAATTCTCGAGCTATAACATTTTTTTAAATAATTGTCACACGACTTTAGATAGAGAATTTTCTAAAAATACATTGCTTATAAACATATGTATACATCTTTAGTGTTACATTAAATATTCGTATTCAAATTTAATGTCTAAAATATTTCCCAAATTATGACAAAGTTGTAAATATTGGTTTTTACATATTATTTCATAATTAATGTTTTTCAAGAAAATGTTTTGTTTCATGAAAACGCTAAGAAAAATATTATTTTTAAAAAATCATTATATCATTATTCGTTAAGCATAATCTTTTAATTGTCATCATTTTATTATTTAATGTAGATGAGCATACTAAATTTTCATATACATTTTCAATGAACTTTTGACACTCATTTGGATCTATTAAATGATCAGCTAATGTAAACGCCAATTGATACTTTTTATTCTAATATTATGTCCTGATAAATTTAATGTAATTTCTTTTCAGAATTAATTGAAATAAATGAAAATATGTAGTAAAATATTTTGAAACAAAGTGCTTTGTCGAAAAATACTAGCAGTTTATTATTGATTTGAGGAAAAAGATGTTGAGAATTGTTTTGAATCGTAACCATAACTGAATAGTAAAATCATATTCATCTTCAAGCAATCAAAATTTACCTCAGCATACAACTCAGTGATAAAGCATTATCTATAAGTAACTCTTTTTCTTTTAGAATATCACTTGTGATTATCTTAAGTGATTGGGATATTAATTTTTTTACAAGATTTGATGTGCAGTGTATATCTTTAACCCCAAAAATTTCTCTTACAGGATTATTATAAATTTGCCGATATGTTTAGAACACACTTATTTTGAATCCTTACTAATTCTTTACATACATACATTAACGTATGTAGAGAATTAGTAGTCCTGCATATTCAAAAACTCTCTAAAATGGGAGGAAGAAAAATAAATTGATTTTCTACCTATAAATAGGAATATGAATTGAATATGATTCCTCGCCATTTTCTTTCTCTTAGGTGTAGAGTTATTTGATCAATAAAATGTTATTTTCCAGAATATTAGGAGACAGAACTTTAAAACAACTATTTATTTCCTAACATGAAAAAAGTATAGAACAAATAAAAACATTTTAGAATACAAGAAACCTAAATGATGCCATTCACAAAAGGTAATGTTATTTTTAATAGTTGTCTGGTTTTGCCGCTACATAGAATACCTTCTCAATCAATTCATTATTAAATTTATTTATATAAATGACATTTTATATGAAATTTTATACGTAGTAGTAAATGAAAGAGACATATTCTTAAAACGCTAAAAATGTGTGAATTTTAAAAAATAAATTGAAATTATTTGAGATTACTTTCTATCTGATAATAAATATCAGAACATTTTGGCATTCTTTCTGCGGTTGAAATGATTTAATTGTAGAAAAATAATTATTTTGTTAAAAAGAATATGCTTTTTATTAAGTCAATGACATATTTTTTCCCGCATTTTCTGTTCACTATTAGGAATAATGTATTGAAGTAATGCTTAATGCTTTTTCAATTTTAACATTCTTTAAACATATGTGGGTTGGATATTGTATTTTACATAAAGTTACCTTTTATATTTTAGCCAGTAAATATAGAAAAAAATGATATTTTTTTATAAAATATTGCAAGAAATATTTCTAGTATTTCTCCCTTCTGTATCGAAAAATAATCAAGTATTTAAGTAATATAATTTAAACGCGTGTATTATTTAAATTTTTAAAAAAATTTGAGTTGGGATCATTTTATATTTCTGCACTATATATACACACACACACACACACATATATATATATATATATATATATATATATATATATATATATATATATATATATATATATATATATATATATATATATATACCAGTGTTATGTGTGTAATGCGAGTTCTTTTATTCATCTTTCTTAGATTCACATTGATTATTTTATTATTAATCTTCCAGGAAGCAAAAGATCTTCTAGATCAGACAAATTCTTAGTATTTAATACTCTATCCTCGTTTCTGCCTTGATGGGCAACCAAACTAATATATAAAGTAAGCATAACAAGTTAGGAAAAGTTTTCCTTCCTGTCTTTCTACTCATGTTATATTAATGAAAGTCAAAACAATTTATATTCAGTTTTCAGATTATAGTAGTAAGAGGCAAAAGCATTTTTCGCTTTTTCCTAAAGAGATGCATAGAGATATTTAAAGTATTGTAATAAGTAACACCCAATACATTTCTCCGTCTATCATTCTATGTATACAAATAATAGAAGGCATCATCGTATGATTTTCAATAACAACATTTTAATACAAAATTGTTTTCGTTTTGAAGTTCATTTAAATCAACTATTATCTTGTTTCTAACGATGGAACTATCTAGTTATAATATGATTTGAACAGTAATTTATTATTTTGTAATTAAAACATCTTAAAAGTAATATAAGGGTGTATTTAACATTTTGAAGAAATAATTAACATTTGCATAAAAAGATTTAAATAATTGTAAAATAAATAATTTTATAATTTAATTTTCTCAGTAAAAATTGTAATGGAATTATAGTTATAACTTGGAAAATTTTTGAAAGAATATTTTCATAAAATATTTCTATTATTAAAATTATAACAAAATGAATATCCTAATAATACAAAGTAAAAAATAAAGTTGCCACATGCAAGATATTAGTCTTAAAATTTGAAAGGATTGTTTCAAATATTACAATTATTAATTTAGATTTCGGCTTAATCCTAGTATCTGTAAGGTGATGGATTTGCGACAGTACGACTCAAATTGTTTAACTCAAATGTATTACAATTCTGAGATTCACAATTAATTTGATTGTGAAATGCTTGCTTATGCTGATGGTTATGAATCACGTGAACTTCGCCATTGGCGACATTTTTCAAAACTGCGCCAAACGCGTTACGTATGCTAGGATTTTATAGTCTTGTCTTTTTCATTTTATTTTTTCTTCTGTTCTTTTGTCAACATGTTAATTGCTTTAAATATTCAAATAATCTTAACCAATACAGTTATAGTTAACGCACATATTTTATAATTTGTAATATTCAATCATTTTAATAAGATTTTTTAGAACAAATATATAAATATGTTTACCAAAAACAACCAAAATCAAGAATTTGTTTTTATTTTGGTATTTTAACGCATATTTTTTATAAATATTCCAATAATCGTAATCAATACAATTATCATCATTAAAAAAACTGAATATTAGAGAGATAATGACACTTGGGTAAATAAATTATAAACCTAAATTAACTTAACAACCCACATCTGTGCCAAGGACTACATTGCCTATGTCTGCTTTCCTGACCAAGGGCCCTAGGGTGCGAAGCATATATCCCGATTAGTTGGCCAGCCTATTGCGAACACCAGGGTTCAGTTCCCTAGATGCTTGGTACTCAATATATCGACCCAATGAAGGGATGAAAGGCTGAGTCAACCTTGCCTAGCCCGAGGATTGAACCTGTTCCTCAGGAACGACAAGCTCTTCAACTAAGCCATTACGCTTTTTTGGGTAAATAAATACTACATATGAATGTAAATAATCACACACATTTATTTATAAATATTATTTTTTGTGCAATTCACGGTAAAGGCTAATACTCTCTAAGCATTGTTATTATAATACATTTATTTAATTAATTAAATTATTAGAAAAACAGAACTGTTTCTTTAATTATCTAAGTTATTAACATAATGCTGATTTCAGGTGTATCAGTTTAAAACTTTATTTTTATTCAGTGTGTTTTCTAAGAAATTAAAATGAATAAATATGGAAATGAATAATATTTTATACTTTTCATTTAAGCATTAAAAAGAATAATGTATGATTAAGAAAGGAAAAATCTGCACTTTTATTAGAGCTTAAAAGTGAATTGAAAAAACTGTTATTATAGTAAAGTTTTCCAAACATATTTATGTAAAGATATTGGTTTTTAACTATTTAAAATTTATTAGTCATAAAACAAAATTGAAACGATACACAGACGCAAATGAACAAAAAATTCCTATTCTAAAAATATTTCAAAAGGAGTTCTTGCTAAGTTAGAAGAGGAAAGGTTAGTGTTCTAGTTTTTGATTCAAAATTATATCATATCAATTCTGACTACTATCATGCATTTTTGCAATGGTTAGGAGTTTATTTAAAACTGTCGATCCCCGAGTATAATTCGAACCCTTGTGCAAACGGTAACCGTTTAGCAACAATCCAAAATAAGTTTTTGGGCAGATACTTTGTGAACTTAATAATTTTTTAATTTTCCTGTAAGGATAACTTGGGAAAATAATTTTTTTGGAGTTATTACTAATATTAATGCAAAAGCTACGAAATATATTTTTAATACTCTGTCAAGATGATGAATCAGTATAAAATGCTAAAAATGCAAATATTAATCAAAATCTCAACATTTTTCCTTGGAAATTTGCTTGAACTTTAATTTGTGACTTTCTTTCAAAGCAAAGTTTGTATCGTTACAATTAGAGTTGGTGATTTCGAAAATCCCTGATTAGCAGACTAGGGGGTCACTGGACTGTGAACTTCCCGGCTGAAAAGGAATAATTTCACTGAGGGAGTAACTTAACTTTCTTCATTGTGAAACCGATGCAGCGTGTGTCTGTCTTGCTTCGCCTGTATGTTAAGCTATTCTTTTCATGGTATTCAATAACTCTCATTTGCTGTTTGATGAAAGTACTTTGTTTCCAATTGTTTGTTGTTGTTACTTAAGGCACTTGGACAAGCCAACCCGACGGCTACGAAATTAATTCAGAAGGGTGACTCTTTCATTTCAATCAGAGTACCACGAAGGTGAAAGTACGACTTTGCTCTAAGCTTCCTCCAATAAAGGGCACCACCTGTAGATCCACTCCCTCAATTTCCCTTTGATCTGGAGGGGGAAGAAATTTTCTCCAGACCATTACACCCATTGTTACTGCTCAAAGGCCGACCACAGGACTTTCGATTCCACAAATTAAACGAGCACATATATTGCATACACTCGGTGCGTTTTGGACGTCATTGAGAACCCTTCTGGACGGAATATCGATGCCCTAACCACTGGGCTATCACGGACCTCAGTTGTGACTAACAGTATATTGAAGCGGACTGGGAGATGTCTGTGTTTCTCTGACTGTGTTCTAATTCCAATTTAATATCGCGTTTAAACGTTGATCTAATTATAATTCTTACAATTTTGTGTGTGCTAACGCTTTGTTCATCTTACCAAAAAATTTGGTATCAATTATTGCCAAAACAGCGAAGATATAAGCATTATTGTGAATATTTCACAAACATTTACAATATGGCGATTCCCCCATCCTAACAAAGCAGGGCATAGCAACCAAAGGCATAACCCTAGCAACGGAGGATAGTGACTTGTGTTCACACTTCATTATTTCGGCTGCTATATCTTTCTTCATTAAATTTCAGCTGCAGGCTTATCAAAAACCCTTTGAACTACCTAGGCGAAAATTTGTGTGCAATTTGGATAACTTATCTTCATTCCCAGACAATCCTAACCCAGAACTTCTGATTTTTCTTCAAGCATTTTTCTCTACGTGCTACACATTAACAACACCATGAGTGGCTAATGAATTAGGTAAGTGCCCAGATGTTATCTTCTTTCGTTCCGCGTGATAGTTCTGCGCATTTTAATGCATAGATTGTGTAGATAGGATAATTAGGCCAGAAGATGTAAGCATTTTAATGAATTAGAAAAATTCCTTTTTTTCGGCACTTTTTCGCAATTTTTTTACCTTAATTATTATTCAATTATAATTTCGGCACTAATTGTCCTATCATCTTTAAACTAATTTTAGATTGGAGTGGATATTCTAACGTTTCTGGAAATGTTTGTATTTTTGCTCTTCGAATAGCAGTTAATTTTCCATAAATTTTTAAATACTATTTTTGTTGTTAAATTTCCGTGTTATTTTATAAATTTTGTTGGTTATTTTCACTTTAATGTAACCATAACTTTTTAATTTTTAGTCAATTCACTCCAATCTTTCTATGTTTACTTGGAGCAGATTCTTGTGACTCAAAAATTGTATTACAGTTCAAAAAATAAACATTAGTTAATGAGACATAGTTTAATTAGTGTGTTTGAATATTGAATATTTTTCTTATTTTTCTCCCAATGGTTCCTCGTTCCTCCCTTATGTATATGCATTGACTCTGAATATTTTCTAAGTCCCGTTTCTTGCTGCCTGCCATGTCCCCCTGCTCAATTTCGTCTTAACCCTTTGAGCACCAATACCCCGCGCCTAATTAACTAAATTATTTGAATATTAATCAGCGTTTTTCTCGGCTCCTAGTTGTCGCAGAGACCTGGGACTACTTTCTAAATTCCTTTTATTAAATGTGCTTCCAATGAGCCAGCTTAAAAATTATTTGATCTTAAAAAATAAAAAAATTAAGCTAGCTAAGATTAAAAATCTAAGACTTAAACCTTTTCCATCATTCTCTATCGGACTTTAACCCTTTGGCCATAATAGCTAAGCCTAAATTTGGGGACTTTAACAAAAATAAATAAATAAATAAAATAAAATAAAATTGTCCCAGCTGTTCTATATTTTATTCAAATGACTCTTAATTTTAAGTTTATTTCTTTTATTAATTCTCCTGCTCTCGATTATAAATTTACAGCGTTCTTAACTAAGTATTTAAAGTCTTCTAAAGTCAAATTCTAATTTATATTGACAATAATTTAATTAAATTATCCATTTAAATTTTATTTCAATACTTAATCTAACATTTTACTTTAATGTATAACTCCAATTACATTTTAAATTAATCTAGTTCCCATGCAAAGGATAATATTGCGGTTAAAATGGGCTTGGGGAGGATGTATGACCAAAGGACCTTATTACATCAAATAAATAATAATCTACTAAATTCTCCAGTTTCTCAATACAACTAGCTACTTGGTCCATGTCTCTTTATGAGAATGTATATGTGTGTATTTATATTTATTTAAGAATCTGCCCCGATCTATGCAGTGAATGCCGGGATAGTTGCGTGGGACGGGATGGCGATAGCATCTGGGTCACTTCTATTCACTTATGAATTAAATTCCAAACCTTAACAATAATAAGTAAAATTCTAAATCTACTACTGACTTCATTTCCCCCCTATTGTTTCCAGCAGTAGCATTTCTGCAATTTTGTATTTCACTCCCACCTAACAAACCATTCCATTATTCTTTTGGACACCATACTCCGAAATAATGGATAAAAAACAACTCAAGAAATCAATCTCGCTTGTCAATCTTAAGAACATTATAGTATCACAAAATATATCTTCAAATCATCTAAACTCTGGAACAATGGTAGAGGAAGATGACAAACCACACGAAAGATTAACCAATAGCTCGACTACAGTGGAAGCAAGTGAGATTACCCCATTAAATCAACACTCAGAAGATTCTAGAAATACTGAACCTTCTTCACTCCACCTAATTGAAGGTATCCAAGGAATTATTCTGTTAAAGACCAGAGGGAAGTACCATCTACCTGGGTCCAAAAGAAACCATGCGATGGAACTGCTTGATAAACTGAAAACACTACTCCCTCCCTCATCCACCACTTCTAAACATGACGATGGGTCATCTCTAACACAGCAATTGGATCAACTCAACAACAACATTCAGAAAATCAAAGAGCTTCAAGAAGAAACCAAATCACTTCTAACTGCATCCAAGCAACAAATTTTTCCACCTAAACCCACCTATAGTGACATATTAAAGAGAAGAACAGAGGCTGACATAGAAACATCAATCATCATCAAACCTGCTGAAAACGAAAACCTTACAACCCTAAAATCAAATCTCCTAAAACTAAATAGTGATGTTTGCCCCAAAAAAGTAACATGGAGGAAACATGTAGCTAAGGTAAAGTGCTGTTCAACTGCAACAAAAGAAAAGCTGAAAAAACAACTGGAAGAGAAACGCTTTAATATTCTAGAGCCCTCCCAATTAGTTAGAAAAGTAATATTTCTAAATATGCCAGTTACAGTTAATGATGACAACATAACCCAAATAATATTGAATAACTTTCCAGAAATGGACAGAGACACGCATATTAAAATAACAGAAATTAAGTCGCATAGGTACAATTGAAACCTACAACATATAGTTATAGAAGCAAACAGCATAGCAGATAAGATACTTGCTGCACGGAGGCAGATACACATTGGTTTTTAGACTACATACATACGCAACCATAAAACTATAATCCGATGTTACAATTGCCAAGATTTTGGACACTTTAGCAGGGACTGTAAATCTCAAAAGGTTTGTGGTAGATGTGGATGTGGACATTCAGAAAATGATTGTCAGAGCTCAATATCAAAATTGCATCAACTGCCACATTGCCAACAAAAAAGGAGCGAATTTCCCCTCAAACCATGAAGCTTACTCTGCAATTTGTCCCATCTACAGATCTCTACTTAATTCGAACAACTATGCCAAGCAACAACTAAATATGCCAAGCAACATTTACCCAACCTGCAACAATGTCCCACAATCAAATAATCTTCAACCACAAATGAGCAGCAACATGCATACAACAAAGATAATCCAAATAAACCTTATGAGGTCAAGTGCCCCAACTGACTTATTGCAAGTGATTGCCTACAGCCTGAATGTGCAAGTCTTTGTGGTACAAGAACCACATATAAACAAAGATCATCAGATAATGGGAATTCCAAGCACCTGGAAATACTGGCTCTCGGGTAATGGAAAGGCTGGTGTAATCACCACTGTTGATATAAGCCCAATCCTAGTTGGCCTTAAAGAAAACGCAGTAGCAGTTAAAATTGCAATTAATGCTGGCCCACTGACAATAATCTCTGCATATAGCGCCCCACCAAATCACAGGCATACTACGAGCGAGTCTGGCCAAGCGAGAATCAGTGAAGCACTGCAGGATATTGATAGCTTCCTACAAAATTTAAGAAATGAAAAGATCATTATCGGTGCAGATCTTAATGCCCATCACATCATGTGGGGATATAAAGACAACGACCAACGAGGTGAAGCACTCTTGAATTACCTGATGGGTAATAATTTACATCTTCTAAACACAATGGGTGCTCCTCCAACTTTTAATTCCTCAACCAATGAAGGATGGCCGGATGTGACTTTAACTCCTAATGTCGACATTGCAATAGAAAGTACATGGGAGGTCCTAGACACTGAAACACTCAGTGACCATAAATATATCCAGATCACATTGACAGCACCACCAGATACGACACAAATTACCAGATTCAAGACTAAATATGGAAATCATCATAAGTTCATAAAAAATCTATATCCACACGTAAGCAATATATTACAACTGTTAGAGGATAGTCAAACAACTGATCAACTTGACAATGCAGCCGCAATCATGCAAAGACAACTGATTGAGTGTTGTCGAATTTCCTATAAGAAAACGAAGCCGCGAAATAATTTAATGCCAAACTGGTGGACGCAGTCTTTTGATCTCAGGAAAAAAATTAAATGCCAAAAGACGAAAAATGCAAAATTTAAGTAATCCAGACAAAACTAAACTCAGAATTGATTACAAAAAGCTGAAGGCTGCATATATTAAAGATATACGAAGAGCAAAGCGCACATGCTGGCGAGAACTGTGTACTTTAGCAACTAACCCTTATGGGAAAATTTATAAAGCCACCTTTAGGAAATCCTCTCCATCATCAGCCCTGTTCTGCACGAATTTACAAGAAGGTAACGCTATTGACATCGCCAGCAGAATCTTAGAAGAGCTGTTTCCTACACAACCTACCACTCTGTTTCAGCGATCTCTCACCAATGACAGTTATGATCCAGAACCCAGCCAGGGAGAGATAGAGAGAGCAATCGCCTCACTTCCTAATGGAAAAGCACCAGGACTTGATGGAATTGACAACATTATACTTAAAACATTGGAACGTCACTATCCAGAGCTTCTCAGAACCCTAGTAAAAATGCTGGAATTTGTGCTATTTCCCAAAGTGCTTCAAAATTGGCATAATCATTCTTTTCCATAAGGAAGGAAAAGACAAACTGCAAGTTAAATCATACAGGCCAATCACCCTCTTACCAACGATGGGAAAATTACTGGAGAAAATTGTGACTACAAGATTGACTTTCTTCTTAGAGAGCCATGATTTTCTTCACCAAAATCAATTTGGTTTTCGTCAAGGAAGGTCAGTGGACGATGCTCTCCTACACCTGAAAAGACAAATCGAGATTGCAAAAGCCTCAGTAAAACATTGCGCAATAATTTCTCTAGATATTAAAGGAGCTTTCGACTCTGCACCACATACAGCTATCAAACAAGCACTCGAAAGTAAAGGATGCCCAGAAACCATTAAAAACATTCTCATCAGCAACCTGGAAGATCGAGAATTTGCCCTCAATACTAATAGGGGCATTGTGAAGAAAACTCAAGCCATTGGATGTCCAAAAGGCTCCTGCAGTTGACCCATCCTATGGAATCTGCTTGCTGATGAGCCGCTACAATTTGACTGGTCCACAGTTGGTAAGGACATTGATCCTAAAGCAACAGTTGCTCTCCAGGCCTTTGCTGACGACTTCACCTTCGTAGTGTCAGCTGATAGTGAAAGGAAGCTTGGACGCGTTGCTACAGAAGCCCTTAAGATTTTTAGCAACTGGACCCATAAGCATAACCTTGGAATTTCAATTGAAAAATCAAATTACCTCCTATTCACGAGACTGCAATGTGCACCACAAATATTTTTAAATAACTTAAGAATAAAGAGAAGCAAGAGTATTAAACTTCTGGGTGTACTCCTAGATGAAAAGTTGAATTGGTCAGCACATATCAAACAGCAAGGTGCCAAAGCCTTTTGAATTCACCAGAAATTACTTAGAATAACAGGCTCAACCTGGGGATTATCCCAAAAACAGCGCATTGTACTGTACAAAACAGTGGCAGAAAGAATCCTAGCCCATGGTGCAACACTCTGGGGAGCCAATCTTCGGGTCAAAAATCAGCTACTTCTAGACAAAATACAGAGAAAGTTTCTGCTTAATATAACTACGGCCTACAAAACAAACATCGACGGCAGCTTTACAAGTCATTACTGGCATACCTCCCCTTCATCTCACCATCAATACTGAGGCACAAATAAAACAAGAAATTAGGACCACAAGCAGTAACATTATGGAGGCAAGAGTACCCACACTTTCAATACATCCAGGAATATTCAGAGTTGATACGATTGTCAACCCTAACACGGAGTACGACCCTACCCTGAATAAGCAGGTCTGCCATATTTTCACTGACGGCTCCAAGAAGGATGGAGGTGTAGGAGCCGCGTTTGCTGTCACAACATTGAAGGATATCATAATTCACAATGAAAGTTACAAACTGAATGCCAATTGCTCAGTCTTCCAGGCTGAGCTCTTCGCAATTAAGCAGGCTATTGAGTGGGCCAGAAACCAAGAACAGATTTGCCACGTCTGGTCAGATAGTAAAGCAAGTCTTTATGCGCTTTGCAATCCGAAAGCCATCAGTCCTTTACCCAGGCAAATTCCAGAGGAACTTAACATCCAACAAAACATCTCCCTCAGTTGGATAAAGGATCACGTAGGATTTGAAGAGAATGAATTGGCTGATCGCCTAGCAAAAACTGCTGCTTCTTCAGATGAATCGGAAATCTTTCTCCCTCTTCCTCGGTTTCACTTCAAAAGGATCAGGAAAATTGCTTTAATTCAGGATTGGCAAACTCTGTGGGATCAGAATACCACCGGACGCCTAGTATACTCCATCCTGCCAAAAGTGAATTTGAACTAACAGTGCTGGCCAAGACAAATCACGATTTTTGTAACGGGACATGCCCTTTTCCAAGTTATCTGCTTAGAATAGGAGTACAACCCACACCGAACTGTGCATGTGGAGAAGAAGGTACTCCAATTCATTACGCTACATCATGCCCCATCACGAGTTCCTGGCACTTCACTACGCCCAGTGACAATCTGAAAAGTGTCTGGCTCAAAAACATCACCATCAACAAGGCTGCAAAGCTAAAAATTATTAACCTTATAAACTTTCTCCTTGAATATAGGGACTTAATAATTCCAGAGGAATAGGAGGATAATGATGCCCGTGAGGGTGATAGACTTCACCTGGAAGAAGATGAGCAGCATACTCCATCTCTCTCATGTTCTACATTTAGACATTTCCCTCTCTACCTGTAACATTTCGCCTGTTTTTCATCTCCTTGTATATAGTTCATTATTATTTGTTTGCTATTTTCTAACCATCATTCCAGCGCTCTCACTTAATTATTTAGTCACAATTATTGTCATCATGTTATGTTGACCAATTTTAATGTATTATGTATTACCTATCTAAACTTTTTGTATATATAGCTTAGAATTTTATATGACATAACTTACTTTGAGCTGATACACCCAACTATCAAATTCATACTAAATGCTTTATTTAATAATCATTATTACCCCGTTAATTAGCAGTAAGTGCAGGTATATGTTTTAAATTTTGTTTTATCATTTTTAATTTCTTTTTGATTTTCCATTTATTTTCTTTATTTCTTATATGCATGCAATTTGATATTTATTTCATATGCCTGTCTTACCATTTCCTGCCATGTATTTTGTCTGATACCTATTTTCAATGCTTCTTATGTGTCCACGTGTTAACTCTCAATTGCAACCAAATTTGTGTTAAATAGTATACTTTACAAACCCTCCTTACTGTGTAAAAGTAATAATCTATAGTGTCTCCATATGATTGCAAGCATAATTGTATTGTCTTGTATGTACTGTGTTCCGTTTTCTTTTCTCTCCAGCGGGTCCATCAAATCTGGTAAAACCCTTTCAGGGTTAGGTACAGGGACCTCTGCTGGCGTTTACTTTACTTTACGGACCTCAGTTGTTTACCATACAGTTAAGAGAAATGATAAAAGTGAAACACTTTTCCTTAATTTCCGGAATTTCTTTTGCTCACTTAAATTCAATTCATGCCATTGTAGATTAAGACTAATCAGTTGATGTCATTTTCAAAAACTTAACTGTAAACAAGCCTGTGTCCTTTTGAAAACTAATCACAGGAGCCTTTTCTAAAAACTAGAGAAAACTATATATAGTAAATTATACCTTTAAAGTTCGAATAAATAACTCGTTTGTACCATTGTAATTCAAGGACATTATTACAAAATATAAATTAAATTTACGTCAATTTTTTATTGAAAAGTAATCAATTTGATAAAGTGAAAACAAAAAGCATTTAATATTTTTGTTTGCATTCTTATTAGATTTATCAGGTACTCAGTAATAACATTAATAAATAGAAGTAATTTTAAAACTTATTTTTAGCTATGGATTATCAATAGTTTGTATATATATATATATATATATATATATATATATATATATATATATATATATATATATATATATATATATATATATATATATATATATATATATATATATATATATATATATATATATATATATATATATATATATATATATATATAGTTACATTAAATATACATATTAAATGGAATAATAGAAAAGGATAAATAGTGTATTTTATACACTTCATAAAATTGAAAATTATTTCATATCTAAACTACTCCTTTTGGCTAAGCAGTTTTTTCAACATCATTATAACATAATACAACCATTTATTATTATTATTATTTCATAATTTAATGTATTCAAACATATTAAATTTTAAAAATTTCTTTGAAAATTGGATACTTATATGCATTAATGAAACTATAAATTATTAATCAATGCTATATTTCATTATTTTTTGGTATTTCTAACAATTTTGGTATTTTGTTTTGGAATTTATTCCTGTCTGAATAGTATCCAATCTTATACATAAAGGAAGCAAACATATTAGGAATAATTTCCCATCTTATCTGCTTTCTTATGTAATATTAGCGAAAACCAATCTAATTTGTATTCTGCTTATAGAATATGATAATAAGAGACGAAAATGTTTTTCTCTGTTTACTAAAGAGATGTAAGATATACATATATATTTATATGATTTCAGGGACTAACATTAAAAAAAATTTTCTAACTATCCCTTTATCTATACAAGCAATATAACAATACCATAATATCACTTTTAATAACAATATCTTGAAATAAAAAGAGTGCTTTTTAAGCTCTTTTAAATCAATTACTATCTTGCTAACAATTTATAACAAATGATCAAAAACAATATTTAGGGCATTGCAGTAATAAGATGGTCACTGCGACTGCTGACAAGCGGGTGGACGAAAATTAATTTATATTTAAAAAAACGTTTAGTTAACAATTAATTTTTTATTCACCAGTTGCACGTAATTTAGCTTTGAATAAATTTCAGAAGAAAAAAGAGAATTGAAATGAGAACATTTTTATGAATAAGATTTTGTGTGATTTTCGGGTGGTATTAAATTAAGAACAATGTGTTCTACAACATTTACGTCCAACATTTTTAAATTAAAGTTCATCTAGTGTTACTGTATCTAAATGATTAAAAATATTGACAGATGTCGTTCATCCTTCCATGATGAAGGACACACAAGCAGGATATTGCTAGCAGTAATCTCATATAATATATTTGGAATATGAAAAGAATTCATCAATGAAAAGAACAAGGCTTACCAAGTAATTTGGAAGAAGTTTAACAATAAATCAATCACATAAAATTAGTCACGAATTGCATAGTCAGAAAAGAACTTTACATTGGTTTTACCATAATTTAATTAAGTATACAGAAAACAAAAATTTAAAGAAAAAATATATAGCCTTACTAAGCAATTTTATTTAAATGGAGAATATTGCTTATATACCGTCAAAAATGTTAAGAAGTTCAAAAGAAAAATTATGTGTTCCTCGATGAATTTTACAAAGTTATAAACTTGGAACAATTATAAATGAATCCGATGAGAAATGCGTTAAACAAATGAACACGGAAAAGAATCTGGAAATATGCGACAACAAATTCTCACTGAATATACTTTAATCAACTTAACTACATTAATATATCATCAAATAAATTTATTGAAAAATATTTTGTATTGTGCACATGCGTTTCTTTTTATTTCTTGTTAATTCAAATAATCTGTGTAGAGGCGATACTGTAGTATCCACAGTTGTCATCATTTAAAGTATCATTTTATTGTTATACATTTTCTGATGTCCACAATGTTATACATTTTGTTCTTTACTTGGAAAATGAAAATTTGTAAAAAAGCTAAAGGAAAAATAATTACTCTGAGAAGATTTCAAAAGTGATAAGGAATATAAAAACAGTAAACTGTCAAACTTTAAGTTAACACCATTGAATATTTTCAAAATTCTTACCGCCATAATGTTGAGAGAGAAATGAATCGCTAATTTATAGTAATTGTTATATTTTATTGTTATTTTTATATTTCATTATGTCTTCTATACTTTAACTATAACATATATTAGTTGAAATTGAATCAATCAAAAATAGGAAACCTTATTTTTCATTCTAAATTTTTTTCTAACTGTAGCGTATTAGAAGATTTTACTTTCTTGTTTAATAAAAGAAAGATATAGACTTAAAATTAATTCTAATATGAAATATTATTTTTCGAAATTGAAAATGTGTCAAAATAAATTATTAACATAATGTAATGTATTTCATCATTCAATATATCAATTTCAATCATTCAATGATCAAAAAAATCAACAGCTTAAAATTTATTCCATTATTATTAGATTTTAAATGATAATTAAATGTTGTGTGTGTGTGAGGGAGATTATAAGAAAGATAGAAAACCCGCATTGTTCATTTTATTCTGATAAAATTCTATTTTGTTTTATGATAAATGTGTTCAGATATTCTACGGTTAGCTATCATAAATTGGGAATTACATTTAAACTCAAACAATTAACTATTTTCGGCCTAGTTTGATGAATAGTTCTTTAATGTACTCACGAATTTCAATTCTAGAAGATAATATTTTTCTTAAAATTCCGATCGATTTGTAATTTCATTTATTACTCAGGTTTATTTGTTAATCAAACCAACAAACAGCTGAACTGATGACTGATATTTAATGAGTCTCTTTTTGGGATTTTTTTTATTATTAAAGCGATTATATTTTATTAAAAATCGTGGAATTTAAATCAATTGTTAAACTGTTTAACCACTCTAAAATATTTATTTATAATATTAATCAATCTTTTATAATGTTTTCAATAGTTGAATATCTTTTGTTGTAACTAATATAAGGCATACATATTAATGTTTACATACCTTTTAACGGATACTAAAGCTCAGTTTTAATTTACAGAATTACATTAATTGCAGGAATCTCTTTATTATCAAGACTTGTGTCAAGCACAATTTCTGTTATCTTTCTAACAAGGCTAAAACTAGTAATTTAGCTGAACTTGCGTTGATCCGTAAGCTGGTGGTATTCTAACTTTCAATCAAATAGTAAGCATGAAAGCAAAGTTCGTTAACGAAGGATTTTCTTGTTATGGTAAGGGAGGAAAATCCAATGTGTATCCTGGATCCTTACACAATGAGAATTCCTTATCTGTGCATCTTACGCAGATTCTGAAGGACTGAAGAAGGATTTTCTGCCCCCTTCAATTATCCACAGATTATAACAGAATTTTCACTTTTGTTTTATATAATATAGATATCATTAACAATGTTGATATACTCGTGAACTTAATTAGTTTTTGTTTCGTTAGGAATTTTTTGTGAGAAGTCTGCGGATCATTATTTGTCTGTTCTATTAATATATTTGTCAAATTAAATTCTGTTCATTTGTTTCGTATGAAATTCCATTAGTTATCCGTATGGCGAAATTTTAATATCCTTGTTTAACTAGCTCACAATTTCAGGCAATGACCTCCCGTCATGTAGAGCGGGGTTCGATTCCCATATACGTAATTAATCTAAGGAATCGAAAGTCCTGCGGTCGGTCGTTAAGCAGTTACCATGGGTGTAATGGTCTGGGGAAATTTTCCTCCCCCTCCAGATCAAAATACAATATTGAAGGAGTGTATCCTCTGGTGGTGCCATCTATCGGAGGTGTCTTAGAATATGTTTATGCTTTCCCCTTCGTAATGCTCTCATATAAACAAAAGACGCACCCTAATGACTTAAATTCGCATAGCCGTCTGCAAAGCGAGCTTGGCTTGTCCAAGTATTATAAGTAACAGTAACACAATTTTTCTGGTAAATATTGTCGTGTAAGTTATAGGGAAAAATTCTGTTTATTTCACCGGATATCTACAAGTTAGAAAAACAAGTTTACTCTTAGACAACTTCACTAAGAAGTGCAGAAATCAGAAGAAAAATTCTCTTCTAAGATTTCCTCTAAAATTAATGATTATCGCTGAGCGAAGTTAATTTGATACTTTGAATCAATTTGGGAACTTAACCTTTGACTTATCAGAGAAGTGAATAGAATTTTCCGTTGCATTCTCTAAACAGAGCTGAAATCTGATTAGCATCTAGGATGTTTCCTTTGCAGAAAATGTAACATATTGACGATTATTTCCATTCATTAATCTCAATAAAAAGTTGCACAAATAATTTATCTTAGGACTTTTCTTATTATGCGCTTGAAAATTTTTCCAAACTGTCAAAAATTAATATTTCACCAATATCTCCATATCTTTAAGATCCATGTCAGGAAAATAAGCCTTTTTATATTCACTTGTACAACAATTAAAAATATAAACTCTAAATTAAATGAAACGAGAAAGAAAATACTTACGCTATTTTTCTCATTTAAGATTTTTTACGCTCAAATGTAATTGCTTCATTCATGAAAGAGCTTTACTATAAAAAAAATTTCAGAAGTACAAGACAAAAAAAAAAAAAACCTATGCTGATGTATGGTAAAAAAATCGGCTTTTATTTAAATTTATAGTTTATAATTATCATAAGATTTTACATTAAATTTAGATACTGGAATTTTCAGATTACTTTAATAAAATATGAAACAATTAAATTTGAAGTGCTTAAAAACACATTACATTAACTATGAAATCATAACAATTATGTATTATAAATCATATTGAGATTAACTAATATTCACATATTGAACTCAATAATGCATATCAAAATAGGAACTGTGTACCAGGAGATAAAGTACTCTCAGTTTATATAGTAACTGAAGACAGTGATTGGGAAGTCAGTGACCATGGAGGTGTAGGAGCCGCGTTTGTCGAAACACTGGAGGATATCATAATCCACAGTGAAAGTTACAAACTGAATGCCAATTGCTCCAGGCTGAGCTCTTCGCAATTAAGCAGGCTATTGAGTGGGCCAGAAACCAAGAACAGAACTGTATTGTCTGGTCAGACAGTAAAGCACGTCTTTATGCGCTTTGCAATCCGAAAGCAGTCAGTCCTTTAGCCAGGCAAATTCAAGAGGAACTTAACAACCAACAAAACATCTCCCTCTGTTGGATAAAGGCTCATGTAGGATTTGAAGGGAACGAATTGGCAGACCGCCTAGCAAAAACTGCTGCTTCTTCAGATGAATCGGAAATCTATCTCACTCTTCCTCGGTCTCACTTCAAAAGGATCAGGAAAATTGCATTAATTCAGGATTAGCAAACTCTGTGGGATCAGAATACCACCGGACGCCCAGTATACTCCATCCTGCCAAAAGTGAATTTGAACCAACAGTGCTGGCAAAGACAAATTGTGATTTTTGTAAAGGGAAATGGCCCATTTCCAAGTTACCTGCATAGAATAGGAGTACACCCACTGCGAATTGTGCATGTGGAGAAGAAGGTACTCCAATTCATTACGCTACAACATGCCCCACGCGAGTTCCTGACACTTTACTACGCCCAGTGACAATCTGAAAAGTGTCTGGTTCAAAAACATCACCATCAACAAGGCTGCAAAGCTAAAAATTATTAACCTTATAAATTTTCTCCTTGAATATAGGGACTTAATAATTCCAGAGGAATAGGAGGATAATGATGCCCGTATTGGTGATAGACTTCACCTGGAAGAAGATGAGCTGTAAAATCTGCATACTCCATCTCTCTCATGTTCTACATTTAGACATTTCCCTCTCTACCTGTAACATTTCGCCTGTTTTTCTTCTCCTTGTATATAGTTCATTATTATTTGTTTGCCATTTTCTCACCATCATTTCAGCGCTCTCACTTAATTACTCAGTCACAATTATTGTCATCATGTTATATTGACCTATTTTAATGCATTATGTACTACCCTATCTAAACTTTTTGTATATATAGCTTAGAATTTTATATGACCTAACTTACTTTGAGCCGATACACCCAACTATCAAATCCATACTAAATGCATTAATTATTCATTAATCATTATTACCTCATTCATTTGCAGTAAGTTCAGGTATATGTTTTCAGTTTTGTTTTATCATTTTTAATTTCCTTTTGTTTTTCCATTTATTTTCTTTATTTCTTATATGCATGCAATTTGATATGTATTTCATATGCCTGTCTTACCACATCCTGCCATGTATTTTGTCTGATACCTATTTTTAATGCTTCTTACGTGTCCACGTGTTAACTCTCAATTGCAACCCAATTTGTGTTAAATAGTGTGTTTTACAAACCCTCTTTACTGTGTAAAAGTAATAATTTATGGTGTCTCCATATGATTGCAAGCATAATTGTATTGTTTTGTATGTACCATTTTTTTCTCTCCAGCGGGTCCATCAAATCTGGTAAAAGCCTTTCAGGGTTATGTACAGGGACCTCTGATGGTGTTTACTTTACATTCTCCCTCACGGGGTTGCTGGAGCTGCGTGGGTTGAGGCAACACCCACTAGAGTAGAAAGCCATTGCAATGAAAGAAGTTCTGAGAAAGGAACCCTTACAATTCTGAGAGAGTCGTTTTAAATTCACTTCGATGGGAACAATCTCCGATCTTAAAAAAGATTTTCACACACACATTTTATTTTACTTAAAAACACAGTGTAGATGGAAAACATTTTTTATGAATGGAAAATGAATTTACTGCGATTAAGAGACACGAGGAAATTATTTACGTTAAAAATGAGTTTACTACAGTATAAGAATAATGTGTTATCTTTTTTACTTAAAAGATTAATTAAAAGGTATTAAATTCATGATTATAATTTAAACTTTTCTTTTATAAAGTTATCAATTTTAAAATTTTAATTAACTCACAATAACTTATATAGAAATTTATTAATATTTTTTGTAAATTTAACATTTTAATATTTTTAAGGAGTTTAAAATTTAGCATTTTAATAATTATTTTAACATTTGCTTAGAATTTTATAAATTCTAAGCAATTTCTTCATTATTTATATATTGATATTTCCAAAAATATTTATTTTCTTAGTTCATTTTCATAAAAAATATTTTAAAGTAATGCGTATATGAAAATTTCTATTCCATGAATTGAGCCTCACAAATCTTTGGATCAAAAAATAGCATATTTGGAAAAAATACGCAAAATTTGTCATTGCATAATTTACAAATGAGGTTGCAACATTTCAATTAGAAGATATAAAATAATTTGCTAAACAAAAATTTTTATTTAAAAAAAGTTTCTGAATTTATTTATAAATTTCAATTAAATTACTAAATAATTCATTAGTTTTTAAATTTTTTATTTAAATAAACTCAATTTATAAATGTAAAATGAATTTTTTATAAATTTTATGAATAATATCATAAATCTTTTTTAATCAGATAAAATAAATAATACTGCTGACTAATAATTCAAAGTGAAATCAAGTAGCAAATTTTAGCACTTTAATTTCATTTAATCACGTATAATCTCAAGTTAAATATTAATTATTTACATATTTATACGAAAAGATATAAAATATAATTTTTATAATATAATTTCTTTTCATATTTTAACGAAAGATATGACTTTAATAAAAAAATACAATTGAAACTGGAAAATCTAACATAACTTAATGATAAATAAGCATTCTTTTACTATATTTTTTGTATATATATGGCATTTGTTTAAAACAAATTTTACTTTTAAAGCGCTTCTAAATGATAAAGTTATACACAAATAACTATTACCGTTTAATATTTCAAAAATGAAGCAAAAAATTAACCTGGAATTTTTAGTAACATTTGAATTTTCTTGAAGAATGACTGATCCATTTGTTAAATCTGTCATCTTCTTTAGAAAATCGAAATACAATTATTTTTTTAGTTTTATCGTAAAACCAGGGCAATTGACCACGGAGTATTTCTAGGACATGAGGACAAGTTACTTGAAATTAAAAGAAATGTAATACAGACAAAAGCAACAACAAAAATCGCAAATAGCGACACTAGGACTGAGACGGATTCGACAACTTTGCCTGCAGAAAACGAGTGTTACCAGAGGGAAGATAGTGGTGCTTTGGCTTTCATTGTAGAAGGTGTTACTTGAAGACGTGACCATCCTAATCTGTGACGCCCAAAGTACTTCCAATGGTGTGATATGGATGTGGAGAGAAGAGTGCAAGCTCAGCCTGTCTCGTCTCCTGATCGTTCTTCAAAATGACGAGGCGCTTGGTGAATGAAGAGTATTCCAAACCCGTTAACCTTAAAGTACTGTCCGAGGCTCGTCGGCACCACTCTGTATACTTACTTAAATGAAGTATAGTTAAAAAAATATATTGACAAAAAATTGTATATATCAGTGGTTCCGAAAGTGTGGGCCGCTCCACACTGGGGTGCCACGCAGAAAGATTAAAGGTGAAGTGAAACGGCCTTTAATCTAAGCAAGGGAAATAAATGTCATGGTCGCTCACCAAACAACAGTTTAAACCAAGGGTCAGAAGGCACCTGCTCAAAGAATTTCCACCTCTTTTGTGTTCTTTGCACCAACATTCCCGGCTGCAGCTGTTATACAATAACCAACAATACATGAGGACAAGAATGATGACATTCTTTCCTCCGACAATTCAGATATTTTGAGTCAGTTAGTTACCCTACTAGAGTTCATTGTGCAGCCATGTTTTAAAAAGTTGTAGATTTCCTAAGAATGGATAAAAATAACAATAACTAAAGTGCTGATGAAGATTATGCATCGATATAGGATGTGCATGGAAAGAAAATGTGCAAATGCGAAGACAGCTACTTAATATTGGCTTCATTTTAGAAGAAGTCAACGATGAAGCGAGACTTCAGTGATTGATCTGCTCTGAAGTTATACCATCCGAGAGCATGAACCCAAGTAAGTTGATGCGGCACCTTCATATAATGCATTTCATCATGATCGACAAACCATGTGAACATTTTAGCAGAAAAAAAGGAAAGGCCTGAAAGAATGTTTTAACTAAAAAAGAGTCAGTGGTAAAAAATGCCCTATTAAAGTGATTCAAGGTGGCATACAGAGTAACAAAGTACAAAAGAGGCCCACACTATTGCTGAAGAATTAATTCTACCGGCTGCTGAGGACCTGGCTAATATAATGATGGGTGAAAATTCTTCAAAATTCCTGTATGATTCTTCAAAAACCTGTATGAAGAATGGGAGGTCGAGCCCGTGTCCTTATATACTACTACAACTAGCTTGGGCATTCACGTGACAATGTACTATCATGAACTTTTGAATTTCCACAAGAAATTTACAATTTCTACATAGAAAATAATCATGTGAATGCTAACAGTAAGCGGATTCTACTTCTTACTTAAACAGGCTTATTAGTGCGGTATATTCGAAAAATTATATGCTTTGAATCTTTCTCTTCAAGGACGTAGCATTCATTTATTGAAACTTGAAAAACGGATTTCCAGCATACAAAAAAAAAAAATCTACAAATGTGAAAAAAGAAAAATGAATAATGCAGGCAAAATTGTTTTCCCGTATTGTAATACGATGTTTGTCCGGAAAATACGTATAAAAGTTGAATAATAACTTTATTTTACCGTTATTCAGGTATTACAATATGGTCTCCTTCAAAGTATTTACCCTGAGACGAGATACACTTTTGCCAACGTCGTTTCCACTGTTGGTAATATTGCTGAAAGTCTTCAGTTGTGATGATGTTCAGTTGCCGTGTCGTTACTGCCTTGATGCCTTCCACATCTCCCAAGTGCCACCCCCGAAGCACCATTTTGCATTTCGGGAACAAGAAGTAGTCACAATGGGCTAAATCGGGTGAATAAGGGGGGTGGTCTATCACGGTGATTGAGCTTCGGGCCAAAAAGTCACGCACAACGAGCGACGTGTGAGCGGACGCACTGTCGTGATAAAGAATCCACCTGCCCGCTTTTACCAAATCCGGTCGAACTCGGGCCCAGCTTTGCAAGAAACTTGATGTTGATGCGCTGTTCCTCAATCAGAGAGAGCAAAATGCCGAAGGCAGGTGAAAAAGGGTAACTTTTAACAAGCAGCCGCACACTCCTACTGACACGCAGAGCGGTCTGACTCGAACTGAGCGTTGATGGGATTGATTACAGCAGTAGTGCTACCTGGCGGTGACTGAAAACAGTAAAATAAAGTTATTATTCAACTTTTATACGTATTTGCTGGACAAACCTCGTAGTACATGGTCTGCAGGGGGGACAAACTTTCAGATAGTATGTTGACACTTTTCGCGGATCACTTATCGCAATTAGCTGACTGCTTCTCTAAGTACTTCATAGAGGACCAAACCGAGAACTTTGCGGGGATACAAGATCCATTCCATATCGGAACTCCAAAAGAATTAATTTTACACACACAAGATGAATAAAGTCTAATTTCACTGTCAATGACTATCCAGTAATCTAATGAGTTCTAAATTCTAATTGCCAAGGCAATAAAAGTTCTTACACAGTTTACAGCTTCATGTCTTTGTGAAGCTAGATTCTCAGCAGTTTCTGTTATAACGAACATATATCGCTTGCAATTTATTGTTGAGAGAGAAATGAGAGTAAGTCTGTCGAGCTTAATTCCGCGATTCGAACACCTGTGCAATAAACAGCAGGCTCATCCTTCACACTTAAACAAAACACATATATAATAAGAGCATCTGTAAACCATTTTAATTAAATTTTATTAATATGGTTTCCAATTAATTATAAATAAAGTGCTTGCATGATTTGTATTAATTATGTATATGTCCTTACCATTTCCCCCTAATTTCTTCGCCTCAGTCGCGAGCAAATACGAAATATATATATTGCTTGTAATGTGTACTACATAACTATGTACTGCAGGTAAATATTATATGGAGAGGATGCCGTGAGAAATTCTACTTTTGTAAGGGTGCCATGACTTGAAAAAGTTAAGAAACCCCAAGTATATATAATAATTAATGAAGAACAAACTGTATGTATGTATGTGTTTTCGAAAAACCCTGTTCAATTTCTTCACTGCACGTCATAAATAACAATGAAAAAAAATGAAATATCTCGATATTTTTTGTAGTAAAATGCTTAGTTACAAGTACAGTAATATTTCATAGTAAATAGTTTTTAATTTATTCAGTAAGGTCTAGGAAATGAGAGAGTAAATGAATATTAATGACATATTTTATTCATACAGTTAAAAGATTTTTAAAAAAAAGTTTACTTAGTTTATATGTTTGTGTTGTGGCTAAAAACAATTATGTAAATACATTTTTTATGCTTGAAAGAATCATTGAGGAAAATGTTTAATATAAAAAAATGACTCAATTCATACCTTCTAAATTCTTATATTAGTGGAAAAAATATACGAAATACGCTTAGAGTTTGATAACACCATCTTGTAAAATATAGAAACAAAAGTTAAAAAAAAAAATCTTTTCTTGAAAAAAGCACCCTTAAGACATTTTTGCTTTACAAATGCCAAAAATATTTTTCTAGTGATGCAGAAGTAAATAAATAAATAAATATTATTTTTTTCTTGAGAGAGAAAGAGAGATAGACTTTACAGTTTATTATATCAGATGCAGATATGCACTTCCAATTCCAAAATGAAAGGCTGCTCGATTTCTCTTCAAAGACAGTCATTTTTTTATCATCGATTTTTAATGTTAAGTGCACGCATAACAATTGAGAAAAAAACTGAATTAGTTGGAATGAAATATGTACTTTACATTTGTACATAACAGCTCATCTCTTGACACATTAACCTTGGTGATTAAATGGAAACGATAATGTAAAAGTCAATATGTGCAAAAATGACTAAATTAAAATTGAATCAAATTTGACATCGAATTTTTAGTAGAATACGACTGTAAAAAAGAAGTGCGGAGCGCTTCTTTTTCAAATTTCTTTTGTTTATCATGAATAATATTTGTTTAGTTCAAGTTTCAGTAAATATTAAAATGTTTCATATTTTATTTGAAATATATTTTAATTGCATATAACAAAATTTGTTTAACATTGCTAAGACTCCACATCTAAATATAATTGAGTTGCAAGATGGAAATTATAGAGTTATCTTTTGATGAAGCATATCACAATATATATTTTCCATTGATTATTTGTCTATCAAATAAAATACAAAGGATTTAACATTTAACTTCTGTCTCTATCTATAACATCTGACACAGTTTTGTCAGTTGTATATTTCTTTATAAAAGTTACCTTTGCTGTATATATCAAAATTTGTTCATCTATACCCTATCATTTAATTAATTGTATCCATTTTTCTATAATTTCCTATTTAAAATCCATTGATGCAAATTAATGAAAGTTCTACAGTAATCTACAGATAACTATCAATTCAGTGAATAATGAAGGTACTCCTTCCAGAAGATTAGATAGGAGTTATCGATTATCAGTTCATTTTCACCGCATAATGCTCATCAATAATTTTACTCCATTAAGTCCTTGCTTAAACGGATGCATGCTAATTTCCATCAATATAAATAAACAGTGAGTAAATATAAGCATATAGCGCAGTTTATTTTTCTATCATGATACAAAATTATATTCTATTTAAGATCATTTTAAAGGTTTGTATATTATTTGAAATTATTTCACTGAAGTTTTAATATTTTTCAAATACTTTATGATGTATCAAAATAAATGGAAATGTTTTCAAAAATAAATACACATTTTAATGAATTTTTTATATTATGAATTTAAGATTCAAAATATTATCAAGCCCACATAAATGTTTCATGTAGCATGTGCTCTAATGAAGGATATTTTAAATTTTTTAATGATTTGTTTCAAACTAAGTTTTATTAATTACAATTTTTTTCAACTTGCATTGACATCTAGCATTACTTTTATGAAAGTGTTTTAAGCTATTATATGGGGAAATGATTATCATCTTATGTAGTAGTAATATGACAGAAACAGTTCTGGAGCCTTATGCTCGCAAGCTTATAGCTCGCATTGAGTAAGATTGAATTTCTTCATAAAACTCGTCAAAAATTTTAGAACATTTAAAATGCAAGTCTTCTTCATCTTATGTGATGTGATCACGTCATTTTTATATACAACTGTTATTTTTTGCTTGCTGCTTTGCTTAGGCCAATTTTTTACTCTATTCCTTTCCTCATCTAAGAGTGAACGAAACCTTTTTGTCACCTCTCATTTTCAAAAACTTCGGTTTTAGTTAGCATTTTCTACAGGCCCAACCCCTACGTATGCATTAGTTTGTGTTTGATTTTTTACCACTTCCAGAGAGGTGAAGATATTGCTATTGGGGCTGCCAGAGAAGAGGAGGAACGAGAACAACTTCCGGCAAAGTGTCTCAATTAATTTGGTGCTTAACAATTCTGATCGTAATTTCTATGAGATATGGAATATTATAATGGCATTTTTCTTATAATTTTCATATGAATACACTTTCTTATAGTTTTACAAAGTCGGGTATTGTAAGAGAAATTAACTTCTTGTCACACACATTACTTCATCAAATCTCTTGAATATCTAATATAACAGAGCACATTTTACTATTTACTTATAAATTTGACTCGAAAATAGCATGATGATGGGGAATGCGCTAAAGTTGTTATATATATTTAAAAATTATTCTATATAGCAAGTTTCTAAGTGAATATAGTACAGTACGAAATATACATTTAGTTCACGAAATATATTTTGTAAAGAGATCAAATATATCTGAATAATATAATGTATGAAAACCTTTATTATACTTATGAATTAAAATATAATGAATACGTTAAATTTAAAGACAATTAAATAAATAAAATCATTAAAAATTTCAATACGGATATGATAAGAAGAATTATTGAAATCCATCTCAAAAAATCACAATTTTAAAATATATTCTAAGAATTTTAATATATAAATTCAAGAAAACTACATCTTTCTTTCTTAGATTTGTAATTAAAAATTGTAAAAGGGATATATCATATAAAAATGGAGGATTTAATAGAGTAAAATATTTGTAAATATGAATTTTGAAAAATTATATGATATTCATAATAATTTGTTTCCTTATATATTTAATCAAAATAAATTGTGTACTTTTTAAAATGATTAATCAAGATTAACCTACACTATTATATTATTAAATGTTAAAAATTCAAAGTGAATGTAAAATGTTTCCACGGCATGTACATGAAAATAATACAAGCTATAAACACATTTGTTGAATTACAGATACTAGAGATATTTTGGCTAAAAATTTCATGCATCCCATTATTAATGTTCAGATCCTGTGAAAGGATTAAAATCCTTAAATGGGCAAATATAAAGTATAGAAAATGTCAATCGATGCGTAAATTCAATTACATTTAAAAATGCTTCATTTAAAATTTTGCATCATTTTAAAACGAAATAAAATTGTTCTGAAATTTTTAAATCAAAAATTTATAAAATAATTTTTAATAAAAAGAATTTTTCACTTTATTTCTTTTAAACAACATACTACACAGAATTATAAATCAATCATACAATTTTCAAAACCAATCTTATATATATTCAGTTTGTTTTTTATAAGTTCCATTGAAATCAAAACGCAAATTTTAAGAAACGTAAAACATTGTAAAAAGTTACTTGTATGTTTTGATTTCATAAATAAACATTATCTTTATTATGGTCGTCTGACATTTATTTAAAAGTTGAATCCGTGCAAATATTTATCTGTAATTTCTCCAATTATGAGTCACGTTACAGATTGAATAAATAAATGCTGAACTAAGGGCTTTACTTCAACAACTATCAATCGGACTTTTCTTAATAAGGTAATTTATCAAAAAATAAAAGGATGAAGACTATTGGCTCATCCTTTTATTAAATGCTTAGGCTAAAAATGTTAAGGTAAATCTTTGTGTTATTTTATTCACGGGATTTTGTCCATTTTGAAGTAGACGTTTTCTCAAACGACTGTATTTAATAGTCTGCTTCTTTATTTCGATTAATAAAATCAGACATGTCATTTCCTAAATTAAAAAAAACAGTGACTAAACCAATAAATAGAAACCTGAAACATCTAACGTTTTATTTAAACTAAATGTATATATAATAATATACCTTGAAAAAGTTAAAAAAAATGTATATCAATATGAGAAGTAATTAAAAATTTAAAAAAAAATTTAATTTTTTAAATGGATATGAAAAGCAGTTTCAATGCGTTAAAAGTATCTTAAATGTGTTTGAAGGATACTTGAAAATTACCTTTATTAAAATAAAATCAACATAAGCAATTTTATTGAAAGAAGTGTTTCAAAATTTGAGAAACTTTTTAAAACAGTTTTATTTATAATTTTTTCAACTCAACATTTAAGTATAGCAAGGAGAGAAAGAGTAATGTTTTTACGAAATTTGACGCGATCATTAGAAATGAAAAGAGTTATGCATCTAATTACATTGTACACAAAGTGAATCACCTTGATTAAATATCTCTCAAAACTCCAACCGATGGTGGAGTGGTTAGAGTTTTTAATATCGGAGTGGTAAGCCCAGGGTTCGAATCCTAGTTCGGACATGGATTTTCCTTACACTTTCGTTGCGAAATGGCACACCTACTGGGTGCCCAACTGCGTGAGATGAAATCACAATCGTCCTTGTAGTACTGAACGGGTATATTCTAGATGCAACCGGGTTTTAGAAAAAAAGTAAGTATCTCTAAAAATTAATCACATAAGATTATTTCATTGCTCATCTAAGTAACAATCCTATTGAAACGTATTTTATTTCATACTTTGTTTCATTTTACAAAGCTTTTGTACATAAATGAGTTTTCACCAGATATATATTTCCTTAGGAATAAACATATATAAATTTTTCATTCATAACTTGTCTTTTTTGATTATATGGACTTGTCTTACCTAAACTGAATTTAAAAATAACAGCTATTAAATATTACAATTTTTATACTTAATTGTTAATGCTTATATTTATTATTATAATTATTGTTAATTTAATGAAAATTTTCTTTCAAAACTATCGCATGCTTTTAGTTGAAATTAGACAATTTAAAAGATAACTGAAACTTTCTGAATTTTCGAATAACTATTTCTTTCTCGGCATTTTTATTGCAACTAAAAAACATTAAAATTGCTGTACTTAAAATAATTGATTATTTATATTAATCAATTATTTTAAGTAATTGATTATAATTGATTATTTATATCAATTATATAAACAATCAGTACAATTTTGTCTATAGAAAAGTATCTACTGCAAATATATAAAATACTGTTTTCTGGATTTTTCTCTCGAGAATATTTATTGTTGTTCATATTATTATACTGTAGAGGAATATAAATTTTAGTAATTTAGATCCTTATTCAGATATTACGAATTCCTAATAAAAAACTAACAGAAACGAGAGAATATCTAATAAGTGCATAATCTATACTTGCATCTATTAAAGTGAAGGGAAATAATTTTTCTTCAATTTTATTTGAAATTTTATTAGAATTATATTAGTAGCTGAAAATAAATATCTTGATAGAAATTGGAATAAGATTTATGATATATTTTAGCCGTAACAGATTGCTATAAATAAAGCTACTTTTAATAAAATCCTATAGTTTGCAATACGATATAAATTAACTCTCTTTTGAGTTCTAATTTAACTTCCATTAGCATTGATCTGAACTTAATGTTTAAAATGTATTGACGTACATCACAATCGAAATGTATATTTAAATATGCAAACTCTAATTAATTTCAGCTTTAGTGTTACTATCCATAATTAATGATACAAGTATCTGACTCTTGCTTTATTTTACAGTTATTACTGAATATTTATCCTTCCTGTATTTTGCCTATTCATGATGCTTAATTTAATAGACTTCAAGGAAAAAATAGGCTTTTACTAGTTATATTCAGGCGAAAAATATTGTTTCTCTTTAGAAAAAAGTCAAGCTTTCAAATTTTAATTATTTATATTTCGCAAAAACTATTTGTCTTACTATCAAATATTTCGGATAAAACTCTTCTATTTTTATCACGCTTTTTCTTTTAAATCCTTATCCTACACAATTTTATTTTATGTCTAGTAATAATTTAAATAAATATTAGCTAGAATTTGTATCTTTGGATATAAAAATTCTTAACTATATATAAATTAATTTATTAAGTTTAAAATATTCGATGCATAATTTTTTTATTCAACTTAATTGTTCCATTGGAAGTATTCATGGATTTTGTCACACAAAACTAAATCAATGAATACAAAATTTTGAATTTTTTATTCAACTGCAAATTAAATCTTTTTGTAAATAGTAAACAGTACAACATTTTTTATTTTAATATATATATATATATTTTGGACAGTCTTTGACATAAATTTATTCTTGAGAAATTCTTTAGTATATTATAAATTATATAGTGGAACAGTAAGTTGAAAATCTATTGACATAGTTTTACTAGAATTGCTGTCACTAAAAATACCAACATTAAATTGATCACTTCAAGTTCTATAACTGCCATTAAACTAGCCTTGAAAAGTTTCATATGTGAATTGATTCCATAAAGCAACGCACATTGTCAAGATGATCGATGAAATCTTTTGGAAAGTGCGATACCGTAACAGAATCAAATATGGAACTATAATAATGCAAGGAAAGTACCATGAATTTTCCCTTTGAAATCTTTACAATACTCCTTGACAAGTCACTAGAAACTAGTAACTTCATTATCGATATCAGAGCACACTTATGAATTATCTTATTAGCTTCCTGAAGTGTTCTCAAATGGAAAATGCTAAGAATATTTTTCTTTTAATGAAAAAGGAAGCTTTTTTTCTCAAATATAGAAATATTTTTTAACAAGCCCAAAACTTTATTTCCAGATTTTAATTAATCAGCTAGTATTTTAATCTGAAATGTTAATCTGTAATTCATTGTAGCAGACACCACTCAAGTGAATTTTTAGAAAAAAATCATTCCTATTTTTTTTATAAAAAATTCTCTTTTGACTTTTTCCTTTTAATTAATTTTCTGGTATTTATTAAAATAATAAGCAAATAAAATGAAATATATAAAAAAATCTTATAATATTCATTTAAAAAATAACCTTAAGTAAGATGGGGTTTGATATATTTGACTAAAGAAAAATATAAACAAATTTAATTTAATACATTAAATGTTATTAAAATGATACAAATGAATGAATTATGTAAAAATCTTAAAATATTCATTAAAATATCATAAAAAATTCCCTTAAGCACAACTAAACTCAGAATATTTTGTTAAATATATATGTTTCTAAATAAATTGAATCTAAAGTATTAAATCAAAGAAAATTTAAATTTATAATAAAGGTATTTTAAAATATTAGATATCAAAACAAATGTCCTTTAAAACTAAAATTAATTGACAAGTTATTTAATTTTGTCATTTTCGATTTTTACGCAATACATTTAATTCAAAATTCAAGTATTATTTTTTTAATTCCATAATTTCAATATGATTTAAAATGTCTTGAAACACGCGTGAAGTGCTTTATTTTACTACTAAAAGAGTTTTCAAAATTTAATTTCAAAAATTGCATAAAATAGCATAAAGCTCAAGTTTAAATCAAATTAAAGATTTTTTCAACGTCCAACGACAAGGAATACTTTATTTTTTCCCGGAAAAAGGAGGCAGAGCTTATGGCAGCTGTCACCAAGTTTTTTGATCTCACGGAGCAGCAAATTCAGAATTATAATCCCGGACCACTAGTAGGATGTTTTAAGTGTTATATTAATTTATAAAAATATATAAATTGTGTGATCTATAAGAACACAAAAAATGTACCTAATCAACAAAATGAAACTTTTAATTGTAACCTATTTATGAAAGCTTTATTAATAAACCATAATAAAGTAAAAAATAAAGAAAAATTATAAAAACAAAACAATTAAAAAGTGGTTTAAAAGTATATCAAACTTTAACATTATACTTTTCTACTTTGATGGTTGTTCCTGTTTACTTGAAATAAGATTCCAATAAATATTATAAAATCTCTATAAAATTATAAATATTAGTCAATAAAATGTGCCGTCCAACTTGTCTAGTGGTCAGCGTGCCTGACTGTGGATAGGAAGGCCTTGTGTTCGAATCCCGGTTCGGGCATGGATGTACTTTCTCTCTCTATCTATCCTGTCTTTGTCCTTTCCTTGTATGAATGGGTTGTGAATGGTTGCCTACCCTATTAACGGGTCCCTGTGGCATATGTGTACTGAGGAAGTCGGAATCCACACCTAATATGGTTCAGTTGGAAAAGTGGAGCAGCGCACCCCATAATGCCAACCTAGCTGGCACACGACAACAACAACAGTCAATAAAATCTCAATAAAAGTATAAATATCAAATAAAAGAAAATAACCACATGGTTAAGATTTATGATCATAACTGCGTTAAAGATCTCCAGTTTACAAAAAAAAGCTTCATTAACAACTCAACTAATTTATATTGGAATATATTTTATATTGAACTCAATATACGTTTGTAAACGCACCTTTAAAAGCTGATGTACCTATGCGACATAGAGGAGAGTGAAACGTTAGAAGAGTGCGGAACGAGGAGAGACAAAACAGGTAGCTAAAGGAGTGCAGCTACTATACCAATTATTTACTGTGATATCGTTCTATAAAGTAGCGTTTTCATAACTTTTCACGTAGTATTATGAATTGAAATATACTTCATAACATCTTAAAACATATTTTAACATGATGAAAATGTACACCCCACATTTTTCTGGGAACTTTCTCGTGGACCACCACTTTAGCAAACGCTGGATTATGCCATCTTAAGACGAGTAGCACCTAATTTGTGTCCATTGTCACCTCAAAGGTGGTTAAGTCATCGTATTTTACTTGATTACTCTTTCAATTAAGCAGGATTTTAGGAGACTCTCAGAATCAGTATTCCACTCTTAGTTAGATCATTGCACTATGTCATTGTTACAAATATTTTAGCAATGATCTATTTTCAATATCATTACAACGATATCATTGCAAGTAGGTCATTGTTACCACGACCCATTTTACCTGCCCTGAAGACTGACTATGAGCTCGACGGATCAAAGGTTAAGTCGAGAATAGAACTCCTAACTTCTGGTCATGAGAATGGCAACTTCTCCCGTAAAGCCACAAAATAAATAATAGGTAATAAACTAAAATAAATTTCATGGCATGAAAAACATTTTCTGAGAATTATTTTTTTGATTCATCTAAAGTTATGTCAACATTATAAAATTATAAATTTTTTCAAAATCATTGCATTACTAACATGTAATTTGCAATGACATCTTATTTAGAAATCTCCATGAAAAAAAATATATGAAACAGTTTTGAATTGCAAAATAATAAATCTTCATAAGTTATCATCTTCATGTATAATGTAGACATCAACTTGAATTTTTTAGTTTTCCCAAATGTATGTCATAATATTTGTGCAAATGTATGTATAATTGAAACATGATAGATATTCATTAACTTAGCAATTTCCAATTATCTTCAATAAAAGTTAACATATTTAGATGAGCAAAATGTATATGAGTGCAGAATTATGCATGGAAACATTTATCTTGTATTTAACTCAGTCAATTTCAATTTGTACGCAGGATCAATTGGAATATCCTGTTTGTTTACATTTAATTTCAATGCGACAATGATTCAGTCGCCACGGCATCTGCTGCGCCACCTGCTGTTCATAGGCTTCAGAGGAAATTTCACTGACTGTGTAGATCCGCTGACGTCATTAATTAGACTGAATTCAAAGCACCGAGTAATGTTCAAATCCGGATAAAGCACGGCGACAGAGACAATATACAGATATAGCATAGAATATACGAATTCATTTAAGGAGTATTTATAACTCCATTTTAGAAACATGCATTTTATTTCGTATGCTTAGATTTTAAAAAGTATAATATTAAAATTATGTAAATAAATATGAGGATTCTACAAATTTATTTATTAATCTAGTATTTTTAATTGAAAGTAGTTGATTTCGCTATAATTTATTCATACATACATGTATAGCCCACAACTTGCACTTTGCGAATGATTTATACCAACACAATGAAAGCTGAATAATTTTTAATTTCTGAAAATACACTTGGTCAGTTGCTTACGATTTTAAAATGAAGTTCTTTAAGAAGAAGAGTACAGAAAGGAGTAATTAAAAAAGTAGAAAAATTGCATTTTAAAATAATTGCTCTGTTTTCTATTTGACAATAAATTGGAATAAATAAAGTAAAAGTATATCTGATTTTTATGTATGATAAAATGAAAGCTGCTCCTGGGATCGATAGAGAAAAAATCGCATTTGATTTCCAATTACTAGGAGATATTTTCGATGAGATTTCCCAGAAATATTCACACTAGCTACGTTCTATTATAGCTCATACTCTGAAGAGGATTTCTTCAGGAGTTTTCTGTTGAGGGGTCATAACTATTACAAGACGCTCTATTATAGCTCATACTCTGGTATCTCTACTCTATCTCATCGAAACCTAGTAACAAGAGAGATTACATTTCCAATACGCCTTCCATCGCAAAGAGAAAGAGGAATCTAAAACCAGCTCAATTTATAACCGATTTTGTGAAATTTTCCATACGTGGTTTGGAATTAAATACTCAGATTATTTCCCTCAGAACCTTTCTAAGAGCGATTGGATCTACAATAGCTATAAATAATATTTGCCTCTTACTAAGATATAAGCAATTGAATACCGAGTGTATGAACTGGTAAACACTCACCATATTGATACGGGTAAACATTTTAATTTTTTAACCTAATTTTATGAAACATAATACATGGTGCAACATGTTAAAAATAAAGCAAAGAATAATACATTTCTCACATTTGATTTATGGGTATTTAAAAAATTTTCTTTAAAATAGCAACTCATGAATATGCATTTGATAGTTATAAAATCTAGAGAATTTTATGAATTGAATATCACCAATTAAATTTTTACATTTGCCAGATGCTTGTGACAAGATCTATGTTGTGGTATTTCGAGAATTAAAGAGACAAATAGTACATGGAGATTTTATTTGGATTATTCCAGAATAAGCCTCTAGCAATTCCCTCTCATTTTTCTTTCCAAAATTAAGATCCGCTTAAGTGACGATTTACATCCCATTTCTTAACATACACTGCATTCTAAGTTGTTAGCGGATAGATTACTGATGTCACAGATTAACGTAGACAAGTCAGGAATCAAATGAGCTACATCAACCCGGTAAGGCAGAATGTGGTCACCCCTAATAACTACCCACGGCAGATGGTGCTTCATTTTGTGATGATTTTATGGACACAGATGACATAAAACCCAGGATTCCAAATTGTGATTTTTTTGGGGTATGAAGAAATGTTTACAAGATGACGTATTATGATAACGTGCTTGATAACGTTAATACTAGAGTTACCAAAATAGAAGTTTGCATAATTTTTATAAGTCAAATAAATAAATATAAGTTATAAGAAGTTATATCGATGACGGAATAATTATGTGTGTGTGTGTGGTTGCCAGATACATAAGAAAATCCACCAATAATTCACCAAACTCAGAATTTGGCATCCTGGTTCATACGGAATCTGTTCCCTCTTACGATAATCGGCTTGATTTCACTGAGTCACTGGGGATCCTAGCTATGCACGCAGCAAATATTCCTCTTAATGAAATCCAAAACGGTTTTACTTAAGAGGATATTTAATGTAAATTCGCTTGAAGTTTAACAGGCTTACAATTTCATAAAATTATTCATGCATTCTAATGTATTGTTAGCAAATATATCATATATTCTTCGAGTCTTAATTTGGTTTAAAATTTCTTTACATTTTTAGTTCTATTATTATAAGCCTTGACAAGGGTTGATGTATACTTTATAGATATGTGTACAATGTTTCTTATATATTGTATATTGCATCTTATATTTTTTATAACAGTCTGTTAATAAATGCTTATTCTCCTTTAAAAAATCATATAGAAATGCAATATATATATTTGATATAATGTGTATTCTTTAGTTTTCCTTATTCAAATCAGCAATTTACTAATTCAAATATTAGGTTAAAAAAACAATTAAAATCGGCATCAAAAGATGAAATAAAGTGGACATTTAATGTGTCCACGTATTCATTCTTAATTATGTTAGATCAGTAAACAAACACTCATGTTTACTTAAATAGAAAGAGATTCGACTCAGAATCGCAATTTAGTCTCAGTTCCCAACGACTAAACGTGAAATTAATTAAAATGTGTGTTCTTGAGGTTCATTCTTAAGGTCATGATGCATGTGACACCTCATTTGTCTTGTCGCCACTTCATTCTGTCCTAGAAAGGAAAGAGTAATCTTAAGAATTGATTTTTCTTAGGTGTAAAGAGGTTTGCAGGGGTGCCTCATCGCTCTAACAATGGTGATTTTTCCATTAATCTTGTCAACTCTTAGAGTTATAACCACCGAGAACATGATTTAGAGTTGGATTTTATTGTATGAGAGCACTTGGAAATATTGATGTGACAATTCCTTTGAAGAATCGATGATCGCTTTTATTATGTGTTTGACGACGGATATTTGAAAATGCATTTATCAAAAAGCACATTCTTGTCTGTTAAGAACTTTAGTGTTGCTTTTAATATGCATACTAATGCATATACTTCCTTTTATCAATATTTCTTATAAATGTTTTTGATGGTTAATGATAACAATTTTTATCATTTTTAAAATTACTCCTAAAGCAAACTCTTATGTATTTAAATTAAATTTAATATATAATTTTAAAATGGTATAAAAATTAAATTAGTAATTTATATTTTACCATTTGAAGTATATTAAGTATTTAAGTTGGAAGAAATGTTAATTTAGCTGGTAGATGTGTGTGTGTGTGTGTGACATTTTGTAAATAGTATTAGACACAGAAAGTTTCAAATTCATTTTTGTTACTAAAATTAAGAAAAAAATCGAGCGAAAATTCTTTTCATAAGATTATTTTTTAAATTAAGATATTTTTAAGAAAAATATCTACATTTTTAAGAAAATATGTAAATATCGCGTAATTTTTAAAATATCTATTTTAAAAATTATACGATATTATACAACACAACTCAGACTACTTATTCAGCTCAATTAATCTCAGAAGGATTTTTAAAATTGATTTTATTGATATAGTTAAAATGCTTATATACATAAATTTTGATTTTGCAAAGATAAAGAATTTAAAAATAAAAAAGCTTCTTAGCTTTCCTTTAAAAAGAACATTCGAAATTTTTGTTTTGTTTTCTTGAATAACAAACATAGATTTCGCAAAGTTTTATATCTAGAATTCAAAAGCCAAACTAAAAATATTCAAAAACTTCGTTTTAACAAACGGAGAAATTTCTCCTTCGTAAGCTTGGACAATGAATTCTTCCGCATACCAAAAGAAAGATACTTTACATTTTACGTTTAAAGTTATCTTCATGCATTTGACTTTCCAAAATATTTGCATATTAAAAAACATTCGAAAATCACGTTCTTCTCTTCATCACGTTTTCAATAATATCTAGAATTATTTGACGTGACATCAGAAGAAAGCAGGTTGCCTTACAAACCAGTGAAAGAAATTAGACGTACTTAGATTCAAATGTAAATCAGTTATAGAAATTATATTTAGTTTAAACTAATTAATTTTTTTTGCATTATAAACGAAATAAATGAAGATTTTTTTTTGAAAAACAAATGATTGAAACATTTTTCATTTGTGTACGAATATAAATTATGTAAATTATTTTAATTTCTGCATTATAATGTGTTTTACCAAGAAACACAAATTTATCCCTAAATAAATTCACTGAACAAGGTTTTTTGATAGTTTATCAGGTGAGATCCAAAGCTTTCATCAAGATTTAGTAGTTGTGACAAAATTAGTTTTATATCTAGTTATTTTACAAATGATTTAAATGAATGTATATCATAAAATGAATAACACTATCCTATGATTTATTGCAAAAGTTTAACAATGAAGCAAATTTTACATTTTAATTTAAAAAATCCCATTAAAACGCTACATTTCTTTTAAAAATTTATTTAATTGGATTCATATGCTCAATCACTCCTTAAAAGTGAATATTTTTATGAAAACAAATTTATTTCATTTGTACATACAGTTCGTATTTAAATAAGCAAACAAAATAAAATATAAATAAGAAAAATGGATCTTAAATAATTATCAGTAGTCTTGTTCATTAAAACAAAAATTTTTAAACCATGAATTGGTTGTTTCTTTCGTTCCAGTTGAGATGATGATGAATCCCATTAATTACAATTCCCATTGGTTTAAAATATACATGACGTCAGACCATGTTTCATCCCCGTCGCACATCGTACTGAGATGGATACGAAGTGATGTCGGAATTACAACGGTTCAACTTGTCAACGAATTTGCTGACTGACTTCAAATCGCATTCGTTGAACAGCAGCAAATAAGGCGAAATTCACCATCGAATGTCAGAGTGTCGTCGGCGATGAGAAGAAATCCATTCATGATTTTTACCGGTTATAAAGAAGTATTTTTAATCATAATTTTTCCGGTTGGAAAGTTTTTCAAAATAATGAAAATGACCATTTGTTCTAAATAAATAGTTTTCAAATCTTAGCGATATTGCTTGCAAAACTGAACACATTGAAATAGAACCGAAGAAAAAGCAAAATGAAAAATACAAGACAAAACATCCATTTTATGGTTAGTTAAAATCGCAAGGATGACTTAAATTTTTATGAATATATAACTGTATACATCTTTATAAGTATAAAATTCCTGGTTATTATTAATTTTAAACACTGTAGGGAAAATGCTTTCAGTCATATTTTATTCTAAAGTTTATTTCCTTTCATCCGAGTCTTCAGTAATCCGGACAAAATATTTGCATTCTCAAAAGTGTGTGCAGCAACTCTATTAATGTTTATTCAGTTTCTAGTATATTGTCTTTTATAAAAATATCTAATTTTGAATTATTTAAATTAAGTACACCAACTAATCGAAGGAATGCTAATTTATTTAATTTTAGAGGACATTAAACAATTTTTCTAGAATATATTGTTTAGCTAAATTAGGTTAAGAAACAATTATGATCATATGAAAAGAAAACATAATAGAAAAATGCTTAAATGGTTCGATTGCATTTTTTGGAGTTCTGTGTTTCGTTATAATGCGATTGTACGTCTGTTTCTTCGATTGCACACTCATCAGCAACAGCATCGGGAGATATTCATCAGTCAAAGAACATCTCCCGGAGCTCGGGCCGGTGGAGATTTCTTCCCTAAATCACATCACGTCGGACGTTGATTCAAGAAGAGGATTAACGAAAAGTAGCTTTGGACAGAAATTCCTCCGCGTATTGCAACAAACTTACAATAAATCAGTAAATGTTACTTGTTAGAGGAAAAGTCAGTTAATAGAAAACAGATTCAAAAAGTTACTCGTCTTAAATTTTACTTACAAATATTGTCAAACATATTCTTATATGAAAACTGTGGTCTCGTTTGTAGTAATAAAATTTATTTGCACTTTTGTGTTTTGAAATATATAAAAATAAATACTAATTATAAAAAGAAAAAAATTAAAGCTCACAACTTAAATTTTAAATTTATTATTTTCTCTTGCTTTTATTATCATATTATGTATTATGGATTTAAAGTAAAAATATAAAATACATGTATTTTTTAATTCATGCAAATTAAGACTAAATCTGTATAGTAATATAACAGATCTTAAGTTGCATTTATCCAATTCTTCTCTTTAAATAAAAATTCAATTTTACAAGTGCAAGAGTATACATTTGGAATACTAAAAATTGATTGATGGGTATCATGATTCATTGAATATTTCATTTAAATTACTTATGAACGCAGACAATTAGGTGAAATTCCGATGCAAAATGAATATATTATTTTAATTACACAGGGATCATTCTTATATTTGAACTCAATAAATCATTGCTGCTGCATAAATAATAAAAAGGATAAGCTTGTTAAACATACACCTAAAAATGTTCAAAACCAGATATAGAATGCATATTTGCATATATATATATATATATATATATATATATATATATATATATATATATATATATATATATATATATATATATATATATATATATATATATATATATATATATATATATATATATATATATATATATATATATATATATATATATATATATATATAGATAGATAGATAGATAGATAGATAGATAGATATCACTTTCATTGAAAAAATATTTATTGTAAAGCGATAATTGTTTCTTCACAATGATGACATAAATATTCTAGTTCATGTAAGTTGCTTTCAAAATATTTGAGTTCAGTATTTAATATTAGCTAATAACCGTAAAACATGTCTGGTATAATCTGGGTTAAAACTCATTATCCAAATTTTGGCGATTAAAATCTTTACTAACACCATGCCCTATTTTGATGAAACACAAAAATTTGTTTTGTCAGATTAATTGCTTGGCACCAATAATCTGTGATTCAAATTCAATAGCGCTTAATTTTGTATTTCTTGCATCCATGATGACTTCATAATAATCAATGCTGAAATTCATATGTAAGCAGTTTCGTTGAATTCTTCTACAATTTTTTGTTTAATAAAATGAAGTTATTTTTGCACAACAATTAATTTAAATAGTATAATTTGTCAATTATATCTAATTAAATTAAATAAGTGAACAATTTTTCTGCAACTCCTAATCAAGTTGAAATGAAACCACAGGAATAATCAAAATATTCTCTATGTGTTCTCAAAATATTATTCAAAATATTCTCAAAATATTCTCTATTCTCTTGGTTTAATAGTGTGGAAAAAATGTTTCCGATCATTTTTTGTAAATCTTTAATGTTAACGGCAGTACTACGTTAGCTATATGACTTAAGTACTGTCTTAAAAATATGAAATTTAGATATTTGACGAATATTCCACTTCAATAAACTGTTATTACATTTTATTGAAATTATCTGACAATTATAAATAGAAAAGATAACAATTGTTAATAAAAGTAATATCTATGTCTAATCTAAATTAAGTATTATTTACCGAATAAATAAAACATACTTTTTTTAACATATTATATTTAAATTTTGCTTTTCTGGGAAGCTTACATAATGGTTTGACCAATCTTGATTATATTTACATTTCTTTAAAATTTGAAATCCAGCGACAATGCAAGTTAATTTGATGATTTGTAATTATTATAAATAAATATAAAAATTTTCAGTACCTTAATCATAAGATCCATACTTTTTAAATTGAAGATTCCAGGTTATCGCCGCTCGTTTGAACAATGGGAGTTAAATATTTCTGTTTTTTTTTTCATAATGTATTCAGAGTGGAGATTATATGAATAAATATATTTTTTAACAGAACTCTTCGGAAAGTACAGCAGTTGAATAGTCTGAAGCACAGTGAATATTCAGAGAAGAAATAAATGTTCTACCGAAATATATAAGGTATACCAGTTTACTAATATTTTTAAACCCTCTTCTAAAATTGTTAATAGATGACTGTTAATTGAGAGAAAAAATGTTTTTGTTTGCTGATTTCAATTTTGTATTTACTTTTGGTAAAATTATTAACATGTTAACTTTGGCGTAGTATGTTTTTATGTCACAGTCAATCTCAAATAATTCATTTAATATATATCCAATGAATTAATGTGTGTTACAAAACTTAAAACTAATAATTTTTGTAACTGATATTTTCTTTAGTTAAGATTAAAACTTCATTAAGAAATAATTGAGAATATAGAAGTTATCGATATGGAAAATTTTACAATAGATAAAAGAAAACGATTCAAGAATTTTTCCTGAATGAAATAATTCTTGTATTTGAAAAGCTATAAATTATTACACTATAATCTTTTTCTAACAACACAGTTGCCATATCATATAATATTCTAATACATTTGTTCCAATCGAAAAATTTTTATTTGAAAAACTTTTAAGAAGAAATTTTAATTGAAAATTAACATAAAATCAAAAAATATTTATATTTAACTATTCCATCAGAATTAATCATAGAATCTCAATATATGTATGCACATTTTTGCCAGTTATCAGTTTCCTTTCCAATTGTCTGAGAGTTTTACCTGAAAATTTTTTCTTTTCTTTTCTTAACAGTTTATCCTTAAAAAGTTCTTAAAACCGATAATTAAATAATATTAAACAAAGATTCCTGAGTTGTTGATTTTTTTTAGCTGATGAAAATTTCAATACTTGAATGGCCTTTTATGGTTATCAAACTTGACTTTAATTCATCATTTTTGAAATAAATCAATTATTTTTTATATAAAAACTCTAAGGGGAGTCGCAAAAGTGATTTATTACATATAGCAAGTCAAAAACTATTTTCAAGGGAAAGTATTTAACATGAAAATAAATGGTTCTCTTAAAGAGGTTTTTTAAACTGAATTAAAATTGAAAAGGTACTATTTCAACGTCAAACTGTTTTCACTACCTATCTTTTTTTATTTTCTTCAATGCAGGATTTTAACAAAATTTCACTAAGTAAAGAAAGCCAGTAGAAAAAAAAACTGGATGGGTTCCAGTTTAACGTATTTCTGTATTGATGATCCGATAACCGGATCTCTAAGATTAATAGGTAAAAGTTTTTAAGGGTGGTATTTTTTTTCATGAATTTCTTTGGAAATGAATTTTTAATGAATATTATTGAAACATGAAAAAAGTATTATTTGTGGGGAAACGTTACCATATTATTTTAGGAGTATTATAATTAAAATATATAAAAAATTAGTTTCCTTAATTGCTTTTTTATGCATTTTAAAGTTCTTTTTGAAATAAATGCACTGTGGGAAAACGTTTTACTTACAAAAGAAAATATTTAGAAAATTAATAATAGCACATAGTTATACAGATATATACACATATAACATACAAAAAATCATTTATAGCATATAGGGTTATTTATGACATTTATTATCAGTTATAGTATAAGTAAAAAGTAAAATTGTTCTGTGATTCAGTGAAATTTTGTACTTATTGCTTAGAAAGAGCGTTGTGGTTAATTACTTTATATTTAACTGCATCTCTGCTGCAAATAAGACAATGTTTTTATTTTATCCATGGTTTCGGCTAATATGAGACAAGCTTCCATGCTCGTAACACGCTTTACGGCTTATAAAAAATTGAACAGAAAAGATATGATGTGCAGTAACTTTTTAAAATTCTTTGGCTTTTAAGCTTTCAACTGTGTGCTAACAAATTAAGCAAAAAACAAATTTATTAATAAGCATTTAATGTTGGCGAAAGCAAGGTATAAGTCTTAAGATTTAAAACTAATGCCTTACTTATGCCAACAAGAAACGTTTAGGAGTAAACAAGCCCTAAGTTTTAAATAAATATTGTTAACATAGATTGCTTACAAATATTGCAATTATTAATTTAAAATTCTATTAATTAAGGAAATTTTTAAAATTTTAATTTGGTCTATTTAAACTAACCATAAAGCGGATGTTTTGTCTTGTCTTTTTCATTTTGCTTTTTCTTCTTTTCTACTGTCAACGTGTCTTGAATCAATGGAAAATGGATTCTTAAGCCGATACTTTGGTCCTTATATAAGAAATTGTTTTATTAGCAAAATGGTCTTCTACACTATTCCCAGATATTCGATAATCAGCTTCGCCTTGTTTGTTGTCTATAGAAGAAAGCGATTTGAAGTCATGCTTCGAACAATCGACAAGTGTAACAGAGCAACGCCCTCTAACAGTCAAAAACGAACTGAGACTGCTGCTGCTTGAGTATGATTGTCAGAGTTGTTTTTTTTTAATGTTCTTATGTTCTCGTTTTGTGTTGTGTGTGTGATTTCTCTGTGTTGTGTGCATAGATGTTAAATAAATATAGAAATAAGCTAGCCGTGTGTAAAGTTACTCTTCATACCTATGACACAAAAAGTTTGACCCCCAAAACGTGCGGCTGAATTCGAAACGATAAGTATTCTTTTGTTGTGATTTACATTTTGTTAAATCGTCGGAGTTGATGAGTTTACCCAAACTCATAGAATCTAAATTCCTATTGTTTAACCAAACATCATATATCAATTAATTTTACTCATCCAAGCTTTAAAATAATTTATTTTGAGCAGCAGATCCGTTTGCATGTCTCTGTTATTCGTTTCTATTTTATGATTATTTTGCACCTGTTTTGTTTCAATGTGTGAAGTGTTTAATACTATTTTAATGTGTTTAAGTAGTTATGTAATTTAATCACTTATACTGAATATTAAAGGCGAAATCAGGTTACTTTAAAAACGAAATTCACAAAATTGTTCGAAAATAAGTTAGTCACACAGACCACCGTCGCCCAGAAGCTACGAGCTTGTTTTGTTTTCTTTTCTTTTAGGAATGCGATTCTGTTCTCGCAACAGATTTATTACTTTCAAGTGCCTTTCGAAGGAAGGAAGGGCTCCTTTTTTTCTCGTAACTAAATAATTCTTAAAGAGAATCTTATTTCTCTATGAATGTATATTTTATTTTATAGAAAATAAGTATAAGATGTATTCAAATTGAAACTTACTCAATAAATAAAGTCATATGTGTCCATTATATTATTTATAATATTGTTTGTATACATTTGTTTAATTATTTAATTGCATTTAAATGATTTTAGGAATAACGAAAGAGAATTTTATCAATTTTATAAATATGTAAAAATATGGAAACTTTCATACACGTTCTATTTTAAATCAAAAACAAAAGTATTGTATTATTACACCAAAATATTGCTGAGTATTATTTAAAAGAAAGTTATTTGAAAATTTATTTTTGATTCTTGTATTGATCTTATTGTTGTAGAAAATGAGTATTTTTGTATATTAGTTACATTATCTAATGATTCATATTTTTGAGAATAAGAGAAAAAGTATCCGTCATAATAAAATAATCTGTTACTGCATATATAATTTGTTTGCGGTCTATGGAAATAATTAGATAATCTATTTGAAAGAATTAATGAGTATTATTAATAATTTTTGTGCACTAATACAAAAACATTAAATACTCTATGGATAATTATTTTAATTAAGTATTTCTGAAATTAACTGTATGTTTGTATTGTTTTCTATATATTCAAAAATTGTTTTAAAATTTAAATGATATTTATTTTTTTTAATTCACAAGACTATTATTTTCGTATTAAGTAGTAGGTAGAGAGTGATAATATTACTGTGTTTGCTATATATTTAATATTTTTAGTAATTGTACTGACTAGTGTTCTAGTGTTATTTTAATAATTTACTACAAAAGTATTTCTTTCTTTGTTATTCCAATTATAGAAATACACTATACTAGAGAAATTATAACTAAAAGTGATAATTATGATGAAAAACTTGTGAAAAACATGCTTAGTGTTATAATAGAAGATCGCTTAGAAGCTGAAAAAGTAGCAGAATTTAAGAGATTAGCAAACGTAAAGGAAATTGAAGTAGAAAGATTACGTACGTTACAATTTCAAGAACAATTGCGTTTAGAAAATGAACGTGGTTATGAATTGGAAAAGCTTAGGCTTCCGCTCGAAGCTCAATAGGCATCTAGCTCAATTGTAGACTCTTCTGATTATGAATGTCCAAAATTCGAACTTAATCATATCATTCCTAAATTTAATCCAAAAGAAGATGAAATTGGACTATTTTTGATTATATTCGAGAGACAGTTAAAATTTATGAATCTTCCCGAGTCGTCTTGGATACCATATTTAATTGGCTCTTTGCCAGCTGAAATAGCACAACTGGTTGCTAGAGAAAATGAACAAAATGCACAAGATTACCAAAATGTAAAGGAAATGCTCCTTAAAAGATTTAGGGTTACTGCTGATAAGTTTCTGACAATTATTTTCTCAACACAGAAAAAGTTCTGCTACAACATGGCGAGACTTTTACTTTGAATTTAACATCTAATTTTGAGGGATGGATAAAAGAAACGGATATTACAACTGTTGATCAACTCAAAGGCTTAATAATTGCTGATCAAATTAAGAAAAGAACTCCACCAGAAGTCAAAGATCATTTTCTTGTCTCTTTGGCAAACTGGATTAATCCCCTATATATAGCTGAAAAACTGGATGCTCATGAGAATGTGCGGCAAAGAACAAAGAAGCAATTGAACCAGTCTCAAAGGAAAACATATTCAAGAGAGGAAAAGAGAAAAATTATCCCAGATAGGAAATTTCGTCCTGTGGTTAATGCTCCACAAATTGCTACAAATCGATATTCAAAAGTTCCAATAACTCGTTCCTCTACTTCTAGATTAGATGGAAGATCATCGATTCAATGTTTCGGTTGCGGAACGCCTGGAGTAATCAGATAAAAATGTCCTATTTTTTCAGGTTCTAAACATGAAGATACAACTCGGTTAATTTCATGAACTTATTCACTAATAATATAACTACAGATCTGTCAAGTATCATTGTCTTTGAATTGTTTGGTAAGAAGATTGCAGTTTGTGCAGATACTGGTGCTTCACATTCTATTGCAGGAGAAAAGCTATATAACTTTTCACGAAATAATGGAGTTGCTTTTGAAAACAAAAAAATTTCGCTCACTCTAGCTAATGAAAATCTCTAGTCCATGGTTGACCTTAAAACTATTGTCAATCTGTGTATAGAAGGTAAAAGTGTGTCAATAGATTTTCTCGTTCTAACTGAAGTCAAGGATAACAGCACACTCTTAGGAAGAGATTTTCTCCACGCAGCTGGTAATGTTCTTGATGTTCAAAATGGGACCTGGCATTTTTGCGAAAATCCACAGAGACAGTATTTGTTCTACGTAAAACCTACTAATGCAAGAAAAGCATCAAACATTTCTAAAACTTTAATAGTGCCTGAAACTACAACTGTAATTCACTTGAGAAGTGACGAAGGGAGACATCTAACATAGACGCAAAGAGGCAAACTAAATTGCTTGCTTCAAAGTTATAAGCATTGCTTTGAACCAGGGGGAGAGCCCACTCCTTTCATTAAGCACAGAATAGAGAGATTAGACCCTCATACTGTATCTGTTCCACCATATCGTATGTCTCCAGCCAAGCAAGAAATACTTTAAGAACAAATTGATGAAGTGTTAGCAAAGAGAATATAATCGAACCATGTGAATCAGCTTATGCTGCTCCCGTTGTACTCGTGGAAAAGCCCAATGCCCAATGAAAATCAGATTATGTGTAGATTACAGAGGTCTCAATGCTGTTACAAAACCTAACATTTACCCATTACCTCGAATGGATGATCTTTTGATCGAGGCGACACCGACATCCTATATGTCTACCATTGAATTACAATCTGGTTATCATCTGGTTCAAGTAGATGAGACTGACTTGGACAAAACTGATTTTATTTGTCCTTTTGGCACTTATCGTTATATACGTATGCCTTTTGGATTAAGAAATGCACCTGCCACCTTTCAACACCTAATAGACAAATTCATAAGTGGTCTGAAGGATGTCTTCGTACCCTCATACTTGGATGATATCATAGTCCTATCAGATACATTTGACAAGTATTTGAAAGACATAAAGACTGTTTTTGAAAGACTTTCTCTATTTAAACTCCAAGAAAATAGAGATAAAAGCAATTTTTCCTGTGAACGTGTTAAGTATTTAAGATTTTAAATCACCAGATATGGAATTGAAGCTGTTCGAGAGAAAATTGCATCTATTCAAATAATTCCTGTTCCAAATAATATCAAAGAACTCCAATCTTTCTTACAAACCTGCTCATGATATAGAAGATACGTTCCGAACTTTGCGGACATAGCACGACCTCTTATCTACCTAACTAAGAAAAAAGCCAACTGGTCGTGAGGATTCGAACAGCAAAAAGCTTTCGAAACTTTGAAAGAACGCTTGACAACAGCCTCTAAAACAACCGGATGGAGTTATGCCTTTTGTAATTCGCACCAATGCTAGTAACTATGTCCTTGGTGCAGTCCTTCTACAAGCCCAGAAGAACATGTTATCGAATATGCGAGTCGTTCGTTTACCCCAGCAGAACGCAACTATTCGACTACTGAGCGCTAAGCTTTAGCAGTAGTTTGGGCATTCGAAAAATTTCGTGGCTACATTGACCATCAAGAAGTGATTATTGCTTCTGATCATCAACCTCTTAAATGGCTTCAGAACATAAAGTCTCCCTCGGGACGTTTAGCAAGATGGGTTTTAAAGATCTAATAATTTAACTTGAAAATAGAATATACACCTGGAAAAGCAAATATTGTGGCCGATATGTAATCAAAACCAACATACTTTCATGATGATCCAAATTGGGAAGTGCATGCAATCTCTGTCGATATGCCAACTAGGAAATCAAGTGATAATCGTAAAGAACAGTTGGCAGATCCAGATCTGAAGAAAATTATCGATTGTCTGGAAAACAATGATAAGGATGAAAACTTTACTAACTATATCAGTCGAGGATACATAATGAACGAAGGTATTTTGTATCGTTGTTCACCTGAAACGGATTCAGACGATGCCCAATTAGTTGTTCCCATTCAAGAACGACAAAGAATTCTGCAAGAACACCATGATGCTCCTACAGCTGGTCATTATGGCGAAGAAGGTACCAACAATAAGATAGCTTCCAGATATTATTTCCCAGGCATGAGGAATTACATCTCTGATTATGTCAAAACATGCATATAATGTAATCGGTATAAACCAACAAATCATAAACCTACTGATCTGCTTAGAACACATATTTATGATCAAAGATTCGAAACTCTTGCTGTTGATCTCTTTGGTCCTCTCCCAGAAACCTCAACAGAAAAGAAATAGATATTTATTATGGAAGACACGAGTACCAAATGGGTTATTTGCTCTTAATGAAGCCACAGCGTCAAACTGTGCCAAAACGCTATTTGAGGAAGTTTATCTACGCTATGGACTTCCTCGAAGATTAATAAGTGACAACGGATCTCAATTTGTTAGGGCCGTCATGCAGCAGATTTGTCATTTGTTAGATATCAAACAGGACCTCATCCCTGTTTATCATCCTCAAGCGAATCCCTCTGAACGTAAGAACAGAGATTTAAAACCTAGATTAGCCCTCTTAGTAGGCGATGCACATGATACCTAAGAAGAACATCTTCCTATGATTCGTTTTGCCATGAATACAGCTAAATGTGATACCACTGGTCACATTGCCACTTATCTGCAATTCTGCAGAGAGCTTAGGACGACGAATGATGTTCGTCACGACATGAGATCAATTATTAATAATGACAACTTTGTCCCTGAAATAACGCCTTATTTGAAAAGGTTTGATCGTCTGACACATCAAATCAGGCAGCGAGTAGAACAAAAACAGGATAGAAGAAAGGTGTATTTTGACAAAAACATAGACAGGCTTATTATAAGCCAGGCGATAAAGTGTGGATTACTTTACATCAAATAAGTAATTCCAGGAACAAGAAAAGTAAACAATTTATGCCAAGACGTGAAGGTTCATACCTTATACTCACAAACAGGTCTCAAACCACACATGATATTGCAGATCCTGCTGCACCTGATCAAGTGTTAGGTACATATCACACGAATGTGATAAGGCCATACCAACTACTTTCATTAAAAGACAGAGGCCCAGTTGCTCCCTTAAGAAAACGAGGGAGACCTCCAAAAATCAACAATCAAATCCTGACTCCTCATCGAGACGATTTCAGAGCCAGAGGGGGAGTCAGTAACAAAGCATTGCCCTCTAACGGTCAAAACCGAACCAGATGAGCTCTAGCCCTAGAGACTGCTGCTGCTCCAGTATGATTGTCAGAGTTTTTTGTTTGATTTTAATGTTCTTATGTTCTCGTTTTGTGTTGTGTGTGTGATTTCTCTGTGTTGTGCATAGATGTTAAATAAGTATAGAGTCGTGTGTAAAATTACTCTTCATACCTATTACACACAAGTCAGATTTACGACGTCATCTCAATACGATGTAGCTTAAATGAAAAGTTATCTGACCTCATGGATATTTTAAACTAACGACAATTGCAATAAAGTGATGTAATCCTGATCTCAACTGTAACGAAAGAAACAACCACTATAATTAATAATTAAATTTACTATAAAAAGAGAATCAACAACAGAATTTTATTTAAATATTTTGATTTCAGAGAAATAACTACTGCCATAACTTGAAATAAATTTCGAATCCTATTCTGAAATTGTAAATTTTATTTTAATGTCAAAATTTTTCTTAAATTTAAACATTAAACCCCATTTCTTCAAAAATTAAAATCAAGAGATAATTTACTTTTTACAGTTTTCTTCACACACTTCCAAGTATCTTCTTATAAAATATCGTTATGTGCTTTTGTTCTTCGTAACTGTTTCTCAAAAAGTTGTTAATGTTTAAATGAATTGATATTCGATTAACTGGTAATCAAAGAGAAGAAATGATTTATTTTCCCTTTCATATAAAAAATCGATTGAATGACTTAACTTTTATTGAAAACTTAAATTTTATTGAATGAATAAATTTTATCTTAAACAAAAAAATCGAGATTTAATCCAGTTATATTTTAGAGTCAGTAGGTGGAAAAATTTTTAATTGAATGTGTGAAAATTAAGACTAATTTTTAAAAATTAAATATATCTCATCTTGAATTAAAAGTAATCTTGATTTTTTACTCTTATTTTCGAAGAATATTATTAGAATAATATCAAAGTAAATAATCATATTTAGGGAAGAAATACATAAAATTCATTGATTTTTACAAATAAGCATATATACAAATATGCTTTAGCTTTTCTTCAATTTCAATTTATGCTTTCAATAATTTTATATAAATAAAGCTCTAACAAATGTTAATTCCTTCAATAAAATTAAAATAGTTATCATGAAGTAAATTATTAAAATGAGAGCATAATAAGTTATTTTCCTCTTTATTGGTATGTTGTTGACAGTGGAAAGTGAAAAAAAGCATTATTAACAGGAATGATGCTCTTTCTAAACACATTTTATTTATTTAATGAATAAGTAAGTAGCATTTTTTACCTTTTTTAAAAAAGTTTGAGCAGCTTTATGTTTTTTATCAAATCAGCAAAAATTGTGTTTTTAAAAAAAATGCATATTTTTTCATTTAATTATTCTTTATCTTAAATTTTATATTTTTAATTTGTTGATTTTATTGAAGAAACTATTTCATGCGTAAAAGTTTAAAAAAGCATTTAAAACTTGATTTTGTCTTCTTTTAATAATTTTCAAAATGCAATTCCCTTAAATGAAAGAGAAGAAAAAAACAGAAATTTAACGAGACGAGCAATATTTTCAAATTTATTTCATCTTCTCCAAATAATTTCTGCACTAATTAACGTGTTGTATCTGTTTACATAAGGAAAAGTTGAATTGTAAAGCTAGAAACAGCAAGATGGTTATGTGTTCTATAAGCAAACAAATTCTAAAATTTAATTTTTCGTATGCAGTTTTGAAAAAAATACTTAATCATTCGTAATTTGCTTACGAAATTTGAAGTTTGTCTCAGCATATTATGAGAGCTACATTAGTTTAATATAATTCAGCAATATTTAATAAAATTTAATATTTTTATTTGCAGAAAATAATAATATATATGTTCACTTTTCATTCATAAATTATAATCATATAAATAAAAAAGGGCGGGTATATCCTCATATTACTCAATATTTTCAACTGTTTTGTTTATTATTAGAAAGAAGATTTTACAAAACATACAATTTTATGCACAAATAATTCCAGAAAAGAGAATTATGAAATTTAATTTCTGACTTTTAATATTTGATTTAAGGAAATTAATATTATTAAATAAAATGCTTAAATAGAGATTTAGTGCTAGTAAATTGTAAAATTATAAACGGTAAATTATTGATTTTCTACACACACACATATATATAAAATACTCAGAAATTAAGCAATCTCTTAAATTATAAAAATATTAGATATTGCAATGCAGGAAGAAGCTTACACTTTACTTTCTCATTTTAAATTTAAATGCATAGAACTATTAGTTATTTATTTTAAGCATTTGTTATTTATTGTAAGCATTTGAATTTATTCTTAACTTTACCAAGCTACAGAAAAATTATTTTATATATGTAAGATAAGAAAAAATTAGATTTTGTTATTGAGCGTGATTCCGAAAAATATGAAAAAACAAATTTCAACCCAAACATTTAAACAAAATAATGTAGTAATGCCTGAAATTGTAAGACAAAATAAAAATGAATAATCTTCCAGAAGAATTATTAACCCAATATTTAACTGATCGACTTGTAAATCCATTAAATGGTAAAGCGTAGTTTTTTTTAAACGAAAAAAAAGCTTTGTTCATTTTAGCATCTTCGTTAAAATATGCATTATAATACTTAGGAGTTAAGAAAATCATTAATCTTTCGAACAAAAATCCTTATTTCGTTTTCTTAATTTATTATCATCTTTTTATTGTTTTAATTACGTTATTTATTGTTTTAATTAAAAATGCTTCATGTTAAAAATGTTGTCGAAAAATATCAACAAATTCTATTAGCTAAAATTAAAGATAATAATGATGGATTTTTGCCCAGGATTCCAAATTATTAATTAATTTAGGATTCGCAAATATTAATTTTTTAACGGAAATTTGATTTGGAGAAGGTGTAATTATTTTATTTAAATTCTATTAATTACATGTATTTTTTATTGTATTCGTGTTTCATTTTTATTTACTTAAAATGTATATAAATTTAAAAAATATTTTATTCATGTTTTTTTTACATTTTAAAAATGTTTATATTTGAAAAATAAGTTTTTGGATGTTTTTTTTTTAAATTTTATAAAGTATATATATTTAGAAAAATATTTTTGCATGCTTTTTTTGTAAAATTAGATAATTATTTTTACTGAAATGTGAGACTGGTGACAAACGAATAAAATCTCGAAATAAATATACCAATCAGCATATCAGCTGAACTTCATATCAAGTAAGTCCGTTACTTATATTTATTTCCCTTTTTAAATTTTCTGAAATGCTTATTTTTCGATCGAACTTAGGGAAATTTCCCGTTTTAAAAAACTTGGCGACTTGGCAACAAAATAATTCGCCGCGTCGCCAAGTGTATGGGGATACTGAACTTGTTCCCAAATTTTTTTATTTATCCAACTAAGCCTTTAATTTAAATAAATTTAAATAAATATTATAATTATTTGATGGCTTAACTTTTTTTTAATCTCATAGAACTACCATTTCGTCATTTGTAAAATGATAAATTTAGTAGCACAGTTATTTTTAAATACACACTAAGTAATGTTCATGATAACAATTAAACATTAAGCACGTGGTTTCTTTTTTACCCTACAATATTAATATTTTAATGTATTTTTCTATTTTGTTTATATTTCTGTAAAATTAAAATTTTTTTGATTAAGTAGAAAGGAAAAATATTTTCTATTAGAAACTGTTTTTAATTTGAAATCATTATTTTGTGCTGAAAGTTATTTTTTTAACTTGCAGGATATAACTAAGGTTTCATTTAATATATAATATTATTATTCCATGATATTTAGTAGCGTTTTTTGTGATCATATTTTTTCTTTTTCTGAGAGAATATATCTAAAATTGTCATTAATGCAAATGAATTTCCTGTATTAACTTATATAACTAGTATGTTTCATATGAATAATTTATATAAACATTTTAATAGTTGTATAAATATCCTCAGGGAATGTTTCTGTATTAATTATTTTTAAAATTCATAATAAATTCAAATATTATATTTGTGGTAGAAAATATTTCCCAATGCTAGATTATATAATTGAAAATTGTTTAATATATAATAACTATCAAATAACATGAAAATTCTTTTTAAGTGCTTGATAATTTAATACAAAATTTTTCAGTTTTTTCTTTTTGTATTATTTTTGTTCTAAGTAATTTGTGTATGCCCTTCAAAAGATCTTAATAAGCAATATATAAATTTAATACGCAATGTAATTTAAAAATTTCCACATACTTTATTTTTCACATACTTCATACTTTTCAATAATACGTTAAATTTAAAAAGTAATTGCTATGTGATTATCGTAAAATTTAATAGATTAACACTTATATTATGTTATTAATTGTTTGATGTATAGAGCAAATGAAAATTAAATCGAGGAGTACTCTTTAAATTTATCTGTATTTGAGGTAAACTTTCATGTTTGTAAAAATTGAAAATTTCATTGAAAGACATAAAATAAGTAAGTACTTTAATAAGTACTAAATTCATATAAGTCTTCGTTTCCAAGTGGTTTCTGACTATTTAGATCTGTACAGTAAAAATGAAAATGAAATCATAGGTATATACTTATCAAACAAATGTATTAAGTCTTCTGGATTTTCTTAGCGTATAAAATCAAATCATGCTTATATATTTTTAAAATTTTTGTATATAATTTTGTATACCACAAACAGTGTTTATAAAGTTGATTTAAATTCTTCAACAACCAAAAAATATGGAAATATTCACATATGCCACGATAAAAAATGTAATCTAGTTAAACATCAAATTATTATTATTTTTTACATTCAATTTGAATGTTTTAAGCAGCATTTCAAAATTGTAGTTTTTCTAATAGAAAATAATGACGAATAGAAACATATCATCGATTTTCTTGGCTGCCCAAACGTTATTTTCTTCACACGAGAAATAACGAGACCGGAACCCTCGATTTAAGATGAATTGCGAATCGCTACAAACAACGAAGCCCAAGGTGGGATTCAAACCCATGAAGTGTTGAAACGAAGGCAAGAGCGCTAACCCTTTGGCTATGTTCATAAAATTAAAAGGTAAGTCTCAGCATCCAATTGTGGCATCTTTTAACTATATTTATTCAATAAACAAAAAAATTGAAGTTTTTTTTTCTCAAAAACGAACTTTAAATTTGAAAAAGGATTCACTGGTTGAATTAAAATGTGTTTTTTTCTAAACTTTTAATAAAAATTATTGACATTCAATTGTTTTCAGATACTTGTGCAAAAAGTTAATTTTAATGTGATAAATTTAGTTTTAGAAAAAAATTATCTGGATTCATTGAATGAAACAATATTCAATGAATCCAGATAATTTAGTAATAAAATATTTTATTTTATTGAATTCTGGGTGTTAATATCTTACATAATGACTCAGATGATTTTGCATCCATTTGACTCAGATGCATATCTTACACAATGAAAAATTATTTATAAGTTTATTATATACATTAAAAAATTAGAACTTCAGGATTTTATGAATAGTTTAAATATTTCATTTTCCTATATTTTTGGATAGTTTTTATGCATGCTATTAAATTAAAATCTTGTATAAATTGAATCCAGTTTCTGTTAAGATTTGTATATAAACTTAACCAAGAGTCCTTAGAAATAGAATAAAAAATCAGAAGCAAAACCTTGGAAAAAATATGCGAAATTGATAAGAAATGCTAATCACCTAAGCACATAAAAATGTTCGCCATGCGATTGGATACACAATTTGATAAGCTTAAAGCCAAATAACGTCACGCTAAGCTTTTACAGATCTTTTTGAAAATAGTGAATTTAAGAATAAACACTCCTTGTATTTGCATAGAAGAGTATTTCTCTTGACATATTTTTAAACATATATTTTTGACAATGTAGCATTCCATATTTTTGCTTATAAGATATAAAAAATTATGTGAATTTACACAAAAAAAGAAATTGAACGAATATTTACTGTTGTATGTATGTAATAGCAAATAATTTAGTGAAATATGAGTTTGAAAGAAGATTGAGTTACATTTCTTTACTTCAACATCCTAATTGTATCAGTAAATAAGAAAAGGCAAGTAAAACAGATACGTTTTTTATTTCTTAGCAATATCAATAATATATGAATTTAAATAAATGAAAATATAATATATGAATTAGAAAAAAACTATTACATTATTTTCCTTAAAAGTTTATTTATAAATGTATTGTTTCCCTTAATGTATGCATCAAATGGTGAGAATGAATTCTGTTATTAAAATATAAACTTTATATAATACAATTAATTAATATTTTTTGTTTTTAATTGATTGTAAAAATTTAAGTATTTAATTTAAGTGCATTTTAATTTTAATTTATACAATTATTAAGGAAAATTTGTAAAGCTAATTTCAAATAATTTAGCTCAACATGTTTTCAAATATATCAAAATATTATGCGTCAATGATTGGAATAACATTCTATGTAATTATTTTATTTTATGAGCTAATTTAAATTATTTAATTAAATTTTACATTATGTATACTAATGAAAACACAGAAACAATTACTTAGGAAAAATATAAAGTAAAAAGCATTGATGAAATTTAGAAATAAAATATTTTATTTTATTGGATTCTGGGCGTTAATATAAGGAACTTTTCATATGCCGAATGGATTGCTTGGTCATTATAAATATTTCAGCTAAGGTGAGCATTATTGTCACAGGTGACAAAATGCAAAAATCAGACAAATGCTGAAAAATTTAGTAATTTTCTTTTTGATGATAAAAAATGTTTTAGCAAGGTCTCAAAAGCAAGATCTCAAGCAATTGATCTCAAAATATAGATTCATGTTGATGGAGAAAATTAATTATAACCCAATATAAGTGATCTTTCATCAACGAATTTATAACATTAATTTGAGCTGATATTTTTATTACCTGCCACGAAATACATATGCAAAAACAAATTATTTAACTATAGGTTAATATACAACTTAAATATTGTTGAAGTTCCTATTTTAAATAAATATATGTATATATTAAAAGTGTGATTCAGATGCGCTTTTTTTAAAACTTCTCTTGAATTAAATATTTATACAATTCTCAAAAAAATGACTAAACTTACTCTAGGTAATGTTCTAATTTTTATATTTTTCAAGAGAATGAAATACTCGTTTTAATAATTTGCGAGGAATATTTAGAACTGACTTAAATATTAAACTGCAAATGCACTCAAGGAAGGGAAGTGAAAAAAAGCACCGGAATTTTCCGCTAAATTAAAAACATTTTTTACACATTTTTGTAACTAAAATGTGCTTTAAGATGGAAAAATTTTAAAATGTATATTTTCCACTATAGTTTGCTATTTATATTTTAATGTTTTCTAAATACGTATGTCTCACCCATTTCCACATTTCTTGTTCACAAATAAAGTAGAGGGCCCATTTTGTGAATAAAATAGAATATTCTTATTTGCGGGAAAATTTTGGTACATTTTAACTACAATCAGATTTGAATGATATTTTGTTATTGAATTCAGTTAATTAAATTGTTAATTAAATTCAGTATGTATATACGTATATATATATATATATATATATATATATATATATATATATATATATATATATATATATATATATATATATATATATATATATATATATATATGCAGCTTATCTTTTACCAATTGACCTTTTATATTTTATGTAATAACTGAAATGTATTAGGAGGTGTATTGCAATTAAAATTCAGAAACAGGTGATGCTAAGCCATTGCCTCAAAATTATCTTAAATAAGTTTAATTATTTTTCTGGTAGTATATTATTCAATTTCATTAAAAAATGCGGTAAAAATATATTTGAGGGTGCCCCTTGGCGAGATTGGCAATTTTTGTTTGGCGCCAATCCTGTTCGCGCGGAACGCTGTGCAAACAGTTATGGCGGACAAAACACAATGAAATTTCAAAAATAATGCAGGAAGCACATAAAAAAAGAAAAAAATTTACTCTTTTTATTTTGCTGGAATATCCTCACTTTGAGGTACACAGAATTCTCTAATAACACCTACAGATATTACGTCAATTTATCCTGAGAAGAAAACCAATCAGAATCTAAACCAATCAGAAACGTGAATGGATTTCAGAATAACGTTTAGGGTTACCATAAATAGAACAACATTGCCCAGCTTGGTGATAAACTTGGCAAGAATTCAAGGGGCACCCTCAATCTTACCAAAAATGCTTGTAGAAACAAAGAAAAGTTACCCCATCTTTCTTGTGTTTTATAAAATTTCGATTGCCTTTTTCTAGTGAATAAATGTATAAAATTTATTATTGTCAAATATTGATTTCTAATCTTTAAATTTATAAAAGCATGATACAGTGATAATTGAAAGTAAAATGCTTGTTCTGAGACTGGCAATGTTAATTTACAAGAAATGTTTGAAGCAGGTAAAACAGTCTGTGAATTATAAAAATATTTCTTGTATATTCTAAATTATCGATTGATGAATAGAATAGATCATTGTGTGAATTTTTTATATGAACACATACATACAGATATATTGCAATTTTATGTGGAGCAAATATCATAAATTAATAAATATCTAAATGACATCATTTGATTGAATGTTGCAACATGTTTTCTATAAAATTTGAAAATTTTATTTTTAATAATCTCCAGTGGTAAGTGGATAGCCCTATCAGTTTTTCTATAAATCATGTTAGAATTAAAATTAATGGAGAATATGTAGTTCTTACAAAGAATTCTATGAATTTAATAACAAAAACGAGATAGTTGAATAGTTACTTAGGAATATATGTATAATTTATTTTCTTGCAGTTTATTAACATTAAGTAACCATTAATTAGAATTTCTCTTTTTTATATGATATTGAATCTGTGAATCTTGCGTTTTGAGTTTGGCCATTTGTAATGTATCAATACAATTTTTCCTTGGTTAAAGATTTTTTACATTAATACATCTGCTAAAAATTAATTAGATTGCATGAAAGAAGGTAAGAACATTGATAAGAACTATCGTAAGCTTAAAAAATTAAAAATGTGCTCGAAGTCTATTGTCATAGAGAGCCACAATGTTCTATTTTGAGTCTCGAAATTTAGTAAAAATTGAAATAACTCATTAAGAAGGAACGTCAACAAGGCTTCGTCTAAGAGGAAATGCGTCACTGGAATATAAATTTTACTCCCTTCACTGGCATTTTTAATTGCTTCTTCAGGTTTACATTTTGATTGGCATAAAGCTAAAATACATTAAAACAATAATTATAGCTTATCAGAGAGGAGAGGAGATAATTCCTAACCAATATACTGTCGCCACATACTATGCATTTAAAATAGAAAATGTAGCTGCCGTTGGCATATAAATCACGAAATTTTGGTACACAAAATGATCCTTTGAATACATAATAATGTGAGATTTTGTTATTTGGTAAGATATAAGAGAAACTCATAGGGTCAATCTCAAGGAGAATTTCTATGCAAAATAATAATTATTTTTAGTAATTTATTAAATGACTTCTTTGCTTCTACTTCCCATTTTGATCTCTTGACCTCTTTGCTTTGCCAAATACGTTAATTGTTTTTTTCCCACATTTAATAAAATATATATTTGTGAAAATACTGAGGCATGGTTGAAGAAACTGACTCATGCCTTCATAAAGATTTCAGGTAAAGTCCTATTCAGGTCCATCGTTTGGCGATAGTAAAATACATGGTGACAAACATATTCCCGTCAACAAATTAATCATTTTAACTCTTCAAAGTGGCAAATACATAAATCTGTACTTTTTCAACTATTTTTATAATATAAAATTAATAATAAAAGTATTTACCTTATTTCATTTTCTTGACATCCTTGCATTTAGGTCCTTACATATTTTAAACATTTTTCAATAATTTATACTGTCGTCATTCATAGAAGGGTTAATAAAACAACGCCACACTTACTCCCTGAGGTATGAATCGAAACCGTGGCTAGAATGGTTCCCCTAATGTCTTTTTATTGCTGACCCACAATTGAGTTAGTATGAGCACCAGTATCTTCATCTTTAAATATCAGACAGCGGTTCCCTTTTAAGTGCAAGAATCCTTCATCTTGTAAGCAGTCGTAACACTTCCAACAATCTGATATTATCAATGGTCCCGACAACAACCATTCTTCAATCATATTCACAAGTTCCTCTATCGTTAGTTTTTATACCACATGAAAAAAACACTTATTCGTTCCCTTGTCAAGTTCACCAAACATCCACATCCATTAATACCTTTCCTCTTCCATACTTCATTTTTGCAAATTTGCTCTCATCCACTTCAACAATTATGTCTTCTTTTACCAATCTTTACACTTTCTTTCATCATAACAATTATGCACTCCTCTCAACAAAACATGTACCAATCAAGCCCAATTTTTTTTTGTTCACTTTTACTTCACTCGCTGCAAATTCATTCAAACAACTTCCAAACCAAAGCCTTATTGTCCGCAATACATCATACATACTTAAATGACTCATTTCAAACCAAGATCCTGTCCTTACACGATGATAAACATCATTCGCATCCACATCCTTACTTTATCATCTCCATTCGCATCCATCCGTGGAATATTTTCGCTCACTTAAAATCACGCTCTCATCACATCTTGGACATTCATACAATTTAAATATTCAAATATATTTCATAAACATTTCATTCATATTTGTCATACCTCTAGCATTTCATAACGTAAAAGGTTAAGCTGTACATTTGCTTATGATACTAGAATATGGCTTAATATAAAAAAACAGATCCTAAAGAAATTTATACTTAAAAAAAAGAAAGCATAAGTGCTTTTTTTATTTTAAAATCAAATGATAAGGTAAAGTATAAATATTGTGTATTAATTTTTATTCTTATCAATCACTTAGAATATAAACAGTTTACATTTTTAAAAATAAAATATTTCTTATATCTATTAATTCTAGTAATTAATTTTAAAATATTTGGCTCATAAACATAAGAATACTATTATTTTTGATTGAAATTTCTAAAAATTATTTCATTTTCAGCAGATTTACTTTTTAGTCATTAAAAGTATCATTTTAATATATTTTAATGGAAATAATTTTCGGGTGCGTATTACTTTAAAAATATCATGTAGTAATAACTGTCAGTGAATCGCAAACCAATAAAAGTAATGTTTGAAAATCGTCCTATTAAAAATCAATGAATAGCCATTTTAAATTCGTTGTATTAAAGAATCCAGTTTGGCGTCGTAATCTGTTGATTTGGCTCAGCATTTAATCCTGGGCACAATGGAGAAAGTCTAAATAAGATTCAATTATGATTTGAACATTACGAACTTGACTTTCAAAATCTGTCCAGATTATACTATCGGCTACTTCAGAAGTATTAAATATTTATGTGCTGAATCCGGATGATAACCGTTCGCGTATCATGCTGACAAAAAATTAACAGCCTTAAGAAAAGCATTTTACATTGTAAAAAGGATAATAAATCAACCTAAAGTAATTAAGGTTATTTAGTAATACTTGAGAAATATTTTTGAAAACAAAATTACCAGACTGATCTTTCACATAAGGAATAAAATGTATTCTTATAAATGAAGCTTTCTTGTTTCTACAAATACAAATATTATATTATTTTTAATAATCATTAAACAACATAATTTATTTTAATCATTATGCTTGGTAATAAAAATGATTTACTTAAGATTAATGATTAAGCAAAAAGAATAATAAAGCTAGTACAATATGAAAAGTTTCAGTTAGCTTGCTACTGTAAGCAATTAAGAATCTAATTCAGATACTTAAAAATAAAAATCAATCAGAGACTTAAAATCTAATTATTGTCTATTGTAAAAGCGCAGTTTTTATTTGTTTTAAGGCATTAAAGCAGGTGGTTAAATGCATGAAAAGTTACATTTAATGTCATTTAATTAATTATTTCTGGCTAAAAGCAATGTCTTATATTTTATTATCACATATTAGTTAATTCATGACATCACATAAATTTTATTAAAAATCAATATTAATTATTCTTTTATTTATTAAAACCCGTTGATTTAATTGCACATTGCATTAAGAGTATTATGTATAATAAGAAAAATGCTAACATCCCATTATTATTAACTATTCTTTGGAAAGCGTTTTTTATGTAGAATTTTAAGAGAAATCTGTTGTTAAGTATTTTTATACTAGAACATTCCAATAAAATTCTTAATACACACTAAATCTGAAACATATGTCAAAGAAATGCAATGAAGAAAAACCTTTTACAGTTAAAAAAGCATGATTTTTATGAATAATTTAACTATTTCGAAATTATTCTATTATTTAATGAGTAAAAATTTTAAAAGTGGCTATAAAAATGCATTATCTAATATATCGTGAATTCAAAAGGATGACGTATTTGTCGCTTTAATTCCTCCCCTTCAATTAAATTCGTAAGTATTATTCAAAACAATTTCTGGCATAAGTATTGAAAAGAAGCTGAGACACATTAAACGTTTTTTATTTATTTTTAGTCTAAAAGACAATGATAAAAGGAAAATAGAAATTAATTACGTGACTCAAAAAAAGAATTTCATTCATTTTAACGTTATTTGACACACAATGCAGGAAATAAAATTTTTAAAAATACGTTTTTATTGCTTGGTTTGTCTGTGAATTGAACATTCATTCTAATCAGTTATAAGAAATGGGGAAAGGTGTATCTCCCAATGCTTCTGTATCCATGTTTATTGTATTAGATATAAATATGTAATCGAAAATAAAATCTGTAACGTGTGAGCTCTAGCTAAAAATGCAATAATCAGCCCAGGAGGATTTTGAACACAATATTTAAAAACTTAAAATTTAAATCATCCTTGATCATTTAAACTAACCATAAAGAGAATGATTTGTTTCGTCTTTTTCATTTTGCTTCTTCTTCTGTTTTATTTTCAACGTGTTTTACTTTGAAATCAATATTGCTAAATATTTGAAAATTTAAAAACTAATTATTTAGAACAACAGATGATTTTGAAAACTTTAATGAATTAAAAAAATTATAATTCAAGAAATATTTCTTTATAACTGTAAAAATCATGAACGGATTTTTTCTCATCGCCGAAGACACTCAGGCATTGGACGGTGAACTTCGCCTACATCGAAGAACGCGATTGGAAGGCAGGCAGCAAATTCATGGACGCCTTCTCCATACGATGTGACGTAAATGAAACGTTGTCTGACGTCATGGATATATTGAACCAATGGGAATTGTAATAAAGTGGAGTTATAATGATCTCAACTGTAACGAAAGAAACAACCACTTTACCGTTGAGAATTTTACTACGTTTGTGTAATTTTTAAGAGTTTTTATTTCAAAACCAATTTTGTGATGCTCCCTTATTTATATATTCTGAGACGAAAGCAAGTGAAGAGGTCGCTCTGATCTACCAGTAGAATTTCTTAAGAATACCTGGTCTTATATAAAGTACTATTTAGATCTAAGATGGGAGAAAATTGTTTGGAAAAGTAGTTACCGATCACTGAAATTAAAATCAAGAGATTAGTTGTTAATTATGCAGACAAGACTAAATAGACAAAAATTTTACACAAGAAACGACCCAAATATTATCTAGCCATTGCAGAATAAAAGGATAGTGCTGCAGTTTTTTGTTAACTGATTCTGTGGTGAACGAAATGAAAAGTAATGATCACTAAATTTGCTCTTTTCTAATTTATCACACGATACCTACAGATTTGAACACTAGTAAGATTCAATCTTTAATGTTGAAATTTTTTCACTAAATTACAACAAATTTTTTAAATTTTAATAGATTTACATTTTTTTAAAAGCGTCATGTGTGTGTGTTCTACGATTATCTTGATTTATAATGAATATCAAAATAATGAATATTATAATAGTACAATGTATAATGGAAGATAATAACACAGAAGAACCTGGAACATGATTGGAGAACACAAAATCAAAATACACTTGAATGTCATCCCCTTTTAAGGAATTGGATCTCTGTAACTTACCATTAAAATATATCCATTAAATAACTATATTTAGTTTCAATCATTCTTTATATTAATTCCTTAATAGCAAGTTTATTAAATATATTATGTGAAATTATCGATTGATGATCACCATAAGTGAATCAAATCAACCTGTATCTAGAAACAGCTAAATAGCAACACAAAAAAAATCAAATTTGAATTAAATTCGCTATACAAATTCAAAGAAACTTCTCCAAGATAAAGTAAAGATAGCATTATTTTATCAGTTGGAGTGCAAGAAATGTTTTATATGCAAATTATGAAATCTTTATACTGTTTAATTCTTGATTATTCAGAAAAAGTTTTTATTGAACCAAGCACAGTATAAAAATTAACGATAATTTTCTATTAATTATACTAAAAGTAGGAAGAAAATGTACTTTTACTTAAATATACATTCAGTAAATAATTACTTTAAACGTAAAAAATCAATTTTTCATAGTTTTGCTATCTACAATTATCTAAAGGTGAGACAACTTATTAGTTTTTGTTTTCACAAAGATCTTAATTTATCTATTTATGTTGCTTTGATATTAGGAGGAATCAATTTTATGATTCTGATTCTAAAAAGATATCACTTAATTATATCGTTTCCACTGTAATTTTTATAAAAATTTAAATAAAAAATATGAAATTAACAGACCTTAATGAAATTATTTATTCACGTATCTGTTAGAAAAATAAAACATAATATGGCCACTCTTTGTGATTGGACAATTTGTTTTATTGGAAGAAGAAATTGACAAACTGAAGGAAGAAACTTGTTCTAGTCTCATAAGGCAATTGAACTCTCCTTTACATTATAAACTTTGGATATATTATTTGTACTTTAGCCGATTTCTCTTTGAAAGGAAAAGACTTAAAATGATTTGAAAGAAGATAGTTCATTATGTTAATGTGGTATAAAAATTACGATGTAAAGCAAGCCACTTCTTACAGTACAACCAAACGAATATATATTTTTGAAAATCGTATCGTTCGTTGCTGATTAGGTACACCAAACAAAAATATTTGGTAGAAATAAATGATATGTAGCATTGAAAAGAGCAATTAGTTATTATGAGGGAGAAGAATAAACTGTAAGACTCGTATATAAGTTATTTTCATAAGAATTATAAATTAACTTAAATCAAGCTTATGTGACTCGCTTAGTTATTCCCTATATATATACATATATATATATATATATATATATATATATATATATATATATATATATATATATATATATATATATATATATATATAATATATATATATATATATATATATATATATATATATATATATATATATATATATATATCAATTGGTAATAATTGGTCAAAATCAATTGGTAATAAACTTTGAAAGTGGAAAAATCGAATGTATATTTAAACTAAGAAAAAATTTTTTTTGGATGGTGAGAAACTCTAAAATAATTCCTGTTAAAATATTGAAATATATTGATTAAATTTATTGTTGAAACTGAGTGCCTCATACACAACTAAAACTTTTATATAATTTGGAGAAGTTTATATTATATTTCTAGAGACGACATCTTGCCTTGATAGTCTTGCATTTTTTAAATTATTAATGTAAAAAATTTAACTACTTCCTTTCATTCTTCCTAAAATTGTTTTCAATAATTGATTATGATGAAAAAATCTGCTTATGTCGTTTCATTCATGTCTGCTTATGTTAAGTTTCATTTCTATAAATTGAATTGAACTAAATTAATGGAAAAAATTTACCAGTTGATTCTGAGCTATGCAAACACAAATGAATACTAAATTATATGAACAGTTACATACACACGTCTGTGGATGTCAGGCTAAATTGAAGCATTTGTCCACTTCAACAACGATCTCAGAATTGTTTCAGATTCAAAATTTCCACTTTTCCTAATTGGAATGTCATGCGCCAGCAGTGGAGTGCCAGTTGTGGATGTGAAAAGGACGTGGCATGTTACATAGCATGCCATTTTATACAGTGAGCGCATCATTTGGCAATGCGAATGACTGGGACTAATTAATTCATAGTTTTGCTGTCTCCCGTTGATGGAAGCAAGTAATTACTGAGGAACATTTTGTCACATATTTATTGCATGACGTCTGTTTGATTGTTTCAGTTTGTGATAAGGCTGGGAAATTTTTGATTTTTGATTGCCCTTAGCAGATTTACAGTTAAGTATGTAATAAACAACAAAGATTAAGTATAAACTCTCACGTATTATTTCTTAAAAATAAAAAAATCTTGTAATATATTTCAGAAATTGTATTATAATTATAAATAAAATTTCACTTTTTAAACTGAATTTTGAATTTTAAATTTTTTTAAGACTTTTATCATGCAAAGTTACAAAAATATTTTTTTAAATATTATAAAACTTCATTATTTTTTTCTTCATAGAAAGTAGATATTTTTTTTAAATTTATTTTTTTAAATTTTGGGATCCGTATTTTTGTGGTATAGTGAGAATCATTTATTGAAATTTATTCTCATGAAAGAATCCTTATTAATCTGATTCCAAGCGTTTCCTACTAATAAAAGGAAAATAAGAATTTATTGTAAAATGTATCAAAGTTTACTAATTTTAGATTTTAAATTTCTGTGAACTTAATTGTTAAAACAAGCTTATAAAAATTATTTAGGAATAGTATGTGGAAGGAAATATATAGATTAATTAAGAAGTAAGAATATTGAATACGGTCTAATCAATACCAATGTCTGAGAAACATATTATATTTGATTTGATAATTTACAAAATAAGGAGAAACACAAATTTGATACGTTAAATGATTTATTAAGACATAGATGACATAAAACTAAAGTTTAATGGAAATAAAAAAAGACATTTACTAGGTAGACCACAAAAATTTCTTGCAGCTTTCGCGTTGCCATTGAATGAAATGAGAATACATATGCAAACTAGAGTATGACGTGGTTGAGACACTGTTCAGTCGAGAGCACAAATATCAGTCGCTATAAAATCACCCGTTTGATGTTGTCTGCTTTACAATTTCAAAATGTGCTTATCATCTGCTGCATCAAGTCACGAAACCTTTGGGAATAGTGCTGTAAGTGAACGTAGGTTAAGACATTGGTTTCACAAATTCAGAGTCGGGAGATTTGTCCCTCTGTGATGAAGCTCGAAGTGGACGCCCACAGGCCCTGGATGATGAAGCTCGGCAGGTGGCCATTGAGGAGGACAATAGTCAAATCTCTGGTGAATTGCAAGACATTTCCGATGGAACAATTAGACTTCATCTACACCGCTTAAGTAACACTACAGGTTGAGAAAGTGGGTTTCTCATACGCTGTTGGAAGTCCATAAGCAACAACAAGTGAACGCCAGCAGGACTCCCTGTACCTAACCCAGGGAGGGTTCTACCAATACAACAACAAGTAGCAATCTGTTAAACATCGCTTTCTCGCCACCGTAGCACATCCATATTCAATCGAGTGTTGACCAGTGACGAAAATAGGGTCCTGCATTGATTGTCACCCCAGTATACTGTCCACCACAGCACAAGACCACTTATGCATCAAAGCAATGTACTTTGTGTCTGATGGACATCTAATGATTCCCTATGAGATGCAAAAACTACGAGCCAAATGGTCACTGCAGACCTGTAGTCGTAGCAATTGGAACGTGTGTAACAAGCATTAGAACAAAACGAGTACGCCTAGACTAGTTTCAGAGTTATAGTATGTTTGGCCGATAAGTGAGGCCATATGTTGAGCGGGTGGTGAAGAATACGATAGAGAGACTTGGTTGGGAGACTTTGTACCATCCTTCGTACTCACCTGACACTGGACGTTTTGAATTATTACATCTTCTATTCCCTGGACAATCATCTTCGTGGAAAATCCTTCACCAACGGAGCAGACTTGCGACAAGCACTCACGGACTTCTTTGCATCCTCCCTCGAGTTTTATAGCAGGGAGATTCCACAATTGGAGACATGTTTCTAGAAGGAAGGCCGATGCTAATTACTTCGAGGACTAACAATAGGCCATACTTTCTGAAAGTAATGTTCTTTTGGGTCATTAAAAAACGGCAAGAATTTTCTCGTTTACCTTGTAAACTTCTTAACATATAGAGAAATAAGCTCTTGAACTACAGTGAATTTTACAGAAATTCTTTGAGAACACGTCCTTATTCATTTAACTATTAGAAATATCATTATACCGGATGTATCCTATATCATATGTATATATTTAGTGTATTTGTTGATGTTAAAATAATAAAAAGAAATTTTAATAGAAATAGTTAACAAGGATTGCATATAAGACTTTAGTATTACCAACTTCTACACATTCATTCTTCTTGAATGAGGAACAATTAAATAAAAAATTAAAAATGATTTTCAATGATAAGAAACTAATTTGTTTCCTTTATACATCATTTTGAGCGTATAATTCACTGTCTCAACCAAATTAAACATTTTCTTATTTCGAAAGAACAGAGATAAACTATTTTGTGGCTAATAAAGTAATTAATTTTTAGGAAGGTAACTCGATATTCATTCCAAGAAATTTGAATGAATCAAAACATTTCTCTTCTTTGAAAATAATTTCTTTGAAACTAAAAGACAGAAAACAGAAATACTGCAAAATGAAAGGGATAATACATTATATGATTAAGTCAGCTAAGGCTCTAGAGATATTTTTCCAGAAATACGGAATATTCATATAGTCTGCCTCTTCTGCTTTGCTATTTGCTTCTCAAACAAAAATGAATGTATTTTAGAGTGTATAAACTACAAAGGTATGAACCTTCAATGAAAAATATTTTCAAACATTCTATTTAACCTTTTGTGGATAATATAAAAAGAAATTAGCAATGCCCATTCAGAAAGATAACATATGTTAATTGAATGAATGTATAATACAAATAAAACAATTTCATGGAATAAATAGAAGTAATTTTGAATTGGAATCACCCACCCTCTTTACACAATTTGAAATCACTTAGAATTACATAAAAGAGAAAATTACTCGAAACTACGCGTGGCTTTACTGCACCTTTCAATACAATGCTGCGTTAATTGTCTGGAACAATGGTAATGAGGAAGGAAGCGATACACTGATTATTTAAATCTTGTAATAACTAGATACCAAAGGAAGCCTTGAACAAGGATATCAACGGATACTAGGCATGATACCAAGACAAAAGGTTTTCAAAAATCAATTTCAATATTGGCACATAATTTTTTTGATATTGGTTGATGATTTTTTTTATTGAAAAAGTATTTGAAATCAAATATGATTGAAAGAAAAAACCAAATTTTTGCTTCAAAATCTTTATCTCCAAACTCTTCTTTTAAAAGATTTAGCAAATTTGTTCTCATTAAGTCTTCTGAAACGGGATCAACAGCAAAAGAGAACAGAGGTATTTTTGATGTATAGTAAAGAAAAATATGAAAAGGGAGTTTGGATGGAAAATTAATTGATGGAGTATAAGATATCAGATAAAGAATTTTATTTTGTAAGAACTAGATATTGTGAAATTTACTAGGATTTAAAGAATGAAATGGATTAACCATCTAATACAAATTAATTAGATCATCTTACAAAATCAATTTTCAGGATGAAACTCTAAACATTCGCACTACAGATAGACAAAATCATGTATTGTTTGGTTATATCGAAGAGCATCTTGATATTTTGAAGATTAAAAACTAGGAAACTGTTACCAACAATAAATTTATTTGAAGAAGTCTTCTTGAGAAAGAAAACCCACTTTTAATCTCAAGAGAATGTCAAAAAATGAATAATAAATTTACATTATTTTAACAATAAAGTGTTTTTTGAAACATGCAATAGCCAATAAAATTACTTGTACTACAATATGAAAAGCCTTCTTGCAGATGATTGTTAATTTTGACAATAGCTAATAAAAAGCCTAAAAAATGGAATTTTAGACTTTTTCAGTCGACAAAATTTATTCATATTTTTTTAATATAAAAATTATTTCATCGAATACAAAGAAAAATTCTAATCAATTGGACGACACAAAGTTAAGAAAAATAAATATTTTTTAAAGTATACTTTTTATTTTTCGTTAAATAATTAAAAATAAGTTGCACTCACACAAAAATTTCAAATATAAATGGTATTAAAATATTTTCATTTATAAATACAAAATCGCTAAAAATGTTTTATTCATAAATAGAATGAAGTTTTTAAATGATAAATTTAGCAAAACAAATTAAGTTTATGACTGGTTGTTTGAAATCAGGCTAAGAATAGAATTAAGCATTTAATTTCCAGCGCTGTCTTTTCCTTAGATTTAAAATAATTTAAATGAATCGATTGCCACACACAGAGCTTTGTGAATGTTATTTGTGTTTGCGTGCTTTAAGTGAAAACTGAAATGGATTTTATTTAGTTCTTACGTTGTTTCTAAATTGCATTCTTTTCTTCTTGCTTTTTACATTAATTTTGTAGAAGATATTAAAATTTTTGGGGTTATTACTTTGAAAATTAATGAGACACAAACACAGCACTACTTAAAGAATGGAAATTTGAATTTGAATGCGATGTTTTCCTTAGAGAATTATTTAACCGATTATTTTCTTAAATAAATTAAAAGTTGCAAAAGAAATGCCTGTCAGTTAGCAGAAACCGAAAAACTAAGAACCGATTGAAAATACATTTATTATGAAATGTTCAGCAGTAAATTATGTATAACTGTTTAATTCTGATGTATAATCCTTCAAAAATGATTAAGACTAATGATGAATGCTTACTGTGTTTTTCATGATTATTGAAAATATTATTTAAGAAAATGTAAATTACTTCAACTGTGAAGATAAATGTGGGACTAAAGGAAAAGGAATCTCACCAAATAAAATTAATTAAAGAGCAACTGCTCTTTATAGCTCTTACATTGAATTTTAATACCGAATGAGCACTTTTTTTACTGAAAAATATATATTCGTACAATGTTATTCAGAAAATGATAAAATAGATTTAAAAAAAAAGATTTATGCGATTATAAGGATATCGGATTATAGGCTTATGGGACATTTTTTGTAGCCATTCATAATGCCGTTAGCAACAGAATTCATTTCGAATAAAAATAGTAAATCTTTATAAGTTTGACTGAGGAAAAGGTATTGAAAAATGAGTGTGCTAAAATTTAATAACAATTGTTTTAATTCCGTACATCTCTTTCAACATATAGTAACTTTGTTCAAAGTAAAATAGTGACGTTCGAAGATTTATTTATTATAAGATTATTTGCATGGAATAAAATCTTATAAATTAATAATCAATTTATTCGCTTTAAAATATATGATATTTTTGACATTAGTAATTTTTCTTTTAATGAATGAGCTAAAATCACATGTAAAGTTTAATTATGTGTTTTAAAGCTTTTATGTAAATATAGCTTTATCAAAATGAATTCTCTAGGTAAAATTTTATAAAGTTGTTTTTATAGTGTTTGCTTTAATACACCCGAATTCAGAAATATTTTCTTTTGCTATTAATGTTGGAATGCATAATATTCTTAAGAAGTAAGTTTAGTACATTTCTAGAAAATAGTTTACAGTTTCCATGCAATTAAACAAATTCATTAATAAATCCTGATTAAATTTCTTGATAAGGCATAAAATTTCATTTTTGTTAATTTTTTAATTTTTTTGTTTAATTTAATTAAACTAATTTAATTAAAAATTAATTTTGCAATTACTTATGTTCTGTACAAAAAATCCATAAAATTATCATAAATATCTTTATACTTGTTTTAAATTTGTTGATTTTCTAATTGTATTCTCAACGGTATATTTCAATGTAAGGAACGAAAAAAGTTTAGCAAATTTTGCCTTAATTATACACGTACAATAATTTTAAAGAAATGCTCTTATAAAATACATTTTATATTACAGAAAAATAAATTCCAAGCACATGGAAATTTAAAGTCGATAAGCGATTCACATGTCTAAAGAAGCTGACGCAGAGAAATTTTTCATCCTCTTATTTTAAAATTTCAATCGTTTTTAAAACTGTTTATGATTATCTAAAATAAAATTCATGTGAAATATATTAATATGATGAAATAAATCTCCCATATTAATAAGCAAATACACTTAAATTTATTTGTTTTTATTTCATGATTCTGAATATTACTTTAAATGGAATTTTTTGTAATAGGCTTTGAAGTAAAATTCTTATCCATTCGAGATTTATTTTCTGGATAAATATTTATCCACTATTAAAATATTCTTATAATTATGATAATAAAATTCTTTTCCAATGTCCATTTTTCACTTTTTTATTACATAAATATTTTCAGTTCCACTTTCCAGATAAAATTTCGATACATTAAAAATTCTGTTAGAAAAATTTAGAAATCTTTCAAAGAAACTAAGCACATACATCTAAAATATAATATAAGAAGCATTTTCTTATAAATTTATAAAATTCTGCATGATAAAGCAAAAAATTAAATTTTAAAAATAAAATTAAATTGAGTTAAGGAGCACATGATAATATTTAACACTAGGTATCTCCTAATGGCTAAGTAATTGTTAAAATAAGACGACTAACAACTATTCTGCATTTTAAAGAATACTTAAGCATTGCACTTTAAAGATGCAAGTATTTAATCTTAACTTGAACCTCTAACGAGGGACAAAAATTAAAATTGTTTTTATTAAATATGAAAAATATCAAAAAAATGTATACAGATTAAAAGACACTCTAATATTTTAAATATAGATAATATTTTATAGAAATTTAATGCTAACATATTAAATTTTAACAAGCAGTCCTGTTCACGTTATTTCTTTTAAACTCAGTAATACGCAATACAAATTAAATTTTAAAATGATAAAAATATTTTAAAGAAAAATTAATTGTTCCTCATTTGCAAAGAGTGATTAAAATAAAAAAAATTCATTTTTGAGGCAGCAAAAGAGAAATTAAAAAATATGATGTTATCAAATTAAATAAATTCCTTAGTAAGAGATATAAATTTATCTCTATTCGGCAAAAAATAAAATTTTAAATTCAAAATTTAAAGAAAAATGCAAGCAATAATGTTTATGTGTGACACGAAGTCACTAATTAATTTTTTTTAAATGTTATGAAGCTGTTTGTAGGGTGTGCATAATCAAACTGAATTTTTACAACGCTTACTGAAGTAAGAAAAGCAATATTTCAACTATACAAGTGGTTCACTTCATATTTTTTAAGCTACTTAATTTCCAATTTCTCGGCTATTATTGTCATATTGATTAAGGAAGATGAGCTGTTATTTATTCATCTGAGGAAACAAAATAGGCCTGACTCTATGCGAAATAGAAATTATTTAAAAACTATTTGTCTATATAAGATTTTGTGACTAATTTCGTTTTATATATATATAAAATATCTTATATTTATTTTCTGGTTTTAGTAACATTTTGAACTATTTGGAGAAAAATGAAATTTTATAATACATTTTAAACTTTTACGAGGTGAACAGCTTACAAATCTATAAACGATTTCTCTTTAAATTCCAATTTATTACCGTTTCATATTTATATATTTATTTTATTATAATAATACCTGATATAATAACGTTGAAAAAAATAATTATTGCAGATATAAATTGTCTTACGAGAAATTTACAACCAAAATATAATTAATAATGCTAAATTAATTATAAGCAATGTGTTATTAAATTGCTTTTATTCATTTTCATTTGGAAGAAAGAAGTATCTAGAAATAAACAATGTAAATTATACAAATATAGGCAAACTGTATTATCTTTTATTTTTAATTTTTTTAGGGAAAATATAAAATTCCTTTCAAAAGACTAAAAAAACTAAGATGCCTATTAAAACTGCAAAATTTTAGCAATAAAAATTAGGGTAGATACACTATGTAACGAGTAAGTTTGGACATGATGCCGTTTTTTCTTTGCATTGTTACAAAAATATATGTCCTGATATATGTTTCCAAAAGAAGTCTTAGGTCATGTTTCACTCATTGAAAACAATGTTTGGGATGTTAACGATCTAATAATTTACCTCATTAATCATGGCTTTGACAACAGAAAATTGTTATTAGAATTACTCGAATTAGAAAATTTTATTTCGCGCATTATCTCAGTACTTTTGATATTCAAGAACTTCATGGCTCTCTTCTGGTAGGGAATGAGGACAAATGCATCAGTTTAGGTATGAGATTCATCACTCTGCTAATCTTCTTGACAATGACTTAATTTATTCATTTTTTAAAATATTTGTTACTGACTTTTATGAAACAAAATACTTTTGCCATTTTGCTCATTTATAAAAACGAATCATATCTGACTTCTAAATCTATGAAATTCAATCCTTTTTTTCAAAAAAAATACGTCTTGTCTCAATATCGTATTATACTATGATATCAAGATCTGAATCTCTGTGAATTCTTTTGGCAAAATTTCTGCAAATCATAAGCAGACTTTGTCTCGTAACTTTGAACCAAAACACAGTAGCATTGTGTCAGAATACACTTTAAAATGTGTTTCATACAATCATCTTCAGGTCATTTTATAATTCTTATAAACATCCTAAAAGTATCAAAGCATAGATTTCTTTGCTGCAATGTTTTACACAGTTCCATTTCAGATATCGATTTTTGCATAGAGCTCTATATAAATTCTTTTTCAACCAGTCTATTAATATAAATCTAAATAGAGTTATCTCTTAGTAAAAAACAGGAACATTATATTTTAGATTATTTTTTATCTAAATTTCTGAGCCTTTTAATTTAACGAGTAGGTTTAGTTTATTTGTTTTGAGAGAACAAGTCAGGAAATTTCTCCGTAGTCCCTAAAAAAAGAAATAAATTTGCAAATATATATTATTATCTATTTTGTGTTATATTCTGTAAGTATAAGTGAAAGTGTGTTTGATTAATATAATTAATTTACATATTTAAATTCTTATTACCTTAATAAAGAAATTAATCAGAAATAATTCATTTCGCTTGCTGTAATTCCTTCTTGAAATGAACTCATTTTGAAAATTCTTGTTAGACAAAGCAAGATTCCTTAAATTAAGACGCGCATAAAATGTGATGCATTTTTACTTCTTCAACTACAAATGACTTACGCAGAAAGTTAGCGCATAAAAGTAACTTATGAACATAAATAATTATTCTTGTATAAACATATTACATTGAACCAAAAAAGTATTATTTTAATAAGTATTAAATGATGCTAAATTCCTATTTCAAATCCTATAATTTCCAATTGATTTAGATTCTTAAAAATCATCATTAATTTAATTTCAATCAAATATACAGTCTAAAATAGTTTTGATAATTGTTAAATAATAGTATTTTAACGTTAAAATAATAATACTAATGATATTATAGTATAAACAAAATAAATTATTTACATGGTTATTAAAATGATAAGATGTTTGTCAATTAGATTTAGTCTTTAAATTAAGCTATTCAGTGCATTTAATTGTAGCAAAATTGTTATGAAATCAAAATTCCCCCTTTTAGTAATGCAAAATGTCATGTGATATTCTATAGCATTTTGGCTTTCCCTTGTGGGCATTAAGTGGAATCGATATATTTAGAAGAGAGAAATCGTTGCATTTTAATTATTTTTGATGGAAAAGATAGTTAAATCAACTTCAACATCCTAATTTCCCAAAGATGAATTCGAAAATTGGCGAAACGCTTATCAATATTAATGATTTTGGATTACGTTTCAGTCTTTGTTTTTTAAGGGGATTCCCAGTTCATATACCATTATTACAAAAATATAAAATTTAAAATTAAAAAGTGTTAAAAATAAAGTAGAAAACGGGTGCGTAAAATATTTTTTAAGGGAAATACTTATTTTTTACGTCGAATGCCTTTTATTTTAATTTAAAGTACTACGAAACCAATAATATTTTTTATGCAGCTTCATAATTGTGAATATTTTCGAGTTTCTTATATAATTATTAAAAGTACGTATTTGATTCAAAAAAATCATACAATCTTAAAAAATGGTACGGAATAAAAAGCTAATTCAAAATAAATTTCTATGCGTATTTAAATACTTATTTATTAACTAATTTATCGCTAAATACCCTAATTTAATATTTTATCACGAATATCAAGATTCTGAGTAATACATTGAGTTAAGTGTAGCATCTTATTATTAATTAATATTACTATATAATAAGAGACACTCGCCTTATTACATTACTTATTATAACTCTAATTATTATGATTTATATTTTATTTTGGATGAAACAGATTTTCTATTTTAACTAAATTTTTATGATTTTTAATCACAAAAATTTATTTTTAAATTCTTTTTTAGCTTATTATTTCCTTAATTGCTGTTCTCATTTTATAATATACGGTCGTAATTAATAACACCTAAATATTTCAAGAATATATTCAAAGAATATGCATAATATACACACCTAATGCTCAGAAAATTGTCACATTAAAATTAAATTAATTTTCATATTTTATTTTACCCATTAAAGAACAAAATCATTATGATATTCACCAAAATTGAACATTTTTTTGCATAAAATTTCATCTTTATGAGAAACTTCAAACTTAAAATTTTTTAAATTGCAATAAAATGCATATAAATGGTTAATAATTCTACTTACAGTTAATTTAATCATTTTAACTATGCTAATCATTATTAATTATTAAGGTTAAATATTTTAAACTTAATATTTTTCAAAATATTATATTTTTATATTTTGTGTCATAAATTTTGAATATGAATATTATATTCTATATAAATATTTTCATAATTTAAGAAACTCCACAATATTATACTACAAATAATACCTTTCCCTAAATAAATGCTCACCTAATACTTAAGCAGAAAACTCTTTTGAAACAAATAACTTTTTTAGAAGAGTTGTAAATATATTCCACAGTAATTTCTTAAAGTGTGAAATGCCGATATAAACGATGAAAAAAATATTTTACTTTTCTCTATAGCATAAAATTGCTTAAAAGTAAGTAAAAAGGGAAAGCATACTTTTCAAATAAAATATTTTCCCAAAACACCATACTCAAAATTTTGAAAAGTAGCAAATTTTCACTGCTTTTCATCAATTTGTCCTATTTTGTGCATTTGCTGAAATGGAAAAGCTCTCTCATTCGTAACAGTAAGCTAAGAAGAGTTTGAAGAAAATACACAAAGCTTAAAAAATATTTCTACAAAATATTGCTTGTCTGCCCAAAAGAAAGTTAAAAAAAAAGATGCATTTTTCTTCTCCAAAGTTGGTGAAATGCAAATTCTTAACTTTTTTCAATGCTAATAAGAAAACTTTTGTACACTGTAAATATATTTTTGCTACTTACAGTTCCAATGTAAAAAAGAATTTCTTTTTAAAGAAAGCATTTTTATTTTAAGAAAATTTAAAATAGTTGACCTAGGAAAAATATCATTTAATTAGTTTTGTTCCTTGTACTTTTCTCTCTATCATCAATGAGGGTAATATTTTGTTTGCAGGAAATGAATTTGTAAGCATATAGCAAGTAATTAAAAATATTGTGCGGGACGTGGTAGCCTAATATTTAAGGTACTGTCCTTGAAGGACTGGGTTCGATTCCCAATGCCACCAAAGACCCAACGAGTACATGCGTTATACGTGCTCGTTAAATCTGTGAAATCGAATGTCCGGTGCTCGATCACTGAGCTGTCATTATGGGTACAATGGTGTGGAGAAAATTTTCTCCACCTTCTGATTAATGTCAAAATTGTGAGAGTGGATCCTCTGGTGCTGCCATCTATCGAGGAGTTTAGAGCAAAGTCGTATTTTAACCTTTCTGGTTAAATGAAAGATGCACCTTACTGACTTAAATTCCTTTAGCAAAGCGAACTTGTCTAGTCCAAGTGTCATAAGTAACATAGTAACATATAAAAAACAACAAATATTAGACTTTTAATTTTTCAGTCATTATAAAGTTATAGAAAAGTTTCAACACAAAGCATCTTGGAAAAAATCTGGAAATTTTCATCATAACTGTTTTTTATTTAAGAAAATATCACTGATTTCTTTCTGTGTCTTTTGCATTCAACACCTTCTCGTCTGGGGCTCACGGGCCTAATGATAGAACAGCACACCTTGGATAATAAGATCCCGTTTGCGATTCCAACCACTGATGAATAAAGAGAAATAGATGTTACGTTTCTGATTTCCACATGCATCTTTGTTGGGGTGAGTGCTTGATAGATTTCTTTTACATCATGTGAATACTGTAAATTATATTTATAAAACGTTTCCTCGGGGGAAGAATACGAGGTGGACATTAAAGTGGCTTACAACGACCTTAAATCTTAATTGCAGACCATAACACGGTGTCACAATGTTTTCCTGTTTTGTATAGTTGTTGAACAGCACTCATGAGATCGAAAGGTCCTCTGCTCGATTCCAGCCACTATTGAATAACAGAAAATGGACATTGCACTTCTGTCTTCTGGAATGAGTGCTTGGGGATTTTGTTGGAAAGTTTTCGGGGTTTTTTCTGTGGAATCATGTAAATATGGTGCCTAAAAATGCTTCTTTATGACAACTTACCAAGTGGATATCAAAATTTTTTTGTAACATCAGCAAATTATTAGGGAAGCTACTATGCGTTGAAAAATATTTTCATGTCAAATAGTTCAATTATTTATTAAAATTGAATACATGTACTGAAATAAAAAATAAATTAAAATCCTCTATTTGACACAAGTAAATAGTATGTGATATTGCATATGGACCTATATAAAAGTAAATTCGGGTAGTTTTGTTTTTGGAAAAAGGAAAATAAATATGAATTGAAAAAAAAAAAAAAACGAATGGGACTTTAAATACTTGGCTCATCCGATAAAATATGTGTTTTCACAAATAATGATTTATTATAATATTTTTAAACTGATTGCCAGGATTTCTAAAATTTTATAATCAAATATTATGAAAGTCATGTTCCGAAATTCGCAGTGAATTTTGACGATTGCTTTGGTGACTAGAGAACATGTGAGAAGCTGTAGAACACTTTACCGTATGAAATACGTTTCCAGTGTGCACCACGAGGAGGTAGATCTATTTTGCACCTCATATAGTACCATTTTTATAATCATATATTATAATCAGGCCATAAACTCAATTTCTCCTCCCCCCTCATCTTGTGAAATTCTCCATATCCAGGAGTTCTTGAAAACTTTGACGTCACGAAAGAAACGTGTTGTGTTCCAGTAGATACCTGGGCACTGTGGCATCAATGGAAACGAGCAGGCGGACTTCTTTCTTAAGAGTTGTGCAGGACTTCTCCAGCCAAGATGCCCAGAGATTTCCTACCACTCAATAAAGCTGTACCTAAAACAAGTTTTTAAAAGAATTCAAGCTTCTAAACAGCCAGAAATGATAAAAACCAAGCGATGGAAACCTTCTGAATATCCCTGATGGTCCACGCCGTCATGTTTTGGCACAGTTTCGACTTGTGACGGGTCACTACTGTCTGGCTGACCACATTGGCATCTTAAATTCACCCGACTGTCCTCTCTGCAACATGTCAGAACCCATGAATGGGACCCACCTCCCCCGCTGTGTTGCACTGCCTGGCAGCTCTGAATCATCTCTTCATTGGCGAGTCAGAGATTTTTTGGGGCAATGACTCCGGTCATCTTGTTAACATTTATTGACTGTATTCAATTGCCCTGTCTTCATCTCACGTCTATTTTAAGAGTTTTCATGTGTTCTTCCTGTGTTATTCCTTGTATTAGCCTTGCCTTGGGAAATAAAACAATCATATATTATATTTATTGAGATACACACCCAGAAAATCTATCTGTACCAGAAAGTCTATCTGTAAAAGAAGGAAAAACTCATACCTGAATTAAAAAAAACTGTCTAATAAAGATTATCTTAATTACGTTCATTTATTCAAATTGTTAACTTGTAAAAATAATTGTTATATAACTGTATTCAACTTTCATTAGATGAATAAAATCTGTATTCACAGAAATAGCGAAAACAGTAAAAATTAATATCGATGTCTCTCTCATTTGAATTTTTATATTTTTAATATTAACGTTCAGAACATGTACGTTTTATTTATTTCTATTATTCAGGATAAATCTATATAACAATATATTTATTAGTATGTGATATGCAATTTATTATTTATGTGTGTGCAAAATTACTAATTGAGCTTATGTTACTCGTGCTCAAAATTATAACAAAAACTATGTACACTTAACAATTTTCTATATTTGAAAGAAAAAACATGAAATTACATCAAAATATCATTTTCTTTCAAAAAGTCTTTTATTGTATAATTAAAGCCAACAGCATAGATTAGTTACTTGATATCAAACTTTTTATGGAATGCCTCCAGTCTCATTTATATATAAATCTATAATTTAAAATGAGTTAAAAACCACACAGACATCCAAGGTCAACATGATAATCGAACCCATAAATTGGATTTAGAAGTTTTGAATTTATAATCACCAGTGTCGGCAAGTTTGGACAGTTACTGATTTTCAAGGAAAGTTATTCAAATATTACCTTTAATGAGTTTTATAAAGATTTCATAATGATTGGGGACAGAGCTAGCAATATGACGATTTGATTCCTAAATTATACAATAAAATTAACAAAATTTATGAAAATGTTATTTCTTTAAAATTAAATGTAGGATATATTTAAATTGTTTGTGATTTTCTTTTCACATTTCTGATTTTACTGAAATTATTATGTTCAATAGTATGAATTAATTATATCTAACACCTTTAAATTATACCTTGGCGTATAATAGTTAATTATAACCTTTTGGTTTAACATAATAACTAAACTCATTTAAAATTTATTAAAAGCTTTAAGCGTTTTAGCAATTATGTGTACTTTGCTTTTTATGAATGATACCAATGAATAGATATAGGAATGAATACATTTAGGAAATAAAAGTATACATAATTTGAAAAATATAATAATTAATTACTTTAAGCTTACAAATATGCATGCATAAAACATGGCTTAAAATAATTTCTAAACTCGACGTATGATTACTGAAGAATTTTTTATTACTATTGTTCTAAAATTTAATGCTCCCTTTTTCATGAATAATATTGATGATTATAAACATGACTGAATATCCGGAATTAAGTTGCTCAGAAAAAATAGTTATATGATGGAAAGATGTAACTCAGTTATGCTTATAAATATTTGTGAAAAACTAGTTTCTTTATTCTAAATAATAAAATTATAAGCATTTATTCAATCAAGAATTTTAAATAAGAGTCCTCCTGTTAATTTAAAAAATAAATTTTACAAATAAGTTTCTTTCCCGGAATTACTGAAAAATTAACTTATTATGAATATTTCACATATTAAATTAGTAAAAAAATAAATTAAGCATTAATGATTATTACTGATAAAGTTTTAGTTTGAATATTATATAAATGTATGTATATAAAATGATTTGATATATACTAATTTTAAGAAAAAGAGGATTATCATTGTTAATTCTAATACAATCAGCTATTTGAAATGCTGCATTATAATTACAATACATTTATCACATCTAGTACTTCGCATCGCGTCGTGGAAGCCAGTGGTAGGGCGTCAGTCTTCCGTCCGGAAGGGTGGTGTTCGTGTTCGATTTCCATTCCCGCCAAAGACCTGCCGAGCACATGCTCGTTAAAACGGTGGAATCGAAAGTCCTGTTGCCGGTCGTTGAGCCGTTACCATGAGTGTAATAGTCTGAAGAAAATTCCTTTCCCTCCAGATCAAAGTTGAAATTAAGGGAGGAGAACCTCTGGTAGTGCCATCTACTAGAAGAGCCTTAAGCAAAGTCGTACTTTCACCTTCGTGGTGCTTTGGTTAAACGAAAAATACACCCATTTGACTTGACTTCACATAGGCGTTGGAAAACGAGCTTAGGTTGTCTATGTGTCATAAATAACAACGTTTCTTATTTCTTAAAATTTTTTTGCATATTATATTCATTCTTTGTCTTCATCATTTAAAAGGCAATCTTTATTTATTTAATATACATTAATTTTAAATATATATTCTCAAAATTACATACAAACGTCATCCAGAAAGCAAACAATGTTTAGTTATAGAAAGAAAAAACATATTTTTAGAGAAATATTTCATTACGTACAAGAAGCTTTCTTTTTTCTTTATCTCTCTCTGCATTTGCACCTTTGTTGCATCTGTTCCTGAGCTTCAATAATCTCATTTAATAATAATTACCCGACAGTTCATTAAATTATATTATCACTGTATTTTGGGACAAAGATCACTGCTATCAACACTTTCTGGAGAATTTAGTATCTTCATTTCTTTTGCCAGTCTAAGAATGTAATGATGAATTCGGAAGAGAAGTTTTTGACACTCTGGATCTTGCTTCAAACAGTTTCTACATTTCCTCTAACTTGAATGAGTTTCTGGTCTACAAGCGCTTTTGAAAACATAAAGAATTGACTGCTATCAGAAGAACATGAGAATTTTGAATGTTGTCATCGGATACTTAAAATAATTAAAAGTATTTGATGGTTATGTAGAAAATTAAGAGAAAATGTAACACTTTGTTTGCTTTAAATACCACGTTTCTTTTTTCATAACAAACTTATTTTCGTTTTCTGACTTTACCTTCCCATGTCTTTAATTATTATGCAATATATTAAAAAAGTCTTTCAATTTCAATTTTGTAATTTCAATCTGAAATAGGATGAATAGTTATTTAGTTTCGAAATATATATATATATATATATATATATATATATATATATATATATATATATATATATATATATATATATATATATATATATATATATAATTTTCGAAATTAGTGAAGATTTTAAACAGTATAGTTAAAACATTTTATCATTCAAAGTAACTTGTTTTTAAAGTCTCAGAATTTTATAGAATGTGAACCTCCGTGAAACCATTCATTGTTTGTTGTAAAGTCTAACAAATTTAAGATCTGCTGACTCCGTGTTTTAAGTTTCTATTTTATATCTCTTTTTAATTGTAATTTTGTTAAGAGGAAATTCATTCCTTTTAATAATAATGATTATTTTCATATGTAATAATAGTTGTATAAGGATCTCAAAGGTTAAAACATGCATTTTGGGAGATATGTTGGAGTGCAAGTGGCTTAATTCATCAATTAAAATTATTAATAAATATATATACAATAATAAATATTACTGCCTTTTTCTTTGATATTTGTGCGTATGAAATTTCTTCACTGTAATATAATTACCAAAATAAGTGACTCATAAAGTAGATTTAAAAATATGATTTGATTAATTAAATTATCTGCGTTAAAAAAGAAACTTTATTAGGTTTATTAAATGAACTCACTTATTTACAAGAAGGTTTTTAAAGCATTCCTTAGTTTTTGTTCGTCAGAAACGAAAATTATATAATTTAAATTAATATTACTGTTATCAATGTACATAATCTGTCAATTTAATACAATATGATCAGCATAAATTGTTGATTAAATAGTTATGATTGTCTCATATAATGAGCATAATTTGTTAATTTTATAACTGCTAAATATCCATTTCCCATTTCCTTAAGAATTTAATAAACTAATTCTTCATATGTTTTAATTGAATTATCATCGGAAAATTCCGTATTCAATTACAATATTTTTATCAGTAAATCTTTAAATATAAGAAATTAATTTTCTCAGTGCAATTTTAAGCTTTTGTGTTTTTGATTCATTTTAAGTTTATATTTTCTATTCCTTATTCACATCATTCAAAAGTACTAAATGCTTTTAAAATTGCTTTATAGGTCGTATTGATGCGTAACCTATTGATTTGGCCCAATTCTTTATTGATAAAAGCACAAAATTAACAATAAGATTTGAATATATGAACTATTTTATCTTTTCATGGGACTTTTTATCAGACAATTACAAAAAGTTTAGCTTAGAATAAGCCTTAGACCGTAAAAGAAAATGGAATTGGCGAGAAATCATTATCGCTCCATAAGTTTCAAGTGTGGGTAACTGAGAACAATGTTTCCTATGTTTATAAAATTATTTAGAAATGAATAATCATTTGGTTCTACTATATTCAGATGGTTTGCAGAATTTCAGAAAGGTCACACTTTTCTCCACGAGGAAGAATACACTGAAAGGCCGTCATCAGATGTAATTGCAGATATTGCCTCTATAAAAAGAATACTGATTGACAGCAGTTACTGTATCTACCGAATGACACAAAAGGAATGTGACACTAAATCCACCTCCATACAGAACTTATTCATCAAACATGAAAAAAATAGTTTACCATTTGGTTGACCAAATATGAAATTAGCATGAAAAACAGGAGACTGTCAATATTAGTATCACTTTAGTTACTTTAAGTTAATAAAAGCACTTGTGGGAAATGCTTTTAAAACTATAATTGTTGATAAAAATTAGTTAGCATTTTTAATGTTCTATTACTCAAAGAAAGACAATTATGAGGTTTTGAAGAGGCATCCATGTCCATAATACCCCCTAAAGGCAGCGTCAAAGTGACGATATATATATATATATATATATATATATATATATATATATATATATATATATATATATATATATATATATATATATATATATATATATATATATATATATATATATATATATACAACACACACATATATATAATATTTAGAGTGACTGAGATGTGCATGTATACGCGTATAGGTGCTCTCAATATTTAAATGACATTAAATAATTTTAATTGTTTTCTTAGTCCTTAAGCATTAGGAGATCATTCTAATGATATATAATATATATTTGGATATTTCTTTATATTCAAAGAATAATTCAAATTATAAAAAAGTAACTGTAAGATTAAGTTTAGTATTAATATTATTTTCAAAGAAAAATTATGAATCATAAATTTTATTGAAATTATATATCTCTATTTAAAATAAACATGAACGACATTTTCAGGTTGAAATAAATGAATGTAAACAAAAATAACATTAAAATTATTTTGAAAACTTACAACAGGATGTGATGAAAGAGGGGCTTTCGTGCCCCATAAAGGTAACAATCTATAAATCTACTTGGAAATGTAATTACACAGCAGAGCATTTCTCAATCATTTCCAAAAAAGCTTTAAATCTCGTTAATTCTTTAAAAGTATTTAAAGTTTATTGATTTTGAGGAGAAATTCCTGTTTTCTTTCTTAGAAAAGAAAGTAAAAATATTCAATTTAAGTAGTTATTTTTTATTACTTGCTTTATGATAGAAATTACATTTAGATACTACGATGCAATGTCTAAAACCCCTCTATCTTAATATTTCTATAATAAAAAGAAGCTGAGACAATTTAAAACATATTACCGTAAATGAAGAAATAAAATTATTTGTTATCTGAAAAGAAATCGAAAAGCACTTAAGTGATAATTTTTCCACGCTGTTTTAAGCATGCCTTTTCTTTTTAAAATTTTTTCATCATCAAAAAGAAATGTGTTGTAATAGTAACTTAAGTAATGTGATGGAAGAGAAATTTCTAACAAATTAAACAATGCTGGAAGTTATTCTTTTTATTCTCTGCAAAATGTGTATCCTCTCTCATAGCTTCGAGATCAAATGAAATTTTTACTTACATTATTCCTAAAATATATCCCCACTTTTATATAAATAAATTTAAAAAAAAATTTATATCCATTTTAACAGAGCAATCAGTACTGCAGGTATAAATTGTGTATTACTTTTTAGCCTAAAAGTCCATTTGTATCAAAAAAGGAACTTTCTTAAGAAAGTAAATAAATATTTTTGAAGCAAGTCAATTCTTACTTTTAGAGACAAGTTTTTTTCTTACTTGATAAAATGTATTTTCATCTTATTTCAAAAACTTGACCAGGAATGCAATTAAATATTTTTAAGACAGAGAGAATATGTTCAAGAATATCTTCCAATAAAAAATTAACTATCTTAAATTTAATTTACTAAAATGAGATTAAATTGAATTCAAAAAGTATTAAATTAAAAATCTATTGATATAAACTTTTACTTAAAAATTCAAAATGAAATGAAACTTTGAATTATTCAGCAATTTCGTAAAAATGCAACATTACACTTTGTTTCAAAATTTTTAATTTATTGGTCTTAACATTATTGACCGAAAAATATATTTTTCTTTCTAATGTTCGATCGAAAGGGATTTTCATCTTTTATCACAAAAATGGGAGGAATCCAGAGCAACTAATAAAATGGAGAAGGCAAACCCTTGACACACTGAGAGAACATTTCGTTCTTCAACAAACCGCAATCCAAAATTACGAAGCACTTGATGATGGACGAGTATTCCAAACCCATTACCTAAAGGAGCTATCCTGTACTCGCCTACACAGCTATGTATGCATTAGAAATCCTACTTATTTATTTGTTTACTTCTATATATAGATTTGATATTCTATTCTATTACTGAAAAAAATATTTTTCATTACATAATTTCTTTTATGTAGAGCTTTATGAATGTACATACATAGCAGTGAAGGTGAGCCCAGAATTGTACCTTTAGGTTAACGGGTTTGGAATACTCTCCTATCACCAAGGCCTTCGTTATTTTGAACCACGATCAGGTTACACCTGAGCTGGACCCTCCTCTTCACATCCACACCTCATCAGAGGAGGGACTTTGGACGTCACATATAAACTAGTCACGTCTGATGATTGTACAGTTGTAGAATGCGTTGGTGTAAAAATGTACATATCCTTATACCTACCACAACAGAAAAATCGTATTCGTGCCAGCTTTACCAATTCCGTCTAATGAAACCAACAATTCCGTTACCTTATATGATGCATAGTTTGTAATATACATTTCTTCTTCAAATATGACTTCTAAATTAATCTTTTTCGAAATGTTTAACATTGTATTTTTATAATTTTAGTTCCAGGGGAAGTTGTATAAAGAAAATCCCTTTGTCATGAGTCATAGAAACAAAAAAATAAACGAGAAATTATTTATATGTGTTTTAGCTATACCACTGACACTTTTATTCGGCAAAGATACAAGCTCATCACTTTTATTCAAGACTCCATTATATTTTATAATTTAGTAACTTTTCTCTTCATTTTCTAACAAAAATTGCGGCGAATTCACCCGCATGAGAAAGTTTTATTATGATTCAGAGAACAATGGCGAGTTTTCTATTAAATGCTGAGAAGAAGAATTTATTTACCAAATAATTTAATCATTAAAGTCCCTGGAAAATTGTTCCATGTGAACAACATCAAGTAAAAGAAAGATCAATCGAAAAGGATTTTCTTATGCAAGGTTGCGGTAAAAATGGTTTGCGGGTTGTTGCCATTTCAGAAAGTATTATTTCATTATTTATATGATACTCGAAATTGTGTTAAAGCATTTTCAAAACGAAGGATAAGGATTTAAATCTTTTTTGTCCTTAATTTGATATTAAAAAATATTTATCCAGATTACTGAAATGATAAGTATATGACTAGAGCTGATTGTAAATATCAGGCAATATAGCTCCATGCTTTCAGATAAATGTACTTCCAGTGATAAATTTCTGTACTTGATAATAACTGAGTTACAAAGGTAACAAATTTGTATTCTCTCTATAATGTTGAATAATGACATCAATAAATATTGATACGTTTAAGTAAAAATTAAAAAATAAAGATACCAAATTTCATTATTTACTATTAAACACTTTTTTGTTCTCTCACGCGTCATGGCGTCTTTAGTGATCTGTGAATTCCTAAACTATACTAAATTTCTTCCAAGCTTTATCACGAAAGTTTCTTAACATATTTAAGGAATAAATTACATATTTCCTTCAAGATACTGTAAATATTACAAGTTGTTCATGACATAAATGACTGAATTGAAACTTTAGGGTGAATGTATATGTTTCGCGCGAACTGTACTTTATTCACCATAAAGTGGTTGTTTCTTTTGTCCCAGTTGAGATCAAAATTATGTCACTTTATTACAATTCTCATTGGTTTAAAATATCCATGATGTCAGATAATGTTTCATCTACGTCCCATTGTATTGAGATAGCGTAGTAAATTCGAACTGAAGATGAATTTGCTGTCTACTTTCAAATTGGATTCTTCGAGCGGCAGAAAACAAGGCGAAGTTCACCATCGAATGCCTGAGTGTCGTCGGTGAGGAGAAGAAATCCATTCATGATTTTTACCACAAATAAAAAAAGTATTTTTAATCACAATTTTTTCTCTTTCTAAAAGTTTCAAAATCATGAAAATGGTCTGTTATTCTAAATAATTACCTTTGAAATTTTCAAATCTTTAGCAATAATGCTTCCAAAATTGATCATGTGGAAAATAAAAAGAAGAAAGCAAAATGAAAAAGATAAGACAAAAACTTTCACTTTATGGTTAGTTAAAATCGGCAAAGAGAATTTAATTTTAGTAATTATTTTTTTTCTAAAACTATATTTATGATTTTGTCATTGTCTCTATAAAACCACTAATCAATAATAATCTGAAATTAAAGGAATATTAACACTAAAAATAATTTTTACTACAAAGTAAAGTGAAAAATCTAAAATTTTCCATTGCATTTTATATTGCTTCAAGTTAAATTAACATGAAAAGAGAAACATAAATTTCTTCCTATCTTTCTTACTGATAAGTGAATTTAGATTTATAATTTATCATTGTTCATTAATTGTAAATCTGGAGATAGATTTACCATCTATGACTGTTAAATATTCGCATATCTTAAATTGGTAGGTCATAACTGACATCATGTGACTGCCATTCTATAAAATGAATATTTTAAGGCATTTTGAAAATCACTGTCTGTTTTTTTCTGTAATAATTTCCCATAGTATCCATGGAATTCATATAATGAAAAATTTGGAAATTGTATGACTCTTTATATTGTCCACCTTAACAGTTGAGCATAAAATATACAATGAAACCACTTCCCGTTCCATGATGACTTGGATTGAAGGTGCGATCTTTTATTTTAAAAAGACAGGCCCTACTACTATTTTGTTTGTTATGATTTGGTATTAATCTCACTTAATGGTGATTTAAATCATATGCTGTGTTTTGGTTGCACAGAGTCAGACAGAATGTATAGAATGGCACAGTCTGGAGCTCTAATGCTCACCTTTGTGCAAAACGTAGCATAATGTACAAATTTTTAGAAGATGGAAACTCGTTTACATACATACCAAATAATTAATTTATATTTAAGTGTGAAATTCATCTCAACGGTAATATGTTTCGCTAGTATCATATTAGAGGAAAAAATCGTGAATAATATTATTTTTGAAATTATGCAGATTTTATGAAGATAGTAATTTTCAGCTCTCAATATTGTTAAGGAATTTAATTATTGAAGAGACCTATCTTAAGGATTTACCGGAAGACATAAATACAATGTTAAAGGTGATACAATATATTATAGAAAACTGTCAGAAAAGCTATTTTTAATTTTTTACTTCAATCACTTCTAAAAGTCAATGCTAACTGAATGTCTCTCATTTTCAGAATTTTTATACATACTTCACATTTAGTTGCATACATGTTTATTGTATTGCTTTCTGACAAGGGGATTGATGGAGAATTTAATGAATACATTCATAGGCCGTGCATGAATATGGCTATATGTCTTTAACAAATTCCTCTGGGAATCTAAAATGTTCTCAAAATCCTAAGATGGTCTTCTAGTACTTTACAGCAATTTGATATTTCTGCGTCATTAAAATGAAGAAAAATTGCAATAGAAAGAGAAATTGAATTAGGATTTAACAAAAATAACCGTTTGTTAATTGTAAATAACGCTATATCTGACAGAATAAAGTATGTATCCCTTGTCATCAAGTAAATAAATTATTACTTAAAAATAATATGGGTTAATTGGTATTTTAGTTAAAAAAATAAATAAGACATTTTATAGAAATATTCCTATTACTTAAAAAGAAACTCGGCAAATATTTAGAAGCAAGCAATAAGTGTTATTATTATGAAGATAAAGCCTAATTATCCACGAATCTGAGAGACTCTTGTCATGGAGGAGCAAATTTACCAGATAACTCATTCAATTATTGATAAAAGAGGAAATAAACCAACAAAAATGCATTTAATCAATTTAAACATTTAAAGAACTAATTATTTATTGAAATATTTAACAAATAATTAAAAGTTTGTTGATGATTAATTTATAGTCCTAAGTTACAAATGTGACGCATCGGATGCAAATATTAATGATTTATTTGCCAGGAAGTATTATAAAATGATTTCTGATAGACAAATGGATGTCATGAGTCGCTATTTCGCCAAATTGGCGGAATGAGTAGATTGGCGAGAGGGGTTATCACCGCACTCTCAAATATTTAGATAAACACATTTATAACTTATTTAAGAATAATGAAATTGTTTACCATTTACACATTTGTAGATTTAATTATTTAATCAGCCAAACATTTCTAATACTTTTTGTTAAAGATTAAATTTCTTTTGGAATTCAGACATTGCAGATAATTAGGAATTTAATTGTAGCACCATTAAATATTGACTTTGAGCCTCAGAAACTAAAGTACTATTAATGAGATTACACTGGAAATGTGTTCTTGATTCGCAAGTTTCTCCTGAAAAAGTTTCTGATTTTCAAAAAAAAAAAAAAATCACTTTATTCTTAGTGATTATTTCAATTTTTGAAGCTAAGTTTCTTGTGATATTCTTTAGAAACTCTAAAATAATTTAAGTTAAATTGAAGTTATTTGTTTCAAACTTAATTGAAAACTTCTGAACATTTTTATTAATTTCGTTATAAAACCAAAACGAAATCCCGAAATTAGCCTTGAAAATTAACTTTGAAGACTAATTTTTAAATTTTGTTTTATCATAATTTATATTGACTACAAACGACATTTAAAATGAAAATGATTATTAAAATTTTAGCTATGTTTAATAAATAGACACAGCTAAAAAAGATATGATTTAAGTAATTGATACTATTTATTAATAAGGAAAAAGCTAAAAATGCTTAATAAATTAGACATTTAGCTTTTTTTTCCCTATTAATTAATAGTATAAATTACTTAAATGATATCTTTTTTGAAAGAATATAGTCTTCTGTTTTCTAAAACCATATGTTAAGCTATTTCAATTTTCAAAATTATTGACTATCAAGCCTTTCTCATTTTTAAACATTTTTATTACATTTGACACTTATAACCCTCAATTTAATAAAACGCGATCTCTAAAGATATCTATTGGAATTGAACTTAATTTTAATATCCTTTTCTATACAAATCTATAACACTTATATACTTTCTTTCACCATAAATGATAAAAGAATTTCGCAATAAATAAATAAGATGTTATAAAAGAAACTAGATATCCAGTTAAATTCTACAAGCAATCATGTTTCCATGCTGTAAGTCATTGAAATAATTTTTCCCTTAATTCAATCCTTTGTGATTTTTCAGAATATTTTAAAATTATTGTTGCTTATTTTTTGCAATTCTTTATCATAATATGCTCAAGCAAGTTCTCTTCATATTTTCTGTTGAACAGCATCATCTGTAATGAATATCTCATATGAAGTTATGAGTGATTTCTAAATTATTTGTCTCCTAAATTGTATGCGTTTCTCTGTTAACCATATTTGTTTATTTTAGTTTGTTTTATTGTGTTTGTAAAAATATTTCCCTTGTTGGAGCATTTTTATTAAGAGGAAATCATTGTTGCAACGACTTAATTTGCACCAACTCCTGAAGGCATTATAGGCTTTGTTTTTATTTTTTAATAAAAAAGAGAGAATTCAGAATTTTCATTCTGTATCATTATGTATCTTATGTTCAGCATTTTAATGCTTAATCGTTATGTCCCTTATGTTCAGAACTTTAATTCTGAATCATTATGCATTTTCTGTTAAAATTTTTAACTCTGAATGGATCCGTAATTTTCTTTTTTATCTAAAAGTTCTATTGGAAATATTATCATTATATATATAGACTATTTAAATTTTAAAAATATTCCTTTTTCTGTAAAATAATGATTCAATTGATTGAGTAAAATAATATTTCGGCTTCGAAATTTTATTAATGTACATAGAAACATAAAAGCAGCATCTCCAATATTTATAAATGTAAGCATTCCTATAAAAAAGTTAAAATGTATTTGGATATTACAAATAAAGAATAAATCGAATCCAATACCGTATCAAGAAAGACGAAGAAAATGGAGACACCTGGTGTACAGTTTTATTAACTCATTTGAGAAGCTGCGGCAATTGACTACCATACTATGTTTCATTTGAACTTTAATAAATTATGCTTTTATTATTCCAACTGGCACCTAAAATTCTGATTAGACATAGATGTGAATAAACTTTTATTCACTCCCAACTTTCAATGATTATATTTTTTCAACGATACAAAAATCCAAGATAATGGTTAATCTGCTACGGACAGAAGTATTTCAATTTCTAGAACAAACCACACACTTCAGTAATTTTAATCTTATGTCAAGAATAGGAGATGAAACTAGCAAGGGTGGTTGATTCAGAATCGTGTGAGAACCACTTTACGACACGATGACACAGCAATTTAGGAGGTTGTGCATTTCCATCAGATTGTGTCCTCATACACGGAATTAATGTGATTATTCGCTAGGTTGTTAGCATGATGAAAAGGGGCTTTCGCAGCCATCTCATAAACTAGATTTAAATAGCCTAGGAATTATGGAGGAAGCTTCAGGTACAAGCTGCATAAGACAATCTTGGCAGAACAAGTTAATCCATTTTCCTCTCCTTTGGGAGCAATAACAGGAAAACGTTTATTTCAGTTTCATGATATTTATGCGACTCATTTTTGACAGAAAATATTTATAGAGATTATATATACTCTAATTGTATTGTAAAATCAACATTTTTTATATATGTATTTTCATACACATTTACGTACGCGAATAGCAAACATATTCATAAGTATGAATTCTTTATATTTACTTTTGTTTTTCTAATGTTAAAAAAAGCGTTCCTATTTTTTTAAATAAGTAAAGAAGAGAAATTTATTTAGTTTTTCGTTTCTGTCCTTTTATGGCAAAATATAACCTATCAGTTAATAATTAAATACAGTTAAAATTTGCATTATTTTTGCATTAAACATTACATTTTAGTTTTAAGAATTGATTCAGTAAACAGCACAACCTTCTATTAGACTTTCTTTGATAATTTTATATACGTGTGTGTGCATATATATATATATATATATATATATATATATATATATATATATATATATATATATATAAATATAAATATATGTATATATACAATTAAAAAAATGGTGAAATGGCTTTATTTAACCGTGTTTATATTGCCTATATTAAAGTATGTTTATTTACTTCATAGTAATTATTTTACGAATACCAATATTAAGTAAATTTATTTTAAATTCTTTGCGTGCAACATTTCAGAATTGTCAACAATATTTATAATCAATTTATTTATTTAAAAAATTCATTATAGACATTTTTAATCAATTTATAAATATTAAATGAATATAAATAATCTGTTTTTCTCGTTGTTTCTGGATTAGTTCCTGCTTGTAATAATTTATTTGATTTTTAAAGTTTTTAAAGGCTTTTTATGATTGTTGAAAGATTCGATATATTTTATAAATTATGAAATCTCATTTTTAAAATTACTTTTCTTATAAGTATTGTTCAATATTATCAATAATTGATAATTTAGAATTTTACAAGGTTATTTTTAAACATTAAATTAGTATCACATAATCACCTATAAGAGAATATATATTTACAAATTTAAAAGAATTACTAGAAATAAGAAATAAAAAACTAGAAATGAAAGAACTAAAAATAAAAATAATTAAAAATTAAGAAAAAATAAAAAAATAATGTAAAAGTAAAGTTAAAGTATATAGAAAAAAATATAAAAAATATAAAAATACATGAAATGATATTCTGTGAAACATTTATATGCTAAAAATATGCAATGTACGAATGATAATAAATGTGTTTGTTTTTTGATGCAGTTCCTATATTTTTATCAAGTAGTTTATCTACTTAAATTTAAATTTTTTAATCCATGATTAATAAAATTGTAAATATGGTTAATTGTTTGATTGAGGGTCTTCAGATTTTCTCTAAAAAATATTTAAAATTTTTGGCAATCGCAAAAAAGGAAAATTGCGTTAGATTAAATGCAAATGTTTAATTATGTATACTTAATATTTTCTTATACAACAATTATAAGCATGCTTTCAAAAGCGAAAAATGCTTTTAATTGAAGGTAAATATATATTTTTCATGTAGTCAATCCATAACAAAATGTTAGGAAATTCGATTTTGATACACCAGGAAATTTTACATCGTCATTTTCTCTATATATCTTTTCCAAATTACGTCATTATTATGTTAATTATTCTTTGTCTTTAATTATTTAAAAGTGGTTCAGATACAAATCTTCAGGGTCGCATTATATTCTCTTTAATTCAAAATTTCATTTTATACATATATTTTTTGATTTTATAGTTGAATAATTCCTAATTAAAATTGAATAATTGAAAAATTAAAATATTTCATAATTGATAGCAATATTAAAATTTTTAAGCATTCTAAATAAAGCAAATTATTATATAGCAAATGCTTATACAGATAAGCTATTGAACTTGATATAAAATTTCCTTTTAGGTTCAAAGTCACGATTGCTTATTGTCAATTTTATAAAGAATATGAACAAAAAAACAATTCTATTGCTTTCAAATACATGTTTCTTAAAAAAACTGAAATACATATATGATTAATGAATATATAATTGACTTTTATATGTGATTGTACTTTTGAATATTATTCGATATTTTATACATTTGTAATCATATATTAGAAATAAAATTCGATATTTATTTTCAAACGATTCGCTTAATTAACTACAGTAAGAAACCAGGAGATTTTGTTTAGCAGAATCACAATGTGACATAAAATTCAAATTTTAAAAACTCAAGTTTGAAATATCAAAACAGTATCCAAAAAAGTTCTGGAATTCTGCAAATGTAACCAATCTTTCATTTTAATTTCATGAAAATAATGATTACATAAAAATAAGCATAACTAAAGTTACAGAAAATGTATATTGATTTAGATTTGTCCTTCATATTAATAATTAAGGAATAAATTTAAAAATTCAATTGTACTATATTACACTATCTGAATTTATTTTAAAAAATTCAAAACGTTTAGTTAACTCTTAAAGAAATATGTTTAGGAAATTATAATTATATTTCTTAATTATATTTGTTGGGTAACTTTACAATATGATATAACACTGATGAGCGCTTTATGCGCTAAATTTTTGGTGTTTTACGGAACAATTTTTCGGTTCCCATAGAAGATTCAAATAGTTTTAAAATTAATATTAAGCTCACAGATTTTTAAGGATACAATAAAACTAATATTTTACTGGAGAATGCTGTGACGCTGGAAACTCAAAACATGTATGGTTTTTATAATCACGAAAATAATATGTATGTTGCTGGAGAAATATCTGTACGATATTTATATTATTAATACTTCAAAAAAATATTCACACGAAAGCTAGAAACATTTTCAAACATTAGGTAAATATATTTCAGACAATGTTGACAAAGCAAATAAGAAAACATTCTAAGGTAAAATTACTTTTAGACAGAAAAAAAATATCAATTTTCTCTTATTTGAAATTATGAACAGAATGATTTTCAAGTTTAAATTTGTTGATTAAATACATACATATATATATATATATATATATATATATATATATATATATATATATATATATATATATATATATATATATATATATATATATATATATATATATATATATATATATATATATATATATATATATATATATATGAAAACTATAGATAGTTTAGATTAAAAAAGTTCATAAACTCTAGTTACATTTTTGCATGTTTTAAAATTGTCATATATTATAAATCTCAATCTTTTTGGTGTAAATATTTTATATTTTAGGGAAGTGTAAATAAGAGTTTATTCAAAACATATATAAACTTGAATACCTTTTTAGTTGTTAATTTAGCTATTCCAAAAAGTTTTTTATTTTTTATCTTTTAAATAAAATAATTTTGTTTTTATATACGAGGGTCACTCTGAAATTTTTGAGATACAACCAAGTTTTTAAAGTTATACTTACAAAATTTTAGGTGTGTTCAAAAAAGTCTCCAGCATCAATGCACTTTTGTAGACGAATTTTCCACAGATTAAATGCCTCAAGCCATTCATTTTCTTCGAATAGATGAAAAAAATGCATTTATAGCCACATCAATCTCTTCTTCTGAATGAAAACGACGTCCACAGAAGTTCTTTTTTAAATTAAGGAATAACCAAAATTCACACATAGCTAGATCAGGTGAATATGTTGGATGTTCGATCACTTTAATTTGTTTTGTTTAAAACTCAACTGTGGCAATTCAGCTGTATGTGAAGATGCATTGTCATGGTGAAGCATTTGTCCCCCTAACATTCAGTTCTTGTAGAATTTCTGGAAGACATTTAGTGGTATACCAGTTTGCTGTTACTGTCTTCTGTCCTTCCAGCTTAGATGGCTGACCAATCCGTACTTCTGAAGTAAACGGCATACATCACTTTTTTCAGTGCGCTTTGTTTTTTCACCATTGTCGGCGTGAGATCATCTTCAAAGACCCAAAATTTGCTTTCTTTACGTGTTGGAACATCAAAAAACGGTATGTACGTTTCATCACCTGTTACAATTTTAGAAATGATGTGGTGGCCACCACCATTCAGCATATTAAGAGTTTCTTTACTGATTCTGACACGCTCCTCTTTTTGATGCTCAGTTAGATTATGGGAACCCAACAGCAAAACTTTTTTCATATGTAATTCTTCATGAATGATTTTGTGTATGGCTGCGGATCCAATGTTAAGTTCCCTTCCGTATCATTTGATAGGTACAGCGATTATCATCCATTAACATTTTTCGTATGACAGACACATTATCCGGGATTGCTGCCGACGGCGGCCTTCCTGTGTGTTCTTCATCCTGAAGAAAATTGTGACCTCTTCTAAATTCTCTAAGCCATCTGAAATCAGTAGCACAAGCTGGAGTTTCATCACCCAATGCTAATTGCAACCGTTGGACGCATTCTTTTTGATTTAATCCTGCTTTGAAATCGTAGAAAATCAAAACGCGAAAATGTTCTCGCGTCAACTCCATTTTCTCTTCTGTTTAAAATTTATTCCACGCTAAACAAGTTGAAGTAAGTCAGTAAAAAAACGTCTTCTGTGTTAAAATACTTTGTACTTTAAGCCGTTATTTTTATTTTGTAATTTCTTGTCTGCGCGTATCTCAAACATTTCAGAGTAATGTACTCAAATATTATATAAATAACATTAAAAAGATCTAATGCCGAGGAAACTGAATTTGGTTTAAAACGTAACAGCTCTAGAATCAATATTATATCTATTTCAACATTTAAAAATAAAAATACTAAATTTAGAAGCATATTTAATTACATCATCTTTAATGAAACATTGAACAAATTAAGCTGATATTTTCGGAGTAAGTTTTCACGAAAGTTATTTGTGAACGAGTCTCTTCGTTATTGAGTCACATGAAATAAGTTTCACTGCCGCTTATCTGTATAACGACTTTCTGAAAAAAAAACAAACATAAAATTGCATTGAATGCTTTGCTATAAGACTTCTTGTCTTATCTGAACTTATGCTTTTCTTGCTGTTTCTTGCTGTTGAGAGTTATAAAGTCCAGATCCAAATTGTTTTCATACGAATACTGCATGAAACTTGTGGCAGTAAAATATATATCGAGAAAGAAGTTCTTGTCTTTTTTTTACTGTCTATTTATAAAAAATACAATGAAAAGCAATAAAATGCAAGCAATTTTCTTTTTTCATTTCTCTTGTTGGAATTACTTAGCTCTGCTCACACAATTTTAGTACTATATCTTATAAATTGTAAATTACTAGATACTCTAAGAAAATACTATTAAATTCCTTACTTCAATATCGAGTTATGGGTTGTGAGAAATTTATTTACCCTTACAAAATTTCTTCATGTAAGTGAATAGATCTGCACAGAGGGCGAGAAATTATAAATATTTTTATTTTATTTTTTAAGATATATTTTTTTAATTTGACATTCCAGATTGGTCAAGAAATATTTTGAAGTCGCTAATAAATCTATTCTTATTTCTTAGATAAGAAAATATAAGATATTGAGTGAGTGAAAATTAATTTACCAATATAAAATTATGTATATGAGAAATGAGAGATTGTAATTTTGACTAAAGTTATGAGACATTTTATTTCTTATATCTAACTTGGAATTTTAACTAAGAATAAATGATTAAAACCTAATGTGGAAATGCATTTTAAATAATGCACAATATGTGTGGTTTTAGGTTTCAAAAAATTTTATTTCAATGTGATATTGTTGATATAGCTGTAATAATAAAATAAATGCAAACAAATATTCTTTTTCCTTCTTTTTTCATATTCTAATATTCTATTTTTCTTCTGATTTTTCAAGTGTTACAAAGAATGAATGAAGCTGCTGTTAATTTGTAAAATGTGTACATAAATTTCCATTCTTTTTTATACGTTTCTTCACAATTATCACAGTTTTTGAGTATATATTTTCCCAGTACATTCCCGTTAACAAGACGCAATTTTTGTTAAATTTCGTTAAGTTAACAAATCACATCCATAAAAAAGCATTTATTAATAATCATTTTCTAACACTTGTGTGTTGTGACTGCTCGTAATGAAGAGTTTAATGACTTGAAGCTATTGTGAGGCCTTCTAATTTCCTGTGTGTGAAAGGAATTATCTTCTGGGGGGACTTATTTTATATATAATGAGCCGTTTTAAATTTTTAAAAAGTGAAAACCCGGAATATTCATAAGCACCCACTCCAACAGGTTGCCTCTGCAGAAGCTTAACATCTATTTATCAATGTTCTACAGTTGCCGGGATCGAACATGGGATCTTATGATTCAAAAAACATTATCAAACAACGATAAGACCTATATTTGTAGGCTTGATTCCCCACTGTCGGCTTGCTAACCTAAGGTTGTTGCAAGACTCAAAAAAAGAAACTCATTTTTAAAATTGAAAATTTTTTGTTTAATCTAGAGTTTGCTATATCTTGGTTAGTTGGCAATATGAGTCCCATATTTGAGGATCTATTTTGCTTATGCAAAGCATTTATTTGCTTCTTATACCTCACGAGACCTACAGACTCGTATTGCTCGAAAACACACAGGAGTATTTATAATTTAGGTCCTTCTCTTACTCCTGATTAACCATGACGAAATTCAGTTGCCACCTCTCATCTAACTGCGGGACATGACTGCCTAGCCTCTCATTTGAAGCGCTTGGGCATTCTAACTGTTTATACTTGTCCACTCTGCGGCTCTGGAGAAGTAATGGACAGGGACCACCTGTTCCTTTGTGGCGCTCTTTGCTGTTCAAGAGAGGAAACGAGGTATTAGGGGACAAGATCGCTCCTTAAGCTAATGACTTCGGTCTATTTCCTGTAGTTTATTTTTTGTGACTTTTCTTCTTCTTCTTCTTCTTAAGGTTGGGTTTGTATGTCTTTGGGCACCTCTGCTTTTATCAGCATTTTGTACCATTAACTCCAAACCCAATGTTTCCTAGTTCCAGTTGCTCGGGTCACCCACTTTATTAATAAAGTCTGATAACCCTTTAATGGAGCCTAGGTGTAACTCTCTAATATGGATGATACCTAAAGAAGTTAATCTAGGGAGGGCAAGAGCCTCGCATTCATAAATGATATGCTCTGCCGTTTCCTCTTGCGTTTGACATTTCCAGCAGATAGGGTCTTGCTGAAACAGTCCCATCTGGTCAGAAAGTCAGTCATGCTAGGGATAGCTTCCTGGATTTCACCAGAAGATGGTTTGGAGGTCATTTCTACCTCAAGTAAAAGATTCATTACTGCCCCTTTACAAGATTGCCTCTGAGTTCCCTTGTCTTTTTCAGCAAGGTCTACTTCAGAGGCATCACCTGCAAATGCAGAAAGGTTTGTTATTTCTTGTGTCTTTTCAGCCACAAGATAACAATTAATAAGCTCAGGTAATATAAGTCCACCCAGCATTGCCTGAGATACTGGGCAAGGCAAATTACTCTAGAAGTTTGCCAGGCAACTAGAGGCTCCGTTAAGACACCAATACCGCGGTGCCAATTAGCCCTAGGCACGGATCGCATAACACCAGGGTTTACGGGAGCTGGTTCGCGGCCTCTTATTCTATATTCAAGGCTATCCTGTCATTCCTACAGGACGTTCGGCGATCCACCACCTGCCGACGCGCCTGGTGGCTAGCTCAAGCCCCAGAGGGTACGCATACCCCCTTGGTTCCAGGTTTGTGACTTTTAGTTCTTTGTATTTTGCCTGGTCACTGGAAATAAAATTAAAATTTGCTTATGCCAAGCTAGCATAAATTCTTTCCATTAACTAATCGCAAATGAAAAATTGGTTAAATATCCTTAGTTAACAAATGATTGATATCGATATTAACGCCATATTTGCCAATCTTTTGTATGGCTTCTACTAAAAAAAAGTAACAGTCCTTCTATTATAATTTCTTTAAATTTTCTGTTGCTCTTTAAAGTTCCATTCAAGTGGGTTTTTTATTCTTCAAAAGGATTTTTAATCTTATTCAAAGGGTTTTTTAATCTTATGTACGCTTAAAATTTTAAACAAAACCATACAGAGTTTCAGTTTCCATAGAAATTCATATACCGATAAAGATTGATTGCAGTACAGAGGAATAAAACAAATTTTAAGCAAAAGTTAATGACATTTCAATATTTTGATAGATTTAAATATCTTGCTTTTATAAATCAAACTAAATATGTACTGGAATGATACTACTCAACTATCATAGGAGTTTACACTTTCTATAAATTTATGCTCGTTCAAATTAAAACAATGTGTACTTCTGTAAACTGTTTATTCTTACAGATCAACGTTGTTATGAAAGCATAAAACGTAACCCAAACTGAAACACTTTTTTTAATTCCCATTAAGCATGCGATAGAATCTTGTGTTGTATAATATTTTTGAGTAAGAGTTCTAAATTTGAAGGTTAGTGACCTCGCCTTAAATATCTATTCAGCATTATAGCTAATCAGATGGAAATTTCTTTAAGAGTAACTGTTCATAAACTGGTGATAAATTTGGAAAGGCTCATGTTTTGCTTGTGATACGAGCTTAGTATGGTTGGAATCTGACAAGAATCCAAACTTCTCAAACAGAGCTGTGTCATGCAAAACATATGATTCCAAAGATGTTAGTTTACTTTCTTTCTGCATACAAAGTGGAATTATAAAATATATAAATCAAACTGATACCAGTCCAGACAGACATTAAAATATGAAAATGGTTTTCACTCATTTAGGTATAACTTAATGTTTCAATTCAGAAATTGCTCATTTGTTAATAATATGCTAAAAGTATAGTTTAATGTAATGCCATAGTAGTTATTTTCATTGTTCTGCTTTGTTTGTGTATTTTTTATCCTAAAATTTGTTAGAAATTATTGCTGGTATTCTGGAAAGATTTGTGCGCAAAATGTAAAATATAGATTTTCTTAAGCATAAATGCTAAAAAATAATGCATAAAACCGCAATATTTTAAAGAAATGAGATTAATTACATTTTTGTAGGATAGCTTCCGTTTCATGTGTCAATATAGTTAATTCACTTACGTCAGTCTACAAGTCTCATTTTGTAAAAGTGCCGCATTATTTTGTTAACTACTTGCTATAAGTGTTTTTAATTTATTAATTATAAAGTGGTTGTTTCTTTCGTTCATCTTGAGTACAAATCCTGAGTACCTCCACTTTAGTTCTAGTACTCTTGAGTACGCCAATTTATTACGATTCCCATTGAGATCCTGAGTACGCCACTTTATTATGATTCTCATTGATTTAAAATACCCATGACGTCAGATAACGTTTTATAAACATTGCATCATATTGTGGCGGCGTTGTAAAACCCATATGTCAACAAATTTGTTGCCTGACTTCCAATCACATTCTACTAGTGGCAGCAAACAAGGCGAAGTTCACCATCAAATGTCTGAGAACTGTGTCGAAGTTCATTTTGTTTATAAAACGATATCTTACATAAAGAGCAAAGCATCGGTTTGAGAAGCGTTTTTCCATGGATTGAAATCATGAACACGTAGACAATGGAACAGAAGAAAAAGCAAAATGAAAAAGACATGACAAAACATTCACTTCATGATTAGCTTAAATCGGCAAAGATGATATAAATTAAAAAAGTTTCATTAATTAATAGAATTCTAAATGAATAATTTTAATATTTGTAAGCAATCACTTTTGAATCTTAAGCCATACTTGCGCTAACGTTAAGAATTTTTTTTAATTAATATTGCTGAAATAATAAAAAGCAGATTTCTAAAACATGGGCTCAAAAAGTTTGTTAAATTTCTTAACGTTGTTAATATTTTATTTTTTGTATTTTTTAAATTATATTTCAGCCAACAGTTTATTATTATTACATTCAAGCATCGAAACATTAATTTAATTAGAAATTAAATGTTTTGCATAGTTTTCCTACTTCTTTAAAAATAAAATGTATTGAATAAAATGCATTTAATTTGATAAACGAGAGATTTCAAAATATATATAGAGAGAACTATCATTATTTAAAGGAAGAACTTTTTTGTTTTAGCAGAAGAAGTTTAAGCCAATTTTGTAGTTATTAATTATACGTCTTGTCTCATTATCTTGATAATAAATGAAAGCTATATTTAGAAAATTGTTAAATACGATATGGTACTTAAAATAGTTTTTAATAAAATTTCTCTTATGGAAAATAGACAGGTCAAAATTTAAAAAACACGTGTAAAATTAACACAAAAAAACATAAATTAATACCTAATATTTCATCTACTTCAGCATTTTCTCTAAATTAATCAAATTTTAAAATAAAAATTTATACCGATTGCAAGTTATTTTGACACTTTCTTTATCACAAATGTGTTTACAGAAATAGTTGAAAACTTATTGCTGATTTTTAAGGATAATGATTTACGTTATTAAAATTTCGAAAGGTAGATCATATTTTCTTCAGTGAATGAACATTGATACAATTTGCATTTTCTTATTGTATATGTTTAATAAACATCTTCAGCTAAAGATGTTACACATGCAGTATTAAATGTTTAAGGAATTTCTTTTATGATGACGAAAGTTTAATGAATTTATTGTTAATTGAATTATAGGTTGAAATAAATGTATTTTTAAATCAATGCCCTTTTTATATGAATTAATTACAAGTTTGTCAAAAAAGTTTACTTTTAAATAAATGGCTTTTTAACAGTGAATTAACTATAAATTTTTCAAAAATAATATTTAATAATTTTAGAATATTTTCATCAGATTTTGCAAAATTCACTTTTTGAATTTAAGATTTATTAATTAAGAGCTGAGTTTAATATTATATAATTGTATCTTTTAGTACTTCCACTTTTATGTGTCACTCTAAAGATTTCATTTTTATACAATACAAAGTATTCTTTTTTTCTTGTCTCAATTGATATCAAAGAAATTTAAAATTTAGCAATCATCGATACGTTATTGGAATAAAACTTCCCTTTTGAATGAATCAAGTCTATCATCTAAAATTATATTTGAATAAATAGATTTTTCTAGATATAATGTAGAACTCATAACATGAGAACTTTTAAATATTTTTTCTTGAACCTAAATTTAATAAATACAAATGAAATTTTCAGATGATAATTTGGAAAACAATTTTTTGTATTAAATATTCATTTATCCAAAAAATCAAAAAATGAACGGAATATTCTATGAGGTTATGTAATTTATGTTTGTTATTATTTTAATATTATATTGTTCGTATTAACGGGTTAGGGCAACCAGCAGATATTTCATTACATTTTCCGGACAAAAATTGCTAAACAACTTCCGATGCCTTTTTTGCCACCATAAAATTCGTTTTACTGTGATATAATTTCGTGATATTTTAACTTTGAGTGCAAAAGCTTTTATAGATATAATGTGTTCTGTAAGTTTTTGTGCTCGTAAAATACTATCGCATAAATGGAATATCTGTTAGCTAGAAAATTGTCAATAAAAGAGTAGTGAAAATCTATGCCGGAAAGACAAGAAACGATATCCCGTAAAATTATTTATTTGCTTTCATGTATTTCAAAGAAAATATGATATTTAACGGAAAAAGGCAATTTTTTGTAAATTAGTAAATAATTAATAAATAAATGTCTCTCGTAAGAGTAATAAATAAATGCACAAATCTTTATTTCAGTTTAATATATATCCAAACAATAATCTATTAAATATAATATTATAAGTAGACCACCTATATTTATCTAGAAATGAACGGTGACTTTTCGAATAAGTTTTCTTTTACTGAAGTTTTTTCATTAAGTGAATATTAATACATAGAATTGTATTTTATAGAGAGATGGATAGATATAGATATTTAGTGAATGAGAAAGTTTTGAAGTAAAGACGTTTTAAGGACCCCAAACTAAGGTTTAAGAGTTCTTTTTCCTGATATTTGAGGTATTTTAGTACAGTCATACTTGAAATGCTTACCTGTGGCTAAAATAGAAATAAAATTCATTAAAAAGTTTTGAAAAATGTATTCCATTATTTGAGTAAGAAGGTGTTTTTGGTGAATTTAAAAGGCTGAATTTTGACACCATCCATTTGCTTTTGTGCTATTCGTACTCAGTTGCAATGTTGATATATGATAGAGTTCTTGGAGCGCCGCCGCCTCATTGTTTACATGCATTTATGGCAACCCTACTCATGTGGCAAAGCAGAAACCAGGGAAATTCTCAAGCACGCATCTTAAGAGATGCTGGAAGAGAAATCATATCGCCACTCATTCAAACTTCGATAATCAAGTTTAGGTTGTTTCGCTTCGATTTCTCAACGCTAATTTTTTTTATCCTGTCGTCAATCAAAATGTTCACATGTCTGTGATCATGACTCAATTGCTGAAATTTTATTTTCGCTAATAGCTGAGGGCTTATAGCATTTACTTACTTATAACATAGTGGAAGCTTTTTATTCAGTTGATTTTAAAACTTCACTTTAAAAAAAATATGGTTTCGAGTTGCTTTAATAAAATGTAGTTTAGAGATCTGGTTCCTAATTTTAAATTTTCTGTTTTGAAGATTTAAAGTCGATTTTTTCATCTATTTGGAAATGTTATGCATGATGATGCATTAAAACGTTCTTGTCATTTCATTTTGCAATTCGGTATTCATTTTGACAATGAAATGGCATAATCCTTACCTAATAGGAATAAGATATCTAAGGCCGTAATAAAAATCTTTTTTTAAAAACCAAGCTTTCGAAAAAATACTGGATATTTTAAATTCTTTTTAAATTTGAATTGGATAGTTACTATTTAAAAAGAATTCCTTAGAAAGTACTTGGAATACAAAAAGTGTGTTGCGAAATTAATCAATTTTTGATTCTGATATATATGGAATCGAAAAACAATAGAGTCATTAAATAAAAGAAATTTCGTTTAAGAAAACTGAGATTTTAATAATTAGGAAAATTTATGGTGATTATTCACCTTTTCTTTAATATAAAAGTTAAAAATGAAGCAAATATAGGAACAATACAAATATGAATGAAACGTTTGCGAATCATTGTGTATTTAAATTTTCCTAAAATAATACTTTATTTGAGTGTAATAATAATTCTAATGCATATATATCGTGCTAAGTTGAAAATAGAAGTGTTTTCGGAAAAGTCTTTACTTTATTTGAAATGTTGTAAACATTAAATACTAATTTTTAACAGCACATTTTTTAAATCTTGGCACATATCAATCTAAACCAAGCAAACTGTGACATTAGGTAGAGCTCAGAAAAAGATACAGGTTTAAAGTGTATACAGTGCATATGTTTGTGCCTTGGAAATCAAATTAACAGTGAATTCTATTTCTAAATTTGAGTATTGGTGTAATTGTTAACGGATTTGGCATCTATTAATATATTTGATCTTTTAGTGCTTTATACATATTAATTACATATATATATTGTGATTACTTTACACATATTATTTGATGTTACAAAATTTCGTGATTTTTCTATCACGTTTTATTACTTTATTTTTTGTCTAACTAATAAATTAAAAATATAATTAATTAAAAAATTTATAATTAATTAAAAGCATAATTAATTAATTTCGATCAAAATTTAAATATTTTAATCAGAATATTTTATCCTTAAAAATATACTTTAAAAATGATATTGAACGACTTTCTTGCACACTAAAATGCAGAAATCATGTCAAAACGTATCATTCTTCAAAGAAAGAACTTTCTTTTAAATAATTTTCTGTAAGGAATGTCGATATATCCTTTCGATGAATTATTTAAAAAATATTTGTGTCGCATGATAAAAATAACAGAAAAATCAAAGCTTTCTTCAACATCTTTTGAACAGAAATAAAAACTTCGCTGCAAATGGTTTTTATTCGACTGCAGTTTTTTCTCCGAGGTATGTCAGGTTTAATATAAGTTTCTCTTTACATCTGAATTCAAGCCCTTTGGATAATAGTTCGAACTTCCAAGAAATTTTTGAAATTTACGTTTATTTTTATGTAACATTGATTTGCCTGGAGATACCCTGATGTCTGAATACAATGGTGAAATAGCAGGAAAATAAAAAACTAAAATTTCATATATATTTTGGGATTCTTTTTGTTATCCCAACTTTATATTAGAAAAATATATTTATAAATATAAATTTTAAATCGTGTATAATGTGTGATAATAATATTTCGAATATAGTAATGAATAAAATAAATTCTATTAAAAATATTTAAATTCAAAATAAACACAACACATAACGTATAAATTAGGAAGTTTATGTTGAAATAAAATAAATAATAGATCTATGCTATGAATAATTTATATATATATACTATATATATATATATATATATATATATATATATATATATATATATATATATATATATATATATATATATATATATATATATATATATATATATATATATATATAAAAGATAAACATGAAGAAAAGTAAAATCAGAAATATAAAATTGGAAAGATACTAAAGTATATGAAGCAAAAGACAAGAAGGCATAGGGACCATGTCTTCATCAGGAGGGAGATGGTCAGTTATGCAAAAATGAACACTCTTTTCTGACATGCTCGAAGGACAAATTATTTGTCCTTCGAGCATTATTATTAGATTTTCAGCGCATTCAAACAAAGAAGACGACAGTAGCGACATCTACAATGTGTATAAAACCAGAGATTTTGATCAGTTTTCTCATACTCAATTTCCGTTTCAACGTTGTTTTCGGCAAAGAAAGTTGTTGTAATGCCTCGTGTAAGAAGAAGAAATGCCTATCAGCACGTGTCTGACTTAGATCGATGAAATATTAGAGCCAACCGGGATTGCGGTTTATCGTACCGCAATATTGCTGCTCGCGTCGGTCGAGACCCCATGACTGTTAGCAGAATATGGAACTGATGGGTTCAGGACATTCATATGGAACATCATGCAGGATCTCAGCGACCCCCTATCACTAACAGCAGAGAAGACAGACATCTTATCCGCATGGTCACAAGGGATCGTACAGCCACGTCACGAACCCTGAGTCGAGAAATGGAGTCATTTGCAAGGAAACAAGTTTCTGCTCGAATAGTTCGATGACGTTTGCAGCAGCATGGATTGTCTGTACGGCAACCATGGCTTCGGCTACCATTGACGCTGCATCACAGACAGGAGCGCCTTCAATGATGTGATCAGCGATGAACCTGGACGCGGGAATGGCATCACGTCATCTTTACAAATGAATCTCGGTTCTGTATACAGGACCATGATGGCCGCATCCGTGTTTGGAGGCATCGTGGACATCGCCTTACTGGCCCATCTGCTGGAGTGATTGTATGGTGTGCCATTGGATACACGTCTCGATCACCTCTTGTTCGCATTACCGGCACTTTGAAGAGCAACCGTTACATTTCCGATGTGTTAAGGCCCGTGGCTCTGCCCTATTTTCGAGGTCTCCATAATGCTTTGTTTCAACAGGATAATGCACGACCGCATGTTGCACGTACTGTTCTGAACTTCCTTGATACAGAACAGGTTCGACTGTTACCCTGGCCAGCAAGTTCTCCTGATCTATCACCAATTGAGAACGTGTGGTCAATGGTTGCCGAGTGATTGGCACGCTATCACTCATCATCCACTACTGTCGATGAACTGTGGCATAGTGTTGAAGCTGCATGGACTGAGATCCCCGTACATGCCATAAAATCTCTGTTTGACTCCATGCCTAGGCGGAGAAATGCTGTTATTGCAGCCAGAGGTGGCTGCTCTGGGTACTGATTTCTCAAGATCTATACATCCTTATTTCCTGTAAATCTAATCACTTGTTCTTTCCACTATAATGTATGTGTCCCATAAATATCGTTCTGTTATTTGCATTCCTTCTTGGTGTAGCAATTTTAATGGCCAGTAGTGTATAAGTAGAAAATATTTAGGACAGGTTGAACATTTTCATCGAAATACAAAAAACGTGATTTTATCAATAGATCAGAATATATATCATTTAGTCCAAAGGTTCCCAAAGTGGTCCAGGTGGACCCCCAGGGGTCCATAGGAGACCACACGGGGGTCCACGTAGACGTGAAAAGAAAACAGGTGCTCACAAGATGTAAGTGGGGGTCCACGAAAAATTTCTGGTTTTTCATAATACAGAACAAAAGTTTTGACTTGGATTTACCTATCAACGTAGGCATGTAGCATCAAAAGGACACAAGAAAATGTGCTACTCTTTTTTACTTCTTAACACCCCCAATTTAGGGTGATATTTTTTTAGGATTTTTGGCTACACGGTAGAAATGTAGGAGCAGGGGGTCTACCGAAAATTGAAAAACTTTGAAAGTGGTCCACGAGAAAAAAAATTTTGGGAACCCATGATTTAGACAATACATATAACAATGACAAGTTGCAAAATATAGTAAGAAATGATGATATAATGGAAGCCATCATTCAAATTAAAGGACCAATTTTGATATACCTTTATCTTTTAGTCTTTCTTGTGTAAACCAAATGAAAATATGAATAATTTTTAAAGATATATAGGCAATTCAAATAAGAAACCAAAATTTTAAATAATATTTATCAGTTTAACTAGAAACAATTATTTTCATTTTATATATTAGCAGATTTAAATTTAAACTTAAATAATCATTTACGATTGCAGCTTGGTGATTCTCTCCATTTATACTTATTGATACACAAATTCATTGGATCACATACAAATTTTCAAGAATATTTATGCAGAAAACTAAACTTAGTTGTGGTTTAAGAGTGTTAAATAGTACACCAAAATAACTCCTTCATAATTTATAATTATTCCTTTAAGCACCATAGAAAAATCTTGATAACTATTTAACATCAAAAAATAATAAACAATCACGGCCTAGAAGTTGTAACCTAGAATCTAAAACTTAGCTATTTACAAAATAATAGATGACTGTCGGTGACTTAATCGATGAACTTATCAGTTGGCAGAAACATGGAATAAACTTCGCTCAAATCAATATAAATTATTGAGGAATTTTAAAACCACAAAGTAAGGATAAATATTTTATTTGGTATATTATCATCAACTAAAACAGTAGAAACTTCTTGATAATGTAAATTATTGAGTTACTTGTTACACATAAATACTGTGCCGCAATTTATATTAATGCTCACTATGCATTATAATAAAATTACTTGTTATTACAATTATAACTACAATTGATTATTATTCTTAGAATTGCTTGAATAATTCAAATATTAGTAGTAGTTTAACCCATGTTATTAATTTATAGCAAATTAAATTACTTAAGCGGGAAACACACACAACATTAATACAATCTTTATTCCTAAAAAAACTATGTGTGTTAAAAATTATTTAATATTTTTTGTAATTTACATTTTCATTTATGTTTGCTTTCATAATAAGCTAAAGATTATCATCATGTCACATCAATCTAATTAACAAAGATATTTTAACAAAATTTACATAATATTTTAATTAATGTCCTATTTATACATAAAAAAATTTTGGAAATTTAAATTTAAAAATAGGAACTATATAATTCCAGAATTACTTATAACTAATAAAAATTCAATTATAATTTTATAAAAAACCACTTGCGTATACTTTTCCGATTTTTTATTCCATATATATATATATATATATATATATATATATATATATATATATATATATATATATATATATATATATATATATATATATATATTGTTTTTACGTGGTTATTAATTAGAATACACAAGATTCAAACAATGTATCAAATGTCATCACTAATAAAAAATATATAATATTATTACGGATTTCTTAATAATACATTTACATAATACATACATAATATGCATTATAATAATACATTTAAGCTGAAACAGTTAAGCAGCCACGTAAGGGATACGATTTAGTAGATTTTTAATGATCTAAAAAGAAACTGACAATGGCTTAAACTAAATAATGCACAATGTTAAAAGAAAGAAGTATTTTATATAAGCAATTATCAATGTGAAGGATAAAACAAAAAATCTCGTTTAGTTATTTCGAGAAAATTTTTATTGTTATTTAAATCTCTAAAAGCAATATTTAAGTGGTAAAATTAGGTGTGTGCATGTTGTCTCTATTTGTGGTTCTTATATGTTCTGATCATTTTTTTTAATTTAATAAAATAATTTTATTAATATGATTGTTTACATTAATTGTCTAAAAATATGAATGAAGTCCTTAAAGCCATTTTCTCTTTTGAAGGAAACAGATATAAATTTCACTGGAAAGGGGAGGGAAAATATACAAAGAATTTGAATACGTTTTGACCCTGTTTCAGAAAAAGTCATAAAAAAATTCTTAGTTTACTTTTAAACTTCCACTTCAAATTTCTTATCAAAAATTCAAAATACAATCTTATTTTTGTCAATAACAACATAATATTATCAATTATATAAAAAATGAAATGAGTTATAGCATGGATTAAAATTATTCCTTCATCTCCTATTAGTAATGGACTTGTGCAGGGCGAATGGGCTCATGGATTTCTTCTAGCTCTGCTATTCAAGGGGGATGAGAAACAAGAATAATTTTTATTTCAATGAAATGAAGATCACATAACAAAATACTTACAAAAAGTAAATTTATCATAATAAAAACTTCACAGTTTAAAAGAATAGGGTCGATACTTAAACTTAGTAACATGTTTTAATTTCTACATTTAAAAACAATATATATGTATGTATCATAAATTAAATAAGGGGATATCTAGATGGCTTATTTATTCAAGTATAAATTCTTGCAGTTTTCTTGGAAGTTTCATAAGACATTTATCTCTAGTTTAGGAAAAGAGTTTATTTGAATTTAATTTAGATTCTCGCTCTCTCGAAACATGTTCTGATTTTCTGACTATAAAAATAGAAAAAAAGAGCACTCAAATAGAATTTGTAGGGTGTTATTCTCGCTATATATCTCTACTTCATGAACAAACTTACGACGTGAGATGAATTTGCTGAAAATCCAGTTCAGAACACTTTTTGTTCAATGAATTGTGCAATAACTTTCGGTATCTTTTTATTGATGAGCTAAAAAAGATGCAGTAGTAAATCAGAGAAGAATAAAGATAAAAGTAAAGTAAGAAAGTAAGAAAACATAAAAGTATGTAAAATTAACTATAATTAGTTTTTTTATAAGTATTTTTTTGATAAGTCTGTTTTTAAGACAATGTATTTTTATTCCTGCATTTACGAAAATAATAGTTATTTTTTGATAGCTATATTTAAAGAATATTTCCTAGTTGTTCTATTTATGTTACATGATTTAATGTAGCCATAAAAGAATTTACTTGAGAAATGTTTAAAGAATCATAAATTAATTATTGTTTTCTCATATGGAGAAAGTATCTGATTAGTTCAAATTTTAAAATATTCAAAAGATTTGAAAATATATTAGCTTTAATAAAACAAAACTATTTGTTAAAATAAAAACTTATTTGGTTTCAGTCGATTTAATATCATGAAATTTTTAATTATCATTTTAATTTAGATTTACAGAGAAATATATAGCATCACAAGATAAGCTGTCAAGAAACAAATCAATAGCTTGAATGTCAGTGGAGTATGTATCTTATATATATATATATATATATATATATATATATATATATATATATATATATATATATATATATATATATATACAGGGTGATTATAAAAAACTTTGCCAACATCTGCACTTCTAGCGTCCATTCTATTTAACCGATCAAGATGATACTTCAAATATAGTTCTTTTGAGATATGCGCTCGAGATTCTGCGAATGGCAACACAGTGGCCCTCGCGGTTACAGTTATAGTGACAGAAACTCGAAATTTTCGAATGGCAACGCCTACTTTTTACCATCGCAAAATGTTCAGCACATGCGAAAACCCTAAATAGTGTTGAAACGGTACCGATATGTCCGAAAACCGACGTGTTATACACATACAAACAGTTCTTCAAGGCGCACGGAGGAATAATGCATACGACAGAGACAAGACACTGCTCAATGATGAGAACACATAGAGAAAAAAATCTTTATTAATTTCAAACATTTTCCACATGAGTGCCATCACAGGCAATTACGCATTGCATGCGGGAGACGGTGGACAATGTCGCTGCACGCAACATGGCACGAGGGATGTTTCCAATCTCAAGCCGTATATAATCCTTTAAGTCCGACAATGTTTGAGGATTGCACAGATAAACTCTGGATTTGAGATAGCCCCAAAACCAGAAATCCATAGGCGTCAGATCTGGGGATCGCGCAGGCCACGTGAAAAGGATAATAGCGTGAGATGATGCGATCAACAAAATGCTGATCCAGGAGCCTTTTAACTGACCTCGCTATATGTGGAGGTGCGCCATCTTGCATCCAAACAATGTCATTGAGTGCATTCAGCCGACGCAACTCCGGTAAGACATAATTTTTCAGCATGGCTGCATACCGAGGGCCCGTTACAGAATATGTTGCAGGGCCAGTCGGGGTCGTTTCCTCAAAGAAGAACGGGCCCAGAACAAATGTAGCTGTAATGCCACACCACGCAGTCACTTTGGCGTCAAATAATGGTACTGGCGCCACAGCATGAGGATTCGTCTCTCCCCAGTGCACACAATTCTTTGTGTTAATGCTGCCATTTAAGGTGAAATGCGCCTCGTCCGTCCATAGTATGCGAAGTGGCCAGTCGTTATCCGCATCATATCGTAACAAAAATGCATTTGCGAAGTCCAGACGTTGTTGTGGATCACCCGGCTCCAACATCTGGAAGCGCTGGAACCGATAGGGAAACATGTGAAGTACCGAGCGCAAGAGCTTGCGGACCGTTGAGTCCGGAATATCCAACACGCGCGCTATGCCTCTTGCGGTTTCTGTGTGTCCTGCAGTCACTGTATGGTGCACTTCCATGACAACGTCCTCAGAAACAGTTGGCCGTCCGGAGCGCTGTTTGTCACAGGTGCAGCCTGTATCTTCGAATTTCCGCACTAAATCACGCAGGGCTTGCAGAGTACATGGGCCGCGTCGTTGTCGATGATTGCGGCGATACACACGCAAGGCTTCCGCAGCGTTCATCCCATTTTGGTAATAGAGTTTGATCAATTCACCGCGAACTTTCCTAGGAAGACTCATATCGTCGGCATGTGCGAGTTCCCGAATGACGACTTCGCATACCCGCTTGGTATTTTATAAGTTTCCTACGCTGAATATCTGGCGACCGGCGCTCTGTGATTGGTTTTTTGACTCTGTCACATGCAAATTTATTGCGTGCGCCCAGATCGTGTTTTATTGGCCGGTTTTCAGAACTCTTTTTTGTGTTTGCAGGACACGTCTGTTTTTAGACATATCGGTACCATTTCAACGCTATTTAGGGTTTTCGCATGTGCTGAACATTTTGCGATGGTAAAAAGTAGACGTTGCCATTCGAAAATTTCGAGTTTCTGTCACTATAACTGTAACCGCGAGGGCCACTGTGTTGCCATTCACAGAATCTCGAGCGCATATCTCAAAAGAACTATATTTGAAATATCATCTTGATCGGTTAAATAGAATGGACGCTAGAAGTGCAGATGTTGGCAAAGTTTTTTTATAATCACCCTGTATATATTATATATAAATTGAAATTAAATTGAATCCTTTAATCGGATTGTTAGGCATAGAAACATGGCACCAATAATGTCGTTGATCCATCGCATTATGTTGTCCGCTGGTTTCTTTAAAACACAAAAATAATTTTGAAATAAATTTTGCAAAAGTCTGGAATCTGACTTGATACTTAATTATTGACTGGATTCTCCCATTTTGGTATTGATGAGTTTGGTTTGTGAGGATAAAAGTGATGAAATGAGTTTCAGTTGAACTTTATTCAGCCAGAAACAGCTATGCCATATCTATTATATCATGTTAAATAATCGTGAACTTTATCGCCACATATACATATAATATAGACAGCAAATTTTTACTTTAGAATTTTACGTCATCAAATCCTCATAACTGAAAGACATTTGATATAGGTGAGATTTAAACCTGCTGTCTATAACTTCAGTACGCTGTGTAATGCTACATCATCATACATGTATACATTTTTGTAGCGATTTTTGGCTGCCAACTTAATGCGATATTTTAATAAAATTATTCATTGCCTTCTCAGGAATTTAAAAAATTACTTTTTAACAATTACACACGCATATATATATATATATATATATATATATATATATATATATATATATATATATATATATATATATATATATATATATATATATATATATATATATATATATATATATAATTTCGTGTCACGATGTATGTTCCCGATAAACTCCGAAACTACTGAACGGATTTTGATAAAATTTTGTAACCTTTTATAATATAGTCCAACTTAAAAGATAGAATAGTTTTTATCTCTTAATTATTATTTTCAATATTTATTATACGACATTAATGTTTATTTATTGTTTAGTTCTGTAAGTTCCTAATAGATGGCGGTTTAGCATCTAAATTGCACAGGTATTCGGCAGATGGCGACGTGTTTATTTTTCTAGATTATACATCTTCGAGAAAATTAACGTGCGCGCGCAATCGCGTGGTTAAATATAGAATTTAGATATATTTTTATTATTGTATTTTCATGATGTACATACATTTTCATATATATTTCATATATTTTCATGATACATATATTTTCATGATGTATAATCATACTATAACAATTTTTTGTGAATCACTTTCATAATTATACTTTGTATTGTGTTATTATTGTGCGTGTTCAGCTTGAATATTTTTAATATTATAAATATTAAAATAAAATTTTATTTATTGCTGTTTTTCTCTACTAAATTTCATACCACCTCCAAAACATGTAAGTATTTCTTGACAGCCTTTTATTTTTTTATTTTTATTTTATAATTTAATAATTATTAATTTATTCTGTAGAACATTTTGATCTAATTTATTTATTCAAATGATAAATTCTTTTAATTTTTTTTATTTCAGTATAATACCGCGGAAAAATTTTTTAGTTTTAATAATTAAAAATTGAAAAAATAATAGTTCAATGTCAATGTTATCTACCTTATTTATAACAATTTATTTTTAGATGTTTTTAATTTATATAGTATATTTTATAAGTAAGTCACTGATTACTAACTATAATTTAATATAAGATGAATAAAATGTAAATTCAAAAAGTATATGTTGATTTGTGCTTAATTTCAAAATTTCGATACTTTACCTATTACTTTAAAATTTTTGCGAAACGTTTTATTTTTAATCTCATATGAATGAACCTATTTTAAATTTTTTTAGAAAATATTAATTTGATTGTACCCAAGAATTAGTAAAAAATTGATTCAATGTATTATAAAAACTCAGCCACTGCAACGCGTGGCTGGGTCAGCTTGTATATATATATATATATATATATATATATATATATATATATATATATATATATATATATATATATATATATATATATATATATATTTAAAGAGACAAGATAACATTTAATATATAAATACTGAATATCAGAAACATCTAATGATTTTATACTACATCAACTGATGACGATGAACTGAAAGAGAAAGATATATTTTTCATTTATTACTTTAATCTTACTGAATAAAATTAATAAAAACATTTAACGAACGATGAGAGAAATGATTTATCACCGCATCTATTACAGTAAATAATGTAGACTAGACCGAGAAGTTTAGGAAACACAACAGTACAATTGCCGAGATTACATCCGCTGTCTCGCTGAAGATTAGATTTAATTTCTTAAGCAAATGAAACACTTTTAGAAGAAACTGCAATAAAAATTGGTCCACTTCATATTTTCTATTTGCTCTTCAACTGTGCTATTTTTTCATATAATAAAGAATGATATTTTTATATTTTCTAGACATCGAAAAACAATAAACCTATTATCAAGCTTATTAGTTTAACGTTTTATAATTTTTGCTATAATTATTATTCAAAAAGGGAATTATATGTAAATATTAAGTTATTTATTGTTTAAAAAATAAATGTCTAATAAAGCTAAGTGTCTTTAAAAAATCAAGGGATAAATATGTTAAATAATTATTGGTCAAGTGATCATTTAAAATAAATCAGAAATTTCTGCTCAAAATAGATAAAAAAATATTTTCAAGATGATACAATTACATACAGCCGAATGAATAATAATTTTGCTCATACTGACACAAATTCTAACAGGTCGTCTCCTTCATTAATACTGCAGTAGCATGTTTGAGGTAATAAACACATACACTGCATAAAAGAAGAAGGACACTGGATTTTTTTTCAAATAAGAGAATAAATTTGAATTTTTACAAAATAATTTTATTACAGCACTTTAAAAAATTTATTTACAATCAGATAATTATATCTGTAACATGACATAAAAAACCACTTGCTCATTACAATTAATAATTAATTTCCATCCCGTCATACTGTGTGAAAAAAAGGAAAGGCAGTTCTAAATAATGAAAATAAGAATCTTGTTAATAAGAATTCTTCTGCCATTTGCTTTAATAACTTCAAAGTCTCCATCAACCACTGAAACGTATGAGTCTTGAATTTCAGTTTGACAAAAATTGTCCAAACAACGATACAAAGTTTCCCGAAGTTCGATCAAAGATTCTCATTGCTTGACTCTGGCGTAAACACGCCGAACAGTTACTAGCCCCAAATGTTTTTAACAATATTCAGGTCTGGTCTTTTAGCAGGCTATGGCAAAACCTGAACATTATTTGTTTCGAAACAATTTTTAACGCTATTGACCATGTGAATTGATGCTCCATATTGAAATATTCAGCTTTCACCACCTAACTCAGGTATCATAGAGAAGCTCTGAATATAAATTTCGAGTGCATTCTTTATGTTTTTGTCTTCCACCGAGAGACACTAGACTGGTTTTTCAACCCTACCCAACAACTAGCCAAACCATTTAACTACCTCCTGCTATCTGTCTGGTAGAATATGTTTCTTCTTATATATCCAGAGGATGCCAATATTGATAATTATCTGAGCCATATAAATTGAATTTTTTTCATGTTATTGTCTTCCACCGAGAGACACTAGACTGGTTTATCAACCCTACCCAACAAGTAGCCAAACCATTTAACTACCTCCTGCTATCTGTCTGGTAGAATAAGTTTCTTCTTATATATCCAGAGGATGCCAATATTATTGATAATTATCTGAGCCATATAAATTGAATTTTTTTCATCAGAAAAAATAAATGAAGTCCATTCGGAGTTCCAAATTATGTGTTTTTTGGCTGACAGTAGCCGGTGTTGAATGTGCCTTTCGTTCCATTTAGGATGTGGTAGTTTCTCTTCTTAAATATAAAGTATCCTTTCGTTTTATGTAGTTGTAAAGGGTTCTTCTGGTTACATGTGTAATTCCAGATAAGTCTTGTGCTCTTCTAATGCTTTCATGTGTTTTTTAAGCTCTTTAAAGATTTCCTTTGATCACGTAGTTTCCATTTTTTAGGTCTGCTTGGTCTTCTTTTTTCCCCCTCTGACTCTTTGGGTAATGCAAGAAGTTAGAAACAGCGTTTAGACTGATGCGTTGGTGCCCTGCAACTTCTCTTATAACTTTGAAAATATCTTTACCAGCCACAATTTGATTTTTAAGTTTACTTATAAGCTTCCCTGCAAGTATTTTAACTTCACAAAAATGGGATTTTTTACAAAATACATTTTTTGATAAAAAATGCAGGTTAAGAATACAAATTCCAAAATGAGAAAATTTTCGAAGGTGTTATTCTACTTTATTCACAGACCAAAAATCCTTAAATACTTTTTTATAATATTTTCTTAGAGGTAGATTAAACTCGTTCATTGAAAATAAAAGAAAAATTATTTTAATGAAATAAAAAAGAGAAGTTACATTAATTGTGTTAAAATATAATTTATAAAATATGAGTGTCCTACTTCTTCCCTTAATGTACCACATCATTAAATTTTTAAGCAATAAATAGGGAGGCAGAATAAGAAATTAATGTTTATATTTCGCTGAGCAAAGCTTTCCGAAAAATCGTATGGAACAGCATTTTTTATTAAACTTCACATTTTTTGCAGAAATACTATGTTTTTGTAGTTGTTTATTCACTTGAAATGTTTGCTGACTGAATAAGGAATAGCTTGCCACACTATTATTAATAAACTTTTAAAAGTTACAACAAAAAACAGAAAAAATAATATAGAAAAATAGGAGTCTCGTATTTACAATCATCAATTTTTCAGCTTGACCATAGCTTCGATGTTATTTGAGAACTGCATAAAAGTGTTCAAGATATGAAACTTCACAGTTGACTTTCACAGTCACTTTAGCATAAAATAATCGAATTGTAGTGAGCATCTAATAATGCCTAATTTTAGGATAAAACACTATGAGGGGAATTAATTTCCCCCCTTACATGATGTACCATATTATATCATTATATAAATTTCTTTGTTCATGCTACCGATTATATTTTGAAATAATTTGGGAGATTAATATAACCGTGTCAAGCAAGTAAACAATTCAACTCTTGTGGAATGAAGGAATGATTTCAAGCATGTGTTTAATACCAGGCCACGATGCTTTGCTGGGAAAAAAGCATGGTGCTCGTAACGGGGAGATAGAGGGCTTTATACCTGACACAACCAAACATCCATTAAGCTGAGATGTGCTATGCACGTTAAATGTTCCCCAGAGCCTAATGTTCTTTCATTGTGTGGCACAAAGAGGAGGGTATCAGATCAGGTATCAGTCTCAAAACTTAACTTATTAATTTAAACTACGAGGACGGTTGACTGTGTTTAGCGTCTTTATACTGAAGAGAAATGGGCAGATGAAAACAAATTACAAACAAACAATTTATTACTAATTGATCGAAAACATTTTATAGTTACACAAGTTTACAATGTTTTCCAAAAGTTTAAATGTCTGTACCAAATTTTTTTTTTCCTTTGGAGTTGCAAATTTCCCTTTAAGTATGTTGTGTATGATAATCTAAGTAGTACAAATTATATTTAAATTAGACATTAAAATTTCGAAAGTGTTTTAACATTTTTGCTTAGTTAATATCTTGTATTTAAACTTAAACCTAGAGAGTGCAAGATTTGTTTTATAACCTAATAAAAGTTAATAGAATTCTAGGGGGGGAAATGAATGTTAAGTAGCAGACTGATTATCTCCAATAAATATTGGGAAAATTATCAGAGAAAAAATAACCACTGTGGTGTATGGTAATTTTACCATTTTAGACATGCGAGCATTTTGTGCAATTTTTTTTCATTTGGCTTCTACTCGGCTTCTTCTTCAGGAGGTTGTAATAAGTAGTGAGAGCTTTCATTTTAAGTTCAGAGTTCCTTCCTTTATTCAAAGGTTCACAGAATCAGTTTCATCTATTATTACATTGAGTGCAATTATACCTAAAATTTTCCTTTGTTTCATCTCCAAGGAGTTAAATTTATATTTTTGAAGTTGCATATTAGTTTTTAAATGTATTGATAAAATCTTCAAAAATATATGACGCATTTTGATTTCATCTATAAATTTTAATTAAAATATTTATTTATACATATTTTGCATCATAAAAATCGGATAATATTAGAAATTTCAAATAAAAATTCGAGAGTAAAAACAAAACCACGTGCCTCATAAACGAAATCTGAATATTTTACTTTCAAAACCTTTCTCACTTTATATCCTTTCTGACTAATTTATTTATGAAAATAAATTGGTCTGTATATGCATCATTTTTCTATATTAAATAAATTATAACTTGCCAAATAATTAGTTCAACATTCCATATAAAACATGCAATATTCAATGAATAGATTTAATTGCTCAATTTAATATTAAATTTAACATTAATATGTATTTTGTGCTTATACAATTTTCAAATACCATTCAATTACTGTAACTGAATGGTATGTCACGTATTTGTTAAATGAATCAGACATTTGAGATAAAATACAGTTCTTGATTCTATCAATAAGTAACTTTATTGAAAAGTGAAAAAATAATTTTTCAGTTTCCATCTCATACTGAAAACTTCCCTTGACTTTTACTCTATTTGAAAAAAGTCATCATGACTTCCGTAAATAAGCAAAGCGCAAGACAAGCCGCTTCAAGACAGAAAGGACTTTCATCTCAAATAACTGAATTAGCTTTATCAACGTTAAGATTCGGTACAATTGAATCGCTGCTTTTGAGAAAAAACTAGAATCAATCCATTAAAGAACGAAATGGAAAAGTATTCTCAGAGAATAAAGCTAATTCATCTTATTTTCTTTTCATTATTAGGAAAATTGCTTTGTGCAACTTCTTTAAGAAATACACGAATGTCTTTCTGGTATTAGATAAGAGAATCTAAGAGATATTCGAATTAGTTTTAATCTCTTGATGCTTATTAAGCACTTTGAAGTTGAAAGTATGTGTATGTGTGAAACTTCAACATATGCTTGTAATTCAGAATTTATCTTAAAACTGCTTTTACTTTATTTAAATTTAAAATATTTAGAAAGTTTATTATATTTTGTGCATGTTTAAAATTTTGTATCAATTCTTTCGTTAAAGATTTCACTATGGAATGTGATTTTAAATAATAATTATCATTATTGAGAATATAATGCGCGGGGGTAGAATACGTTACAAGTTAAAAATTAATTTAAAAATGAAAGCGTAATATTTTACCTACTTGAAGCACATATATTTATTATTTTATTGGTATTAACATGCCGTATCTTTTTCTTCTTACCAAGAAAATATAAGAACAATAAGTATTGAATTAAGAATAAATATCTGTAATAATGTGGAGGTATTTATGAGCACTGGAATAGACGTAAATGGAAAATAAAACCTAAAAATATATTATCATAGAATTAAAGAATAAATACGCTAAAGCGAAAATAATGTGCTTAAAATTATTTTTATAGTAGTTTCTGTTGAAGTAAATAAATTGAAATTGTTTCATTCCAAAACTCGTTACTATGTTTTTTAGTTGATAAAATGTTTGATAAGGCGATGTATGCAATAATTTTAATTTGGACAATTTTGAATTAATCAAAACATTTTGCTCTAAAGCTGAAATTTTATATTAATTACTTTCATTAAATATTATATTGAATCTTTCAAAAAATTTAAAGTTAGTAAATCTGTTGCAAATGATATAATATAAGTAAGTAATCAAAGAGAAACACAATATTAATTTCTTTCCGTTCGTAAAGTTACAGTCTTATAAGACGTCTGCAAATTTTACAGCAATCGTATGCAATGCTGCCTTTGATTGGTGGTTGTGTTCATGTCGTCTAAACCATATATATATATATATATATATATATATATATAATATTCTTGTTCTCTTATTTCAGTTCCACCGATTATTACTGCTTGGAATTACATCTGTAATAAAAGTCATGAATTAAAAATTTTCTAATTGAATAAGATGTTGTTATTGCCATTATCTCTGAAACGCGTGCAAATGACTCCATCAAAATTAAAATACTTAACTGCTTCACTTATTAAACTTTTCATTTTCCTAAACCAAAATGTGTAACTGCTGTTATTGCCAAAAGAACTCTTCAAACTTCACTAATTAGTCAAGAAATGATGAAGGTTATGAGGAAACTACAATTATGTTAACAACAAATGATTTCCGTGCACTTATAATATCTGCGCTATATTGTTCTCCAGATCTTAAACCATCTGATAAACTTATTAAGAATCTTTTTCCCCCTAACTCTGCTACTCTTATTGGAGCAGATTTAAATGTAAAAAGCACATCTTGGGGTTGTACCAGAGACAATAATAAGGGAAAAATACTCTTTTTGAACTAATAAACAAGCATAATCTTCAAATGAACCAACTTATGCTCCAACCTTGTTCTTATGCTCCAACCTTGTTCACTATTCTTTAGCTGGCACTCAAATTTGCTCAAGTTACAAGTCTCTTATTTCAGTACATGTACAATTTCTTTCACTTGCAAATTACTCCACAAAACATTCATTTGCGATTCAGGGGACTCTTATTTCACGAATTTCAACAGAATCAAATGTACCATACATTGGAAATAAATAGAACATAAAAGATTCTAAGATGAGTATGTCTTTTTTAGAATAATCTGCAACAAAAGTAAAGTAGTAAATTTTAATCAGAGTTAGAATGTGAAGAATTTAGAAAATAGAAATTTTATAAGCATAAAACAAGGTGTTGAAATTATATTTATTGTAGCTTGTCTTTTAAACACTGAAATTCCTATAGTATACAATTTAGGGTTTTTGAAGTACAGAAGATCACTTGCTTTTGAACATAAGGTTTAAATGGTTTAATTGAAGAAAGTTTCAAAAATATAACATTTTATTACACATAGTTATTTACTCTCATTTTGTATCTATTTCAGTGAGTAATTTGGATATACCAATGATAATAGTTTGATAACATGTGTATGCAAAACTTTATAGAATGCATAGGATATATATATATATATATATATATATATATATATATATATATATATATATATATATATATATATATATATATATATATATATAATATATATATATATATATATATATATATATATATATATATATATATATATATATATATATATATATATATATATATATATATATATATATATATATATATATATATATATAATCAAAGAAATACAGTTAAATGAGATAATCTGCTTAAGACAGTATTATAAACAGACACACACCATATCAAAATCTGCAAAACTTCTAAACTAAATTTGTCCCTTTGACATTATCTCTAAAGAAACTATCAAATCTAAATAAAAATGCGAAGCCTTCATATATATATATATATATATATATATATATATATATATATATATATATATATATATATATATATATATATATATATATATATATATATATATATATATATATATATATAGATAGATAGATAGATAGATAGATAGATAGATATATAGATATATATATATATATATATTAAAGTTTGACTTATTTTTACAGTATATAATCTTATAAGTAAATTTTTATCTGAATCTCAATTTACAATAAGATATAAAACATTAGGAAGAATCATTTTGATTTATGTCCCATTGGAAATTACAGCAATCCTTCCATTAAACGGCAGATGTAAATATTTGTTTTAAAAATGCTTAAACACACAATGAAATTACTGCTAGAGATATTTTGTTATAAAATCAAGATGTAGGAAGAGAAAGTGTTTTTAACAAGTTTTTAAACTTAATAATCAGAAAAAAATCCTTTCAGCATTTGCTTCTCTATATATCTGCATTCTAACTTAAATTATTCCAAATATTAAAAATACAGTATTTTTCCATTATATCCCCGTTTTTGGTCCAAAAGAAATAGAATGTTTTCTACGGAGAATGGAAAATAATATAACGTAGATATACTAAGATTTTATTGGCTCACAATTTTATTTTAAGTTTAATGTATACTAAATCAATTTTTTTGAGTAAACATTGACTAAAAAGTGATGAACAAGCTAAATACTGAACAAAGCTGAAGCTAATTGGTGTGAAAGATTCTTTGGTGATTATTATGTCGGTTAAAAGAAGCATTACGGTCACAAAACACCAAAGGCAAAAAAAAAAAAGAAAAAAAAACTAAATACAACAATATTTAATTTCGTCTCACTGAAAAAATGTACTAACACATTATACCTATCTAATCGACCACCGATGCGATTGCGAAACAGTTTCCGCCAGAAATTAACTTTGACGTTTAAATTAGTTTTATCAATTTGTGATAATATTTAGTTTCTAAAATGTAAGCAGAAGTGTTTGTGTTATTTTCTAGTATTATCTGAAATCGTAAACATTTTTAAATAATACATGATGTAAATGGAATATTTAAGACAATAATTTATGATTTTTTTCCCGCTAAGGCGATGGTCAGAAGAGGGGGATAATCGAAAAGCACCAAAATTACACACTTAAAATACACAAATATTTTGCAGTTATTGTACATAAATAGAGAAGGTGAAAGTAAAACTGTTTAGTTTTACAGTCAAATGTGAAAGTTAAGAGTTTTAGAAATTGTGAGATAAAGCATATATTTTGGATAAGATAAATATATTTTTCAACAACTTTTTCAAGACAGAGGGAGACTAGCTTCATATTTTTGTATGAATTGCTTTGTTCTCATCCCTTTATTCAAAACTCTTTTTGTAAGATAAAAGAAACATATTCCTATATACTAAAACGAAAGGAATATATCCACATGTTTGCTGCATAAAAACGGTAACAATAGAAAAACACCATTATGAATTTCCCCCCCCAGCAGCGTTCTTTAACCAAGAAGGAAAAGGTAATATTGTCCAAGAATGCTTCGACAAATGTCAAAGAGAAGCTCCATGTTCGGGACCTTTTCAGCTTTGTCTTACTTCCGAAGAATGCTGTGTTGTAGAAAGAATTATTTATAATATAAATAAAAAAGTTAAGACCATAAAGTTCATGCATTTGCATTACTTAGAATATTTTATTGAAGTAAATATAACAGAAAAAAATACCCTACATTTTCTCCCATTTTTATTTTTATTTGGTTATATGTGAAAATATAATTTCAATACTAATTAAATTTAATTCATTTTTTCAAATTATTTTTTATTCTGTTTTTCATAACTGATCCTTTTCAATAAAATACAATACATTTAGAGTTATATCTTATAGTTCATGAAATCATTCAACAAAATAAACGAATTTCTACGTAATTGGTATTTTCCTCATTGTATTAACTACGTAAGTGTTATATTCCCATACGTTTATTATTTACTCAACGTTAATACTTTTAACATGTACACTAAGACACAATCCAAGCACTGTATCTGCGATGCAGCCTAAAATATTGGCAATATTATATACCAGAATAAAAATTCAGTTTTCTTTTGGATTATAAAACACCATAAGTAAAGCTCAACTAAGCGTGAAATACCCAATCTACAACTAAATGAGCATTTATCTACAACCTTCTTTGTCAAACTTTCTCTCATGTAGCCAAGAAATGGATCCATTAACATTCTTAAGTCTTATTAACATTAAAACTTTTGATTGAGCAGGTACCAATAACTTCTCAATCGCAAAATATATTTTCCTAGTACTTGGAATAACTGATATTACAAACTCTTTTAGTCCGCATCATTTTTACACAAATGAATAAAAAAATCTCTTAAAATGTCGCATTATTATTGAACTGGAAAAATTGTCTACAATGAAGCTCAGGAAAGTCTGCTGACGATAATATAAGACTGCTTTAGATAGTAGTTGAAGCAAATAAAGTAAAATCATTTGAAACAATAATATAAAACAAATGCCAAAAATTAAAAATTTTGTCTTAAAGGTTTTTTTTTATTTTTTACTATAAATAAATAAATGAAAGAAAACGTCTAACTTGAGAAAATTTAATAACTTAAGAATAATTTTAGAACATTTTAAGAATAATTTTAGAACAACTTAAGTACATTTTTAGAATAACTTAAGAAATGAATACTAAAAAATTTCATGAATTTGAACCTCTATATTTTGTGAAAAGGGTGCTTATTAACTCGAGAGTATATTTCTTAAATATCTTCGATGACGTTTTGTAGTTTTGAACCACAGTTGAATGAAAGTCTTGTAACTTCACATGGAACTTTCTTCCTAGATATTTCATGATAAAAGAGACACAAAATGAGTGATTCCCAAACAGAGGCCCTATAAACAGTGATTTCCTGTTGAGTCAAGACGCTTATTCCGCCCTGTCGATGTGATAGTCGTTTGGAAATTCCTTATAGATCGTTAGGCGATGCAGCAATCGATTATCAAAATTACTTGCTGATCGGCAAACGCACGCTCTTTTGTTGATGGAACTTATCAACAGGTGTTTGCTCGTTGACTTGTATCGAAAGTTAAGAATGGCAGCATTAATTACTTTGGCTATATTGCAAGAAATTATTAACCTGATAAATTCAAGACGTCGGTCTATTTAAAGGAATTAAACAGATCCATTTTCTCTTTTGGGTGAAGTTTCTATAGGTTATTTTAGCTTAAATAAACTTTACTGCCGAAAAACAGTAGCAACCGAATTGACTTATGATATTAAAATAATGAAACAGTTTTTTCAATTTATCAAAGAAAATTAAAGTAAGAGTAATACACCTCGAGAACTTTAGCATCGTTTTAAAAAGGCTATTAAATGAAACTTTTGACTATAATTATCATTCCTTTTTTATTACTATGTTTCCTTATGTCTTTGTTAATACCAATTAATTGTATTTTTGGTTACATTTTATAACTCTATTAATAATTTTATCTAATATAATTTAATAAAATAATAACCGAAACAAAAAGTATTTTTCTCATTGGATAAAATAAACAATAAACATTTGACAAAATAAATAATTTGACACATAAATCATTCTTTAACGAAGCGCAACTTATTTTACGCTTTTCATTTTTTAGGTTAATATATATATATAATTAGGAAAAGTATTTTATCAAATATACTTAAAAAAATTTACATTTTGACAATTCTGCGTTTAAAAATCACACACACACAATTCAGCTTATTGAAAGCAAATAATAAAAAATGTTCGAACAAATAATTATATATTAAAAATTTAAATTTTCAAGCTCACATTCAACTCATAATATACTATTAATAAGATTTTTCTATTGTTATTTATGCATACAAAGTATCATACATCATATTTTAATTTGAAAAATAAATAAAATTAATTTTAAGATTACAATATTAAACTTTTTAAATTATGGTATGATATGAAAATAATATTTCAAATTAAGTTCATTCACAAATGATTATATACTTATTTAACATAAAATTTAGTTTCATATGTATGCAAAGTTTCTGGATAAAGATATTTTTATAAATAAAATTAATGATACCGCAGCATATTTATATAACCAATTAAATAATAATTGACATTTTTTGTCTATCTGTAATATCATAAAATGATGAAATGATAGACCTTTGTCAGTAGAATTATAAAAAGGACATTTCTCTACCTTTTTTTAATATTAAATAAACTTGTAAAATTAGGCATTAATAATAAAGATGAAACTAGATTATATTTACATAACATAATATTAAATTTTCAATCAATACTTGTCAATTGGTACCTTCCTAAATTTTAGAATAATCATTATTTTTTGGATAAGTATTTTTTCTGCTTAAGATTGCTATCCAATACAAAATTATTTTCAAATCGAAATTTTTAGATATCTCGATTTAGTAAACTTGTAGTTAAAAACATCTCGTACACTTAAAAATTAACATGTAAAAGATTTCACCTTTAGAATGCCTCATTATATTACAGGTGCTAATAAAACATTCAGAACAACACCAAATTCCTGAGGTTTCTAAAATCCAATGAAGAAAAATTAACAAATTTTATTAATAAATATTTGGATTAATTTAAATGCGTTTTGAACATGTCAAACTAAATTAATTGGTAGATTTCCAGCTTATAAATCAAGTGCAAATATTCACAAGTAAAAAATATTTACATGCATTTACATTCAAAGATCAAATTTAAGATTCAATAATCAAGTTTAAGATTTCATACTTAACTTCAAATTTTAAACGTTTAATTAAATTTAACTGAACTTAAACTATTTCAAACTTAAATTTGAAATCTTAATTTTAATCTAAAGTTTAAAATTTAAAAGTAAAGTTATAACTTCTAAACTTTATACTTTAGATTAAGTTAAAGATTTCAAACTTTATATATCGATTTTATTCCGATAAATAAAAAATTATTATTATTTATTGGAATAAGGATAAAAGGATAAAAAATAATTGTGCCAAACAAGAGATAAGAAAATAATTAAGATAAAGTTATGTCCACTATATATATATATATATATATATATATATATATATATATATATATATATATATATATATACAAAATTAGTATTGTTTATAAATACAAAATGCAATTCAAATAGAGTAAAACTCGATTTCTAATTCTAATTCATTTTTCTGTACGTTTTTGACAAGAACCTTCAGCATTTATTCTCATGGTAAGTTCGCTCCATAATCTTTTTCTATTAATGAGCCTTTATGTTAATTTGTTCTGAACCATCTAAAGAATTTCCTCTGAAAAACTGACTAAAATTTCAATTTGATTTTTAAATGCAAAGTTGCGTTGTGCTATTTTAAAATTAGGTATTTGGAGGACCTAAAACGAATTTTATAGAAAGAAAATTAAATTTCTGCCTTCTCCTGAGTCAGTTGTATTGTAGGTAGCAATATTCTTTAAAATGTAGATCCCCGATTGGTGGAATTCCTTAGTACACTCTAAATACCTTACATCCCTTTTAATTTACGGAAATGGGTCACTAGATATCGTTTCTCTATCGATGTTGATGAGCAGAATCCACACCCAGGTTTGATTCTTTAAGTTCCTTGTTTAGTTGTGAAAAAGTATTTCATATTATCTAATAAATATAAGAATACGCTAAGCATTGCTTTTACATGAAAAAATATGTTTAAAAAACAATTTTAATTAGGAATTAACACTTAAACTTAATCATACATGCTTTTATTTTTAATTATTATAAATAATTTAATTTTAATATTCATAATAAAAATGTCATCTTTTAGTCTGTTGCCATAGTAACTGTTCAAAGGATGTTGGTGGTGTAATTTTCATATAAATGTTCGGGTGAAAATTTTAAATAAAGTTTCGGTATCTCAAATCATTAGAATGTTAAATATCCTTAAATAGGAAAAACTGTGAAAAAAATGATTAAATAAAAGTTCAGAATTGGCTCAATCAGATTTTTAGAACAAGAAAATATTTTATCCTAGCAAGTCTATTTAAAATAAAGAATTATTAATTTTACATTTAATATGGAACTATTTTGGATATTAAAGTTATATATCCTACAAATTTTTATTCCATATTGTAAGAGAAAATAAGAAGTAAAGATATAAGAGATTCACACATAAATTAAAAAATGTCATAAAATTTATTCTAAAAAAATAAAAGATAACAGTTTCATTCTCCCTAAAAATATTTGTTTCCTGAACCTTTTTGCACAAGAACATTTCTTATTTTCTAAATAAAATTGAATTTTTTAAATGAATAAGATTCAAATTATTTTACTCCTTATTATTTAATTGAAATAGAAAATTATGTACGCAAAATGGGATTTTTAAAAATAATTTTCCAATTTTCTTATGTTCAATTCTTTCAAAAGAAGTGACAAAGCAAAAAAGAACTTGTAAATTTAAATAAGAAATCAAAGTGAACTTTTTTTCTGGATTACATTTTAAATTTCCTTCTACTTAATTTTATCCGATTATCTTTGATAGTTTTTCTTGAGATTATATGCATGGAACTTTTTGAAATGTTAAATGAGGGCAAAATATTTTTTTATATCTTTCTTTTTCCTTACTTTAAAAAGGTTATTTCATATTGTTAGAGAAAATAATAAGAAAGGTTTGCATAAGAATGGAGAAAATAAAAAAGGAACAATATTTCGCTAAGCTTTTATACATATGTGAACTTCATAGGTTATATTTTATAATTATTAATTTACTATTTTCAGTTTCATAAGTTTAGGCAATTTAGTATTTAAATAAATTGATAAAACAGTTATAATTATGAGTGAATTTATAAAAATTACTATTTTATATATACATTATATATAATTGTGAAATTCACGTAAATGTTGACAAATGGATGCCACATCATTCCGTATTGTTCTTCATTGAATATTTAATACAGGATTTAAACAATCAATTAAAATTATTTTGTCCTAATTTATTTACAAAAGCAGCTAAAAATAAAGGTATTTTAAATTCGTTATTTTAACAGCCGAAACAGATGTTTAAAAAAAACATAAAAAATTAGATTGTACAAAGAATAACTCATTCAACTTCAATTAATTCTTTGTACCAAATAATACATTTTTCTGAATGTAGCAATACTGGAATCTTCCAACAGAGTTTCTTCTCTAATGGATATTGATTGTCATCATTATTAATGTTGAAATGCCTATGCTTTTCTGTCCTTAAGTGGAGTTATATTTATAGTGTTCATTGGAGCATATTTTAGGTGACATATTTTCATATCTTTTAAAATATTCTATCGCTCTTAGTTCCATAGAAAATAGCTTCTAAATATTTATCGTTTTGTATAATATACACCAGATAAATATCTACTAGAACTGAAATCTTATATAAGGAACAATTACATCTTTGATATACAGTTTTATATTGTTGGAATTATTTAGCGCCATTTTTTTCTTGGTTGATGGAATCTTATATCTTACACCTATGCACCTAAGAAAAGAAAGGAAACCGATATTTTAATTATTGACTGTAGCGCCATCATTCAAGAAAAGATTGAAGTAATCCTCTTTGGAGAAATATTTAATAAAATTTTGAGTGGTGGAAATTACGGATAGTAAAAATGGTTCATCACTGTGTTTTATCTTTGTTTCTTCCAAATGCTTGTCAAAATATTTTGGATATGTTTTTATGATTTACAGTTTGATAAAATTCACTATTCAAAGTTATTTGATCATATTTATTATCAGAACTATTGCAGCTTCCTTATTTTTATTATTATCATGAAGGAATTTTATATCGCGTTTTATGTATTGATTATACTAGGTTATACCACTCTACTTGTTGTCAGGAAATATAAACAAATAAAAATGAGTTATTTCAATCACACCAAATATATTATAACTGCTACCAATTTTTTAAATTTTGTTTAGATTCATAATACTAAAGCTTGAGAAATCAAATTTTAGTAGAATTTAAAAATCTATATTTAATTTCACAGAGAATATGTATCACATTATCAAAAATATTCAATAATGATATAAATATTGAGTGCAATTCATTTTTCAAGAAACATTGTCTAAAAATTATAATCATAAAAAAGATGTATTACAGATTAATCTTTCAACAAAATGTACCAATACAAATATATTTTATTTATTATTGTTTGAACATCAAATAACTGAAAACAAAATGTAGGATATCAAATGCAATTTCCGTGTAAAAAAATATGAAACAAAAGCACTCACTGCAATGGAACATTTCTGCTCATATCATCTCAAACTCAATCATCCAGTGGCTCATCAAATTTCAAAGGAAAAAAGTTGTGTTTTTCGATAAAACAATAAAAATCTCATTCTTTATCGAAGTACAAAAGTAAACATATTTCTTATCTATCAATATATTTTTCAAAAGTTTTAGTATACTTTTAAGCAGTTGAAAGCAACGGACGTACCTTTTAAATCATCATTATCCCTCGTTTAAAAAATATTAAATTATAGCATTTGTTATTGAATTGGTTAATTATAAACAGTTATAAGGTTTGATAATGTATTAAAAAGATTCTAAATTCATGGAATACAAAAAGAAAAATCAGCTGTCAAATTTAATATTTAGATAACGTTTATATGGCTCAAACATACTTTCGTATTTTATTTAAAAACAGACCATCATTAAAAATACCATTGGTAGTTATCCTTGATGTTCCTTTGACGAATATCGAAACAAATGCAAGAAATAAGCTACGGCTTTGCATACATAGCAGATTCTATACTATATATATATATATATATATATATATATATATATATATATATATATATATATATATATATATATATATATATATATATATATATATATATATATATAACATGAAAAAATATCAAAGCGGTTGGATATCGGAATATTTTGTTGGACTGCTTGCATCACACTTACAGGACTAAATAATAAAGATTGTTTACTCTCAAGAAATTCAAAGTAAACAGTTCACAAATTAAAGTAAAATATTTTCTAATAATGATAGGATTTGTAATATATATCAACGACTTGATACTAACATAGATATTTATTAACTATTTAACTGATTGGTTTTTGGTGATGTTTCAATATATTAAATCAAGAAGACGTAAATTAAATGAAGAAGTGTAGAGGAAAAATATTAGCAATTTGACATTTATTACATTTATCTTATTTAAATCTAGAAACAGATCAACTTGAAAATTTCTGAGAACAAATTTCTACTTTGAAAACATATACAAAAAGTTACGAACCTCATATATTCCTATTCATTCATTAATATCAAAACCGTGTTATAAGGAAATATTATTTGATGAATCATTTGACGAATAATTGCTTGTGTAGCCACTAGACGCCTTTCACAAGATAAATCAACAGCATATTTATCAATTAAAAATAACTATGCTTATAAAAATTTGTTAATGCTTAACTAAGGGAATAGTTTTAAAATATCAAAAATAGAATTTACGTTACGAATCTATAATTTTCAAATGCAATTTTTTTCCAAATATTTAAATTAATGAAATTTTGAATGATTGAAAATTTTCAAGTTTAATTTATTTTTAATATTCGTGCTGAATATTAAATCAACCTCTTTTCAATAAGGACTCCATCGTTATATTCAAAAATAAGCTTAATTCATTCTTAGAACGTGACTTATAATTAATGAATAAAAAATTGCATATGATATAAATAAATAAAAAAGCCTGTGATAACTACCGTTAGGGTAAAACTGCAAGAAATTTAAAATATTAATAAAATTGATAAACTATATAAAAAGTATACAATTTTGCAGTACATTAATTGACTGAAGAGTTAAATACTTTTCTTATATTAAAGAAATAATATAATAGAGAAAGAGAGCATGGAAAAAATGTAACTCTGATTAATTATTAGCAATAGACTAAAATTTTCTTTGGTCACCATTAATGATTCAGTATAAAATATAGCAATATATATACATAGCAATATCTATATCTATGTATATATAAATTTACTATATCTATGTATATTTATATATACATAGATATAGATATATCTAATCATTCTTCATAATGAAGAATTCTTTTATGCATATTTCTAATGGCATAGTTAATTGTCACGCAATTTTGAACTAAGATAATGAGATCATTTAAACATTAGATAATAGTGGTTATAGGTTTGCTAATGAGTGTCAATCGCTTACTATAATACAAATAAAAATAGACAAAATTATTATGCAACTAAATAGAGAGAAAAATCCTGAACTGTAAATTTTTCTCGAGATTCCAACCATCCCAGATTTTAAGATTTGACGTTTCAATAATTTTTAATACAATCTTTTGGATCTTTATCAAAATAAATTATCCTAAATTGTTTCAATTTAAAGAGAATGAAATTAGAAATTTCATTGAATTAAAATTGTACTTTAATCAATATAACTCCAGTAAATTTTAAAAAAATCAATAATGTGAATTCTTGCTAAAAAGAGATTTCTACATTAAGTATAGCGTCAACGAATTATAAATCAATTTCATTTTCATTTATTGTGTAATTAATGCATTATTAATTATAAGCTGTAAAACTATTCTGATATTTTCTTATGTTAAAGCAACTTTTTATGGACTATAATATGTCGTGATATTTTAAACTCTGAAAAAGTAAATATTTTTACGCGAAACTGTTTATAGTAACAAATAGTTATAGAAAATAGATATGAATTCTGTGCATGAAACAGAGAATACAAATTTCAAAATATCATTCAATGCAAAAAATTAAGAATTTTGTAATATTCTTGACTATCAATTGATTTCAATCATAAGAGGAAATTATTTCATATAGAGAAAGAGCATTTACTTTTTAAATTACATCAAAACCTATGATCAAGACAAATAACATAATTAAAACCTAAAAAGTTTATTTTTAATTAAAATTAAGAATCTAAAGTCTAATTGAAATCTAGGCATACATCCTTCAATGGTTATATATCAATTGAACCTTATCAAAATTACCAAAGGTTTTCCTCATAATGATAATGCTATCAAACTGTAATTTCAATAAAAGTGTTGTTTCGTACTTATTTTTATCTGGATTTATATTATATTACTAAATAATTTACCTGAACGCCTACGAGACAAATGAACAAAATTAATTCCAATTATTGAAAAAATGATAAATTGTGTTCATTTAAATAATAGTTTGCAAACCTTGACGAATTAAAGAATTTTAAAACAACAATTTGAATAAATGATAAAATAAAATATTCATAAATAATACAGCCGTTGAAAAATGTGCAGAGGCGAATACCTTTCTGTTGGATCAGATCGTAAGGATACCGTTTAACTTGTTTAGTTAAATAGTTTACGAGCAGTGCAGATTTATTTTTAAAATCTTCAAACTATAATTCTTATGCAAAAAATAAATAAATTAAGTAGCAGATACTATTTTGGATTTTATGGAGACTATCATATTGATACTTTAGTATACATTATTTATATCTTTTATTGACTTTATCGACACTTGAGAGTAACCAAATCTGTGTAGTTCTAATATGCTGCAAATACAAATGTGTAACGAGGAATTATTTTTTACAAAGTCATTAATAAGAATTAAGGTGTTACTAGTTTTGATAGTATGATACCTTGTTAGATCAACTATACACGTTAAAACTTCAAATTTTTTATATTGTGTGTCATACAAAATAATGACATAGAAAAAGCTTTAAATAATGTTATACATTAATAAATTAAACACCAAATTCTAGATTTTTTTTCTCGTTTTTTTGTCTGTTTATCACACTTTGCACTTTTTTCATATAAATATTGGTGTTTGGTTAAATTATACATGACACATTGTTGGTTTATATTTTAATGAAACTACAATAAGTAATATATGTCAGTAAAAATAGATTATTATCTCAGTTATTTGTTTTAGGGAAACATTTAGAGGTTTAATATTCAACATTTTAGTATTTAAATCATTATTTACCTTGACAAATTTATTTCTGTAATTAAAACTTTTCGTATGCACTAATTTTTAATGACTTTGTGCCTATTATGTGGTTTTTCCGTATCAAAAACCCCAACATCATCTAAAAGTACGACAGTGGTGCTTCATTCATAAAGGGTTATTTAAGTGTGTAATGGAGATTTCTCATCCGCGTACTTACAATTTTCATAGTGCAATAAACTGACTTGAACTTTTATTTATTATATTATGCAGACTTTGATGGAATATCGATATCTCCAAGAGAGAAAAATAGCTGTCTTGATCTTTTCAATGGAATATCGATAATTGGATAAAGTAACACAGATTTATCGAATAAAGCAATATAATTCATTGGAAAGAATCGATGATACATCGAAGAAAATGTAAATAATCAGCATTGAATGAAAAGATAGAGGCATGTTTTATTGAATCTTTAATTCTCATTGTATATTATTTGATTTTCAAACCAAATTGAGTTTGTTTTTAAATAGATTGAGTAAATTGGATTAGTGTTATGATTCTTAACTACAGTGCCATCTCTGAATTGGAATTTTTTTATAAAAATGGAATTGCACTTAGTTAAATATTTCTTTTCTAGGTCATTATAAGTTTTTTAATACAAAAAACTACTTTTGATAGGAAAACAATAAAAATTTTATGCAAATTAATTTTATTTTTTATATTATTTTATGAGAAAAACTTTTTTATTTCTAACTTTTATAAAAGTACTTCATTTGTATCTTTATTTAAGTTCTTTGAAATATTATTGAAATTGAATAAAAAACCTCGCGAATTTCATATAAAATATCCTACAAAATGGGAATAACAAAGATACTACCTTTTCTTTATTCAGAAGTATTTCACAATTTATTATGGAGTATGTGGAAAATAATAGACCCATAAAATATTAACCACGACCAAGAAACACAAAACGTTCATGTTATTTCCCTAAATGAAAAATTAATAAACATTCAGATTAAATATTACTGAAATCTATAAGAAAAATAATCAAATTTAGGAACTGAAACAATTCCTCTTTATAGCTATACCAACTGCGGACTTGAAAGACTGAAATCTTTCAAGTTTTGAAATGTCCTGAATATATAATAAATTCAATTGTTAACGAGTTAGCGTAATTTGAAAATAGCTAGATTCATGCATTTCCAATTTATCTCAGACATGGTCTTTTAGAACAAGAACTACTAAACTAGCAAATCATAGTAAATCATTATAAACTTAATAATATCATTAATTATGCAGTATGGGCCAAAATGAACTTCTTGATAACTGGCACCACGAAAATATAAGATGAAATGCAAGATACCAAAATATATTGTAGTATGTCTGATGGGGATTTACTGTACTTATCGATCCATTTTCAAACTGTCATCTCAGACGTTATGGCAACTTTTAGTAACTAACATTAACTTGAATAACTGTCCTCGCTACTTCTTCACGAGTTTTAGAAGTGTCCTGAAAAAAAGAGTTTTTGTGTTAGCTGATCTTCTTTAGCTGACCACAACATTCATAGTATTGAATCAATTTATTTTTCTTGCATGAGCAATTTCATTCATTGAACAGAGTGTTTTTGAATCTTGATACAGTTGTCGTTTTGGATTTATTCAATAAGATAAACTGAAATTTTCTCCAAAACTGATATTCTGTTGACGATGAATATGTAGGCGTCAAATATAAATATTGTCGAGAAATAGGGGAAAACTGGAAATATATTTTTTAATTCCTTCACATCCTTATTTGTTCCATATCAAATAAATATAATAATAAAAGCGTTCGTAAAGCCTATTTGAAAAATACATTATGAATAATATTGTTATTACTAGGAACACTTTATTCAATTTTGTGTACTTAATTATTGAAACATTGATTACAGAACAAAATAATGTAGAGACATTCATTGATTCTACTGAATATTTTATAAGGGACAAATTGAAGGTATATTTTTTGAATAACAAGATGATTCACTTAGCTACATTACGTTTTAGTCCTTTGTATATCAGGTGCAGTGAAGCTGATACCTATGTTGCTGGTTGTTTTCTAAATATGGATTTCATCAGGACTAAACGTGCACCTAGATGACAAAGTCTTATGCGGCTGTGACATTAGAACATAAATAATAAATAAAAAGCCATGGAAACAGAAGCAAAACATACACTAAAAATATTATCTTGCGGCATCGAACTCAAAGAAGAAATAGTCTTCTTCCACATAAAAGCATAAAGCTCGCTAAATAATATAATTTGCATCTTCTATCATGGTATTTTGTATCGTGTGATGAGTTCTCGTGTATAGATTAGCTAAAAATATATTGAATTATATGAGAAACATTTGAAAAGTCTTTAGTCAGGAATTTATTAAATATTAAAATCACCGTTTTTTCATCCGCCTTCCAAAGTATTTTTATGTATTGGCATATTGTAAACGGAGAAAATGAGAAGATGGAGTGGAGTGGCCAAAAATAACAGTCATCACAAATAAAAAGGTATTCTTAAAACAATTATATTCTGAGAATTAGAAAGAAATAAGGACCCGATATTGTAAATATTTCTCTCAACTCCAAATCGAAACATATAGATGAAAATTTTTAAAAAAGGGGGAAAAGATAGTATAGTTCCTTTTTTGAAGGGAAGAAAATTCTGTGTGTGTGTTAAGGTATCTCACATCAGTTAAATTAATTACCTCATGGAATATAAGCATACAAAAGAGTTTAAATTAACATTATTTTCATTTTAATTTCATAACAAACAGTGTACCTGAAACTTCATATTTTGTTATGATTTAAATTATCAAGAAACTAACATCTTAACATAAATTTGATTTCAATCAGTGCAACCATTTCTAATTTTACACAGGCAAAATTTCATAGAAAAATAAAGTTCTTATAAATATGTATACATATAGAAGATGTTTCTATTAGTAAACAGTCGCAAGTATCACTATACTTGAACACAAAGATCTTATTTTTATGATATTATAGATAAAATATCATTACCTAACATTTTTCATTGAATACATAATAATGCCTATTATGCAGCTCCTTTTATGCTCCCATTATGAGAGCAGGATTTCTATTCCTAAATCGACACTTGTGTTTTCGAGAAATAAAGATCTTCATCCCATCAGGTAAAGTTAGATTTTATCAATTTTTTGTAATCGGGTACCTTATATTTTGGCAAATTTGCACAGCTTTTCTTAAAAGGTATATCTTTTTATATATGGGAAAATGTATTTGTAAAGAAATGACTTCAATTAAGCATAATGCCCTTGCTTTCAAAAATTAATTCTTTTGCATAAGATATCATTTTTAACTGTAATTGAAAAAAGAAAGATATGATTTTGCTTTAAGTAGAATTGTATAAATTTTTCATTGCAAAAATTTCTCAACTATGAAAAAAAGATCTAATTTAAAGATACGTTAGGAACATTTCTTCTATTCAACTTAACATCCTTAAAAAAAACTTTCGTAACATTCATGTGAAGAAATGAAGAAATAACTAAAAAAGTAAGTTTACGTTTTGCTTTTTTTAAGAAATACATTTCAATTAATTATATCAACAATATTATGCTTCAAAGTATAAAATACTTCTTTTTCGCATAAGTAAAAAAAATTCACTAATCACTTATTTTTAATGTTTGAAAAAATCCCTTGAAATAGTTTTTCAAACAAATTGCTGGAAATATTTCATTTATTATGAATCAAAAGAATATCATAATTGATTTTATGAATTGTAAGAGTTTCAATCCATTCGCTTGAATTTACGACATTCTAAGTCATGAGGAAATTTATTTAATTTTTAATTGATTAAAGTATATAATGGATTGATTTATTTACTATGAATTGAAACAATTATTTTTGGTTTTAGGTAGTGAAAAATACAATATATACTTTATTTCGGAACTTTCCCTTTCATATAGTGTATAAATTAATTTAATTTTTTGAAATACGATACATTAATTTCATAAATAAATATTAAAATAAATCTGTAACCATAATGCAATTAAATAGAATTACAAATGAATGTTTTAGAATAAAATAACAAATTTTAAACTTCTCCCAATTTCAAAACTAGTTTTGTTGATAAAGCTCATTTATTAAATATGAAATGTTTAAAATCTTTTTGTACATTTTGAAATTTGTGATTTCCTTTCTTTTAAAAAATAATCTAATATTTTGAATTTTTATTGAAATATTTCTCAAAATGATTTGTAGATAGCCTGTTTAAAACAGAAAATTTTTATTTCAGAATTGCAAATAACAATTAATCTAAGTTTTCAGGAAGTTTTTTACATGAAAATTTCTAAAGAGTATTTTAGAATTAAATAGAAAAGAAAGTAGTTTGGTTTGAAAACATTGACATTGGATTCATCAAATAATTTTCTAACGAACCACTATGGTTTGGAATTACAGTTACTTGATGTCCCTATAATAAAAATATTAGCTCTAGATTACTTTACATAAATGATTATTAACTTAAAATTCATCTGTAAATAAATCAAACATGAAAATTTAATACATTCATTAAATGTGTGTACATGTTGAGGAATACTGATATTGACTATATTTGAAGACAAAATTTATGTGTATAGGTAGCACATTGTAAAAGCAAATTTTCGAATTTTATCAGCAATATTCTCTAAGAAAAATATTCCGGTTACTTAGTTCATTGTAACAGTTACTTATATAGCTTTATTTAAAGTATAATTTATTTCAAAAATGTTTTATGCTGAATAATTATTTTGTCTAATATTAAATCAGTTCCATTCAATATTAAATTAAAGGACACATGTGATTGAAAATGTTTTGCCATTTTTTAAAACGGATTTGTTGTGAGAGATTGTCTAATTCCCGAAATATTTCACTGAAAAATAGATTATTGAGAATTTATCTATATTCTTGGTCTACATAAACTAGAGGCCACATAAAGTGGGATATATTATTATTAGTAACGTTAAAAATAAACAAAAATAAATATTTAATTTTTAAACATTGTCAAATTAAAACTAAACAAATACCATAGAAAAAAGATGAGCAAGATACAAATTTTAAAACCATATTTTAGACATATTTATTAAATTTTCATTTTATTATATAGATACCAGTTTTACTGTATTTTCCCAAAGCTTAGGACAAGAATCATTAGATTTCATTTATTGCCAGACTAGGATTATTTTCAGCGAAATCTTAAAAGAAACGATGATGCAACGTCCATCTTACCAGGGTATAATTTTCTTTCTTTCATTTCTTTTCCCTTACATTGGACAATAAAACAGCAAATGTTCGATTAGGACAGACTAGGAAATGAATAAAAAATAAAATGAAAAACTTTGATAGTAAATTTTTGCAAAACATAATTACATGATTAAAATTTTCCTTTCATAAAAATATTTGAATTTTAAAATTAGAAGTACAGTTTATATGTGTTACGCATTAAAATCTATCCTTTCAATCATTCTATCATTGAAATTCGTCATTATTTCACTGGAATCCGGATCCTTCAGGTGTGAAAAATGAAACTCTGGCCACTAAAAAGTCTTCCTCTGCATAAAAAGGTGTTGAACAAATGGAAGTAAGTAACTTATGGTTAACAAAAGATATGCTTCTTCATTATTTTAAAACGATAACTAACTTTTGTAATTAAAATAAAAATGTATGCGCATAAATTTTCTCTGCTGATGCCCACCCAAAATACAACATCGTGAAGAAGCATGCGAGCCATGTGAAGTGGGCTTCATGCATTTGCAGGCAGGAGTTTTGAAAGTCATTCGCATTCCAGTGCATCACGGATGACTGTAGAGCCACTTGTAAGCGCTGTGCAAATGAAGAAGTGAGAGACCAGCGAATTGAAATGCAGCGATTTTTTCGAGCATTCTTTAGTTAGTATATTTGACTATGCTAAGTTATTACTAAGTTATTTGACTATGCTTCGTAGGAGACCTCGATCAGCATTCGAGTAAGTTTGTGAGTTTGCCAGAAGCATAGTCTTCATTGATTGATGACAATATTTTAGAGAAACCGATGATCATGATGGATGAAACCCAGCTGAGATGCGGATCTGCAATCACTGGATGCAGGAGTGAACGCTGAGACTGATCGCATGCACATCGTTCCACCACAGTAAGAAATGAGTGTAACATTGTGCGCATGGCAGTGAGGAATCACTGTGGCACATCACAAACCATAGCACAATAGATTCAGTTTAGCTGTTTGCTGTTACGCTTCATTTGACATTGTCTCGTACCATTCAAAATTATTTGAAATTGAGTGGAATATTTGCAACGAATTGCTTTTTCCGTTAACTCAAAACTTCAGGCGTCATTCACGGTACTTGGACTATAATTTTTAGACATTGTTGGAGATACTGAACTGTTGCATCACCATATTGATCCTGAACCCGGTATCTAGGTCTGGAATGATATTGGATTCCATTCCCGTATTCATCTAGTACGCATTGTTGGTATTCTAAGCAACCAATGCTAAATGTATAAGCAATGGAGTCAATTTATCCCCAGACGGCGCTTTTCATTTGGTTCTTACCACGGGATAAATATCAAATGTAGATTGTTTGCATTATATAGTTGTGCATATTCGTATTTGAATTCCGTGATTGTGCACCATTTTATCTTATGCAATAACTTGATTTATTAATAAAACCAATGAATATTTATACTTTTTCAAATCCTTCTGTTTAAATAAGCTATATAGTTTTCTTATTCAAATCGTTTTGTTTAAATAAGCTATATAGGAGCTTTATTGTGGCAAGATAATTTTGTCGTCAGAATTGTGTTATGAGAAATGACAGAAGAGATAATGAAGCAGATTATGATTTATCATCACCAGTTGCCAAATATTTTGTTAAAATAACCAGGTAACTCAAATTTTATCACCATTTTACTTTAACAGAATAGAATAACATTTTAAAAATAAGTTTCACTAAAATGCTTATCATCGGAGACAAATTAACAAAATGGTAAAATAAATATCACCACAAAACCTCGTGTAACTTATTAGATTCAAATTTGTAATAGAGTTTATTGGGAAAAAATCGGCGAGGGTACTTGACAAGTGACTTTGACGTCATATGAAGTGAGTCAATTGAAACTCGTGTTCTTTCCATACCATCAGCGCTCTCTATATTCCAGCACTTTAATACGTCACATGTGGCACAAAATGCTCAAGATTTCTTCTTTACGCATCAGATTAAATTGCTTCCTTTGTCTACTTGCTGTCCCAATCTAGCCAAAAATCCAAAAATGAGTGGTCAATGCTTGCACACACCTGACACGAAATGCAACACAACAGATCATGCAGGGCAAAAATTGAAAGAATACATCCAAGGCCCGAGGCGCATTGTTAACAATATTGGTTCCACTAACTGCTGATTTTGTCATCATCCGTACTTCTCAAGACGCTGTGGTTTCAGTCATATGATCATTGCATAAAGTGCAATCAGCTAAATAAATTTTATAGTGATATCTCTAATCGTTCTTGGGGTTACAGTGTGGAGAGTGTGCATATTATTTCATATATAGCTATATTGGTATGGTATGTAGTTTTGAAACTAGCTTTTCTCCCATAATTTAAATGGAACGAACTTATTTGAAAAAAACAGAGTTTCAGTTCATAAATGTAACCTTTATAAATATATGTAAACGTTTTTTATAAATATACCATTATAAATACATTTAAATTAAATATTGATATGGAATTATTTAAGATGTATTTCCATCCAAATAATGGCTACAACAGTAACTAATTCCATTTGATAATTCAAGAGAGTAATAAAATAATTTTTGTCTTTCTTACACATATTTTTCAAAAGAACTATTATGATTTACTACACAATAATAATATTAATTTTACTTACTTTTTTCTTACATGTTAGTTTAGTTACTCTTTGACTGAAATTTCTCATTTAGTAATTTAGAAAATAAGTTTCCTTCTCTCCTTAAAAATCCTTTAAGGCGATAACTACATCCAGACTTAAATTTAAAAATCATTCATAAAATATATTTTGTAATGAAATCTGCTCTCTATTTATACAAGAATTTTCAAAAATTGTTATAGCCAGCTACTTTTTTCGCCGATAAAGTTTTTACTTTTAAGAAGTCAGCATTTTAAGGGTGTTTTAAATTCCATCATAATTCGAAAGTAATTTTTTTTTACTTTTCCATTTTCCTAAAAGTTGGAGGATTTTATTTAGCCATCAAGTAATGCTAATTATTATTGTGAAATGAAATCGAATCCTGAGAGTAAATTTAGTTTCGTTTAACATATTTATTTTTTTTATTTAATTAACACCCTCCAAATTAAACATCCTAAGAAGATTATCTAAATTTAGACTTCTTTTCCGTTATTTTTAACATCTCTTATCATAAAAATGATAATTTAATAGTTTAACTTCTCTTAAAAAGTTTCACACAAAATTGAAAATTTAATAAAATTTTCATTAAATTTTCCTTTTTGTGTTTTTCCTTCCTTATCGACGAAGATCAATGTTAGAGTTTAAACAGTCTATCAAAGTTTCATCGATTACAGTTAGAGATATTCTATGAAATGACTAACGACCGTAATACGATAAGACTGCAATTTTAAGTTAAAGTAAGGAAGAGAAGTGACAACCCAAAAGGCCATTTCCTATTTTTATTTTCGCTTCTATCGGGGGGACATAGATAAATTTCCCGTAAAGGAATCAACACATATCTTTATAAGTTATAAGAGAGTTGATAAAATCTACGACCACCCTCTGTCGTGAAGATTTTTTTAAAGCTCTTAATAAGGGATTATATTTATACAACATATATATATTGAACAACCTAATTAAATATATATATATATATATATATATATATATATATATATATATATATATATATATATATATATATATATATATATATATATATATATATAGATAGATATATAGATATATAGATATATATATATATATATATATATATATATATATATATATATATATATATATATATATATATATATATATATATATATATATATATATATATATATATATATATATATATATATATATATATATATATATATATATATATATATATATATGTATATATATATATATACAAAAATATATATATATGCATGTATGTATTAGGATGTTTAAATGAAAAAGTATAAAATGTAACACCGTAACCGTTAGCATATTTGTCTATGCCACTGTGAAAAAACGCAGCGAAACATCTAGAAATGTGATTAGAGTCGCCGTTGGGGATCGGAGCATGTCACTTTGTGAATGTTGACCGTGAAGGTGGGCGTCTGGGTTGGAATTGTGTGGACAATTGTCCACGACAAGTAACGTTATCGCAAGACATTTTGAGTATATGAAAAGCTTAGTAAAAAATTACATTTTTATTCATATTTATAAAATAAAACTCATTTTAAAATCTGAGAATATTATTATAAATGGGGTGAGATAACTTATAATTCTCATATATTGTAATAATTGTATAGTGCTTTCATTAAAGTAAGTTATGTAGAAAATTTAAACATAAAAAATTGATTTTATCATGATCTAATAATAATGCGTGGAATATAAGTTTTTAAACTTAAACTCAAAATAATTACAACAGCTAAAGAGTTTCAGTAAGCAGTGTGAATAAAAGAACTCCGTGTCACATTGGAATAATGAATATAGAACTTTTAACACGAAGTAATGCGATTGAAGATATGGTCTTGTATTTTTAGTACCTGATGGCTGATTTAAACATAACAACCAAAGTCAAACTCAAACAGTTGTGAATTAAAAGTCAGTTCTAATATTTATATGCTTCTTCATTTGATGCTATTTTCACCTATTGAGAGATTAATATAATACCTGTTTCAATTTTGCAGTTCGTGTTTGTGTATATCCCAGCAAGTTCACAAGGTTTCGAGATCAACTGTTTCTTAAATTAAAGAGTTTCAATTTCAAACACTTTTCTTTTCTAGATAATAATTTTGATTCTCCTCATTATTTTTTCTGAGAAGTAAAATATAAAAATAATTAGCCAATGAAAGCAAAATATTTACTTTAAAGAACACTCACAAACGGTATTCATTGGATGCACAATTATTATTAACCAATGAAATTGCATATCAGCTTGTTACATTAAAAATTGAGGTCGTGCAGAATGGTTTATATAAATATCCAATTTTTTAATGTAATTCTAACTGTTAAACAATAAACATATAGGCACTGAGCTTAAAATATTAACAAGACTTTACACAGGTCTTAAATATTTCTTAGTCTACATATTTTTCAAAATAGATATGCTTATTTGGTTAATTTAAACTTTTTAACGTCCATTTTAAATAATATCTGTTTACAATATTTTATCTTGACTTATACTTTTGAGATATTAATAAAATGAGCGTTTATTTGTATCATCTTCTTAAAACATTTATTTAACTAAGAAAACTAATTTCGTATTTCATCATGAATATTTATTTTAAAATAACAAATCCTAATTTAAAATCGAATGAAAGTCAACATTTAATTAGTTTCTCAAATATCAAGTCTGTTATAAAAATGTTTAATCTATTTTTCAGCCAAATATTATTACATAAAGACTTGAGAAATCCTCGCCGAGCATTCTTCAAAAAAGTGATGCACTGCATCAAAAGTGATATTAAATTTCGATCCTGACAATTTATATTAAAGACGATCTGCATCCATCGGTGATATTAAAGGGATATTAATGCATGTAAAAAATAATTTATCAAAAGGCCATAAGCAAATTGATAAAATATAGTTCTTGGAACTCGTTAAAATCATAAATTTGATCTCTTTGTCAGCATCTGGATAGATATTGTCAGATAAGTTTTGGTTATGTGTTTTTGTTATACACTATAATTAATTTTTCTGAAATTCTGAAAGTCACGGAGTTCGAATAGTTGGAGTTCTACTGTATATGATAAATTATTTTATTTATTATTTTAGACAATAAATTTTTGCTTTGAAATTTTGATATTAATTAATGGGAAAATCTGATGAACTCAAGTTTAAATTAAAGTGAACAATAATAATTCATAATTAAATTTAGAATTTAATAATGAAGTAGGTACAGGAATAAACTATAATGTCAGAGCTAAAATAAAATTTCAAGTATAAATTAGGTTAAAATGAAAATTCATTTTTACACATAAATTAGATACAGTGTTGAAACTATGGTAATATATTTAAAAAGTAAATTTAAATGTAAATTACATACACATTAAACATCACAATACCAGATATAAAATAAAAAAATGTTCCATGAAAATTACACATACCAATAAAATTAAATAATATTAGGTTTACAGAATAAATACAAAAAGAAAAGGAAGTTCTATAGTACTAGAAAGACACTGATATAATTGCGGTGATATATTTTAAAGGGGAAATTTAAATGTAAATTAGAATACTCGTAATAAGAAAATATGTCAATTCATTGTAACAATAAAATTTAAATGATTTATTAAATCTAAATACAATATATTAAAATATGAAACTATCAGAATTAAAATAAATTTTGAATTGAGAAGTCTTAATAGCCAAAGACCAGCATATGTCAAAAAAAGTATTTAAATAAATATGAAACTGTACGGTTGGGAAGTGAAAATTTTATTATCTTTAGAAAAACCAATAGACAAAGAACTTTATAGAAATTTCTAAGGATGGTTTTTAGTGTTAACTTCCTATGTAAAACTCATGATTCAAGAGAATTAAATTTCAAAATCACTTTTAATTTTACAAAACAATTATTATATATCTAACTTATTTAACTGCTATTATAATTTTTTATTTTCGTGATTCCTTGTGACATTATAAATTACAATGAAATTTTAAAATAAGAGTGATTGAAGAAAAATAAATTACAATTTTAATAAAAAATGACAAAAATTGTAAGATTAGATTTTTATAAATGAAACTGGTGACAGAATAAGTTATGTGGGAAGCACATTATAGTTTAAATTAGAATATTATTTTTTTTCATCACATAAATGTCACAACTTACAAGGGCAAAAAGGCGAAAGCAGCAATCTACGGCTTATATCCTCTGCTTAAAATTGAAGAATAATACAGTAATAAATGATATGAAAAGGTTTTTCATTCTGAACTGTAATTTAATGAAATTTTTTTCCAACGGCGGGCACTTGGGTTGCAAACCCTATGCCACAACAAGGCCGGAAACTGCTACTCAAGTGTCATTAATCAGCGGGCACCTGTGAACCAAGTCATGGAGGCGAGTAGCGTTGCCCGCGCCATACTACCACAAATCCGTTCATAGGGTGGGCCACATACATACATCATCACAAAAGAAAGGACGGAGAAACACAGAAAGTAACATCCATGCCCGAACCGGGATTCGAACCCGGTACACAAAGCTCAGGAGTCATGAACGTTAATCACTCAGCCATAGGTCGGCAATTTCATGAAATTAGGAGAAACAAATCAATAAGTACTGTTTTCGTACATTAATGGTGAATGACACATTCACCATTTATGTGAGAAAGAGTATTCCATATGAAGAAGCTTTATTTTATATGAAATAGTTACGCAAATGCGAGTTCAAATAAAAAAGGAATTGAATATGTCAGGAGAGAGAGAGAGGACCAATCCTTTTCATTTATATTATTATATTAAACCTTACAAAGTCTATGGAAAATGTACAATATTTAAAAAGATAGGAGTATTCTTTTGCCCAAAATTAGCTGATGCCTTATCGGAATGGTATGAATAAAACATTCACTAAGTTTTATAGCATTTAATAATCAAGAATTTTATGAGATTCGTTTATATTTAGATGACAAGTTTATTTAAATTAAGTTACGTTTTGGACTCATTATATATATATATATATATATATATATATATATATATATATATATATATATATATATATATATATATATATATATATATATATATATATATATATATATATACATATATATATATATACATATATATATATATATATATATATATATATATATATATATATATATATATATATATATATATATATATATATATATATATATATATATATATATATATATATATATATATATACATATATTTATATATATATACATATATAGGTATATATATACATATATATATATATATATATATATATATATATATATATATATATATATATATATATATATATATATATATATATATATATACATATATATACATATATATACATATATATATATATATATATATATATATATATATATATATATATATATATATATATATATATATATATATATATATATATATATATATATATATATATATATATATATATATATATATATATATATATATATATATATATATATATATATATATATATATATATATATATATATATATATATATATATATATATATATAGATAGATATATAGATATACATATATATATATACATATATTTATATATATATACATATATATATATATATATATATATACATATATATATATATACATATATATATATACATATATATATATATATATATATATATATATATATATATATATATATATATATATATATATATATATACATATATATCCTATGAATATATATATATATGTATATATATATATATATAAAGTCCTAAGTTAAAAGTCCTATGAATATTATTTCAATATGAATACATGTATCCGTACAAATATTTTAATAGTGCAAACATTCTGTGAATAAATATTTTCTTTTTAAAAAAATAGTTATAAACTCTTTCTAGCAATGACGGTACATGTCATAGAAATGCAATAAATGTTAATTTGCACATATATAAAATGATCAATATTTTTTCAACTTTTTTTAATAGCTATTTCCAAAAATTCTTAATTTTAGAACATAATTACTCTGAAAATTTGATTGTTGTTATGTTATAAATGTTGACTTATGATGATTTTCGAAGATTAAAGTGGCAAGCTCATAAATTGTAATTGTTATTTGAGAATTATTTCTTAATGACGTTAAATATGTGTTTCAGATCTGCATCTAACTGGTTGATAAAATTGTCACATAATTCTATTATTTAAATGAAATTATTGGTTGACTATGCATTTCTCTTTCCCATAAATTAAATTAATAATATTTTAATGAAAGGGATAGAAATTTAAAATTACATTACCACATTTGCATCCTCTATATTTAAATGAAAAGCAAATACGCTTTTGGATCATTTTCCGCACTTTCTGCACAATTTGCTCAAAGAAAAGCAATAGATTACATTTTAACAAATTTAATAATCTTTCAAACACATACCAAGTCTCAGATTTAGATTCCACACACTACTGAAAATTTATTGAAAGAATTAATTTTGCAGGAAATTAATCTATAGGATTTATTGAATCTTAAGATACTCAATAGCTTTGTGTGTTCAACTAATTCAATCAATGAAAACTTAGATTTTTTGGAATTATTGATGGTATGTTGCATGATAAGGTGAAAAAAAACTTTACATAGCTATTATGTAAATCCACTCACAGAAGCATTTCGATGGTTCTTCGCTAATTCAATGCAAATTTTTTTATGATTTACAATTTTCAATGTTTAACTGATTCGTTTTTTTCCCTACATTTTCTCCTTCGTAAAATGCGCAATCAAGTTTTTCATTTCTTGAATGAATTTCGATGTATTCAAGTGTTATTTTATTTCCAAATCAACTCATTTTTAAGTAGGGCAAATAATTATCATTTTTATGCATGTATTTTTTATATTTTATATGTATGAATGTTAGCGTGAAAATGTTTTGACCTTCAGCTTTCTTTTAATAAAATCATTTTTACTGTTTACTTTGAAAATTTCTGCACAGCTGCCGTATAATCTTTTTGTCGAACTTTAAAATTTTTGGCGATTAAAAAATGTTCCCAAGTTGACGTAATTTTTACTGATAAATTAGGCTTGTCATATAGAAACCTTAGTATTCTTGATATTTCTGACGTTAATAAAAAAATTTAGGTTACCAGAAAAAGCAGAAAAATCTACCAAAATACACTAAATTCAAAAATGTGCCAAAAATATTGTAAGCGATAATTTCTCTTTTAATATTTACATTGTTTTCTGGATATATTTTTCGTTTATTTTAGGTGACCTAATATGTCTAATACTTCCAATCTATGCAATTCATTTTGGATGACCTAAAAAGTCTAATAGTACCCATATATGCAAGTTTTGTATTCATTTTTAGCAATCTAGAAAGTTAGTTTCTTTCTTATTAAAAAAGGAAAATAGACATTTCGAGCATTTTATTAAAGGCAGAGAAAAATGACTGGCTGACATTTTTATTTCAGTAATCATTTACGTTTTATTATTTACTTTTTTACATAATCATAACTCGAAAGTAGAGCAATATATATAATATAAGGTTTTTCATTTCGTAAAATAATCTCATTTTATTCAAAAATGAAAAATTGAGTTTCAAAATGTGTAACAATGACAATGAAGAGTGGCGGTTAAATTGTACTATTCTACGTTAGTGCAGTTTGTTATTGCAGTTCAAAGGCTGTTTTGTTTGTTGGGTTACCGCAAAACTGTAAATTTTTGCATACAAAGGGTAATTATATCGGAAACAACGTTTTAAATTGAATTTTAAACTATAACACACATTTAATCCCAGAATCGAAAAAGAAAGTAAAATATTATGAATGGAATTTTTGAGATATAATCATTCGGATTCAAGATCTATGGTACAGTTAAATATTTTAGCATAATGAAGAGTTATATTTCTATGTATAGCAACTAATTTAAATGATGTCAACTGAATAATCATAATTTATGCAAACATTTTCATTAATTTCAAACAGTAGATTCCATAATACTACGTTTAAATATGTCTATATTATATTTTGCATTACAAGATTCTTGTATTTTCTGTTAATTGTATTATATATACGAATTATAATAGTATTCAAACTTCTTTGTTTTAAGCATTTATTTTATAAAAATATGAAAACCCATGGAGATATAACTAACAATTTTCCCAAAAACAATAAATCAAAATTTAAATAGCTTCTGGCTGGAGAACACAAAATTAATATAATGTTCGTAACTTTTGGCATAGAAATTACATGTCTTTTAGATACAGAAAATGAATTATTATTTATTAAAAAATTGAAGTTATTCATAATTCGAAAATTAAATTAACTTTAGTATATTTTTATATGGTTAACTACTATTCATACAAGTTACCTTGTAATGGCATAGTTTTCATTTTCCTCTGGAAAGGATGAAATTTCATCTAAATAATAATGCAATGTAAAGTATAAAAACTAAAACACGTGAAATTAAAAAAAATCACTTGTTTATTTTTATTATTTATCAGATTTCCTACATTATAGTCTTAAAATAATGTGTAAAACTATAATAAAGATTAATGCTTTTCACACTGTTTGCCAAAATAAACATTTAGAATTTTTAGTACCAAAACAAATCTTTTTAAGTTGCGAAATTTCACCATACCATAAATTATTATTTTATATGACAAATATTACTTTCAAAAAATTTCATTTAAATGTCTCTTCAGTGACAACTCAATTGAAAATTTGAAATAAGTAGTAATCAATACATCAAAGATAATGTCTACATTATTTTTTAAAAACAAAGAATCCTAATTTTGCATTAGAAAGAAACAAGTTAATTATTAGCCTTCTTTGTTGAAGGGGTTATTTACAAATACTTAATTTCCATATTTGCCTTTTTAAATTACTCTAAATTTATATAACTATGGGAAAATAAATTTAAAATCTCCTGTCAACATTGATTTTCTAGCATTAAACTTCAGAGAGAATTGTTAATTAAGAACAATTATCTTCCGTATAAATATACTTAGAGTTTATTTTAAATTTAATAAAAATTAAATAAAATACCTAAAGCCTTAAAAGCAAATTATATACGAGAAGATAAAGCAATTATTTGAATAGTCATCTACGTCATTCACACACATATTCCCTTCGATTAAGGAGCATTTTATTTCATTTAAAATAATTGCAGTTAGATACTTGTGAGTTTGAATTTGTATTCACAACTCGGGTTAAAATTAATTAACGTTTATTGAAATCAGCACTTTCCGTTCGAAAATCTACATTTGCTGTTTAATACATTTTGGCATTGGTTATTATGATGACAGTATAACTCTTTCCCAATTCGATACGGTTGTCAATTTACGCTAATTGGGTTTTATTACATTTTCTTCGTATTAATACATAAAGTAAGATTTCAGTAAATGTTGAGCTCTAGGGTAATTTACAACGTGTGAATTTTGTTTGACATGTCTTATTTTGAAATGCATAACACCTGTGTTGAAAGCAATTTTTTATATTCTTAAATGTTTATAAATCGAGTATTTTATACAGAACAATTTTAGAAAATATTAGATTCTAAATACTTAAAACTAGTATTCACGCCGTAATTAAATTCACATAATTTCATATCTTAAGAATATTTGTTTCAAATACATATGTTGCACGTTTGTTTACCAATACTCTACTAAAAATATTTCTAAAACTTATTGATTTTAATGGTATTTTTTATTATGTAATTATATTTTAGATTTTTTAGAGAGATATTAAATTATTATTAAGGACTTTTAATGAAACTTTAACTTCCCTTATACTTATTAATATTAAATACAATCTTTGTGTCACAAAATTAACATTATTATATTTATAAATCTAAATTGTTCAAATTTTTATAAACATGTTTTATACTAAAGTTATATTTACAAACATTGATATCATTTGCCAAATAAAGAAATTCGCAAATACTACAGAATTTATTGTATACAGCCAGTGAAACTTGCTCTTAACTAAATTTTGCATGTAGTACCAACTGTTTTCCCATTTCATATTAAATGTGTAGCGAACATTTCAAATAATTCGAAAAATTTGAAGAAACTCATGTAATGTTTCCTCACATTTAAAAACTGAGAAGATATTCATTATAAAATACTTGACATCAGTAGCTCTTTAAAATGAATGAAAGTGACTAAAGTTCATTTTAAGCTAAGAGCTCTTAAACAAAAAATGACAAATCCAGCAAGATTTTAATATGACAATATTTTTACACTAGCTTATTTTTTTCTTTCAAGGGTTTTCAAATTTTGTCTTTAAGCTGCGAATATTAAGTTTAAGACTTTATGTTTACATAAAGTGATTTATTAAGAATTTAATTTGTACTACTTTTACACAAGATGAGATAAAGTATTTTCACTTTCATTTCAAGAAATATCAGAATGGAAAGATTAATAATATCATGTAACTTCTTAGACATAATATAATTTAATTATCTGTATAACATAATACAACTCATTTGTTTTCATTTGAAGAAATTCTTTAAAATGCATTTAAAGGTATATGCTTTTAAACTTTAATTTTTAAAATAAGCCAAACATATAACTTATCATTACACTGCATGAAAAAGTAGAATGCCATCAGGGTTTTTTTTTAAATAAGAGAACTTTAAAATTTTACAAAGTAATTTTTATCACAGCACTTATAAAAACTTATTTACAATCAGATAACAAGAACTGTAACAGGAATTAAAAAACTTCATGCTTATTACAATTAAAAATTTGTTTCAAACACATCATACTGTGGGGAAAAAGTAAAAGGACAGTTCTAAATAATGAAAATAAAAGTCTTGTTTATAAAAAATTCTTCTGCTATTATTTTAATTATGTTAAAGACCCTCTTTCGCATTGAATCATATAAATCTTGAATTTCGGCTTGACAATATTTTCTCGAAAATGATTCAAAGCTTCTCGAAGATCGATCAAAGCATTGTTTTAGTTGAGATGTTGTTTTCTCTTGGTGTTTGCACATCGAAAAACTACTGACCATATATTTTCAACAATATTGAGGTCTGGACATTTTACAGACCACGGCAAACCCTGAATACTATTTATATCAAACCAATTTTTAGTGTCATTGTTCGTGTGAATTGATACTCCTTCTCAAACTGTCTTACGTCTTCAAATTGTTTTCTATTAACATGTTTTCGACATATTAAACTGACACAGACTCCAAATTGTATATATTTTTGCAGGTAACCTTTTACTTTTTTGTCACAGACCAAAAATTCATGAATACTATTCTATAATATTTGCTTAGTGGTAGATAAAATTTATTCGCTAAAAATAAAAGAAAAAATTTCAATAAAATAAAAAGAAAATTTTCATTAATTAGCTAAAATATTAAGCACAATTTGTAAAACATGTGAGTGTCCTTCTACTTTTTCACGGAGTGTATAAGTTAACTAAAATTAGAATAAAACATACAATCATGAAGAAAATTGGAGTTAATTTCTTAATATGTAAGAAATCAAATGTCTATTATACATGCATGGATTACTGTAATTTCAATAAAATTGCTCTAATTCTTCATGTGAAATAAAATTTAAGATACGTTCAAACCGTCTTGTTAAGATAACAGTTGAAGTGACAAAATGTAGGGAAATATTATATAATAAAACTTGCAAAAAATGTCATAAGAGTTGTAAACTGATAAGAAAATATGAATTTTCATCTAAGAAAAATCTAAGAGTCGTAAAACTCCTTTATATAATTTTCTAACCTCACCAAATACAATTCATTTAATTCAACACTTCACACTTAGGGCTTCACCAAATCAAAAAGCATACAATATTATTTTGCTTGATTCAGCTTACATATTTCACATTTACAAACAATTTCAATAGTTTAGATTTTTTGCTTTAAATTTATTCTATGTATAGATTATACAGAAATAGCCTATACAGAAATACCTTATAAATACAAATATTTCATGGTTCAAAAATATATTAAATAATTATTCAATAATTAATTCATATTCAAATAATTAAAAGAAATATTCAACTAATTAAAAGAAATATTTTATTAAATTGAATTCATTTAACATCGAATTCAATTACCATGTAAGAAAAAATCATGTATTAGAAAGATATAAATAATTAATCATTCACACTGAAAGACGTGCTTTATCGTATTAAGCGTTTGCTGAATTTAATCGTTAAGGTTGAATTTTAGTTTCTCCTTCTGCACTCACACACACAGATATTCACTTCTGAAAATTAAAATTTGAATGACAACAATTTAAGAACTGCAACAGGTTATCGCTGACTTCTTTGCACGATTTATAATATGACGAACAAAAGGAGTTACAGTATTGACTTGCTCAAAAACGATTATTGGGCACAAAGTAAGTATGACTGGATAATTTTCTGTATCAGAAAACAGCAGGGAATAGCTAATTTAGTAATGAACTTCTGATACACTTCTTTACAAAATTTTAGGAAATCTAAAATTAAAACAATTATGAATTATTCCTATTTAGATAAAAATCCAAAGAAACATAAATAATCTTAGAATTCTTAATATCTTGAAAAAATTTTTCCAATTAATGAACTTTATTGTATTAATTTAAACTGTAAATAATAGCCAAATGTTTTAATAGGAATTGTATTAAATATAGAGGAAGTTTGTATTTCCCGTTTATATTTAACATCATATTGTAATTCGTATTCAAGCAATTGTAGATAAAAATAGATTAAGATCAATAGAGAGTTTTACGCTATCGTTTCTAGAAAATATTAGAATGCATTATTAAAGTTTTGTAAAGGATTTGGAAACTTAATTAAATTGTCTCTAGCACAGCCTAAATGGTATTGGGTGGCAAAATCTGCCTACTTGATCTCTTTAAGCTTCTGCGAAACTTTATTTGTACGACGTGTGAGAACCTAATCTATTTGAAGGATAGTTATCTATTCATTATATGGTTCATTCATTATAAAATGAAAGTAGAATAAGTTTATCTTTGTAAATTAAATTAATCTTTAACAGCATCAAAAAATGTATATATATTAAATTTTATTTCATTCCCATATTCAAATATATATATATATATATATATATATATATATATATATATATATATATATATATATATATATATATATATATATATATATATATATATATATATATATATATTTATACATATATGTATGTATGTATGTATGTATATATATATATCTATATTATATTTTCCATTGTCATTGGGAACAAATTATATATAAACTGAAAATATATCAAATTTATTAATTAGTTATATACAAATACAACTACTCGTGCTTTTTCTTATATGTTTCATTTGAATAATGAATTTTGCAGCTTTTTTAAAGAGTGTTGGGTTTTTTTTCAGTTAAACTTTGAAAGTAATGAGATTATTAATAAGCACAAATTAACAACAGGTTACACCGTACAAAATGGATCCCAATCATTGTCATTGTCGGAGATCAATGATAACTTCACGTCAGCTATCGTTATATTTTATGCAGTTACTGAGATTTATAATTTTAATCTGCAATATGTTCATAAAACCAAAATACTATCAGTTTATTGTGATAAATAATTTAATGTTAGCTAAAGTTCTAGATCATAAAATTTATGTGAATGAATTAAATAATAATGTAGTTACCGAAGAAAGCATTCCTTTCTTGTAATAAATTTAAGAAAACCGAAAGTGATTCAATTGAAATTATTTTAATTTTTCAATTTTTTTAAAACTTTAATTCATAAAATTGATTCATGCAAGTGTTTTTTATATGTGCATGTATTTTTGTTCTTTTTTTGGGGGGAGATAATAATTAACTTTTCGGGTATATTCATATGAATAATTTCATTTTCTGTACGCAATTTATTCAAACATAATAAGCCATGAATCAAGTTACCATAAAAATATAATAATCCCATTACTTGGAAATCAATTGAACATCTTTCGAAGTAATTTACCTGCATTCATTGTCTGTATTACATAAAAAAGTAATTTTAAATTAAGAAAAGTATTTCTTATAGAAAACTATTCAATAAGAATCATTTCTGCTTTTTATGGGAAATGAAATTCCAGTTTTATTCCTTACAGAAGATAAGAATATCTAATACTTTTTATGTTACTGTAAGATAACTAATTACTTGCCTGTATATTGCTATACATTTATAAGACATGTCATTTGGTTTCATAAGTGTTTATCAATGTAGTATCACTGGAGGTTTTTTATCAAATAGTTAATATGAAGGAAGTTTTTTATGCATATTCTAAATTTTTATAGTTATTTAATTATCGATACATTTTAATAGCATATTTTTAGGTGGCTTATTATGTAAAAAATATTATACTTGATGCATAATTCTTTCTTTCAATTTCAAGATATTGAAATTCAGCGAAGCAATATTTTGTTTTGAATATGTGTGACAAAATATAAAAAGAAAGCAAATGAATTTCCCATTTTCTTATGATGCATCAGTTACTCTCGATTGACAAAGCTGCTTTGTGCACCAAACTCTTGTCTGTTCAATAAAGCTTTCCCTCTCTCTCATTTAGGGGCCAGCAATTTTAGCAATTTTTAAGTGTTTGATTGCTTATCATTTTAATTCCATGTCTGGAGCAGATTGCTACAGAACGTGCACGCTGCTGAAAATGGTTGCAGATATTCTAACTTAATTGCTTATCTTCTCATATTTAGAATTTATTCAAAAAGGCTTATGAAATGTTGAATCGATGCTATTGATTTGTACAAACTTATTTCACTGAATCTTCAAGAGTATTTAATTTCCCTTACGTTATTTTTCGTAAACGCCAATTGAAGTAATAGCTTTGGATTGACTATACAAGTCTTGCACAAAATATTAAAAGAATTTTGATTTATCATTCATAATTATAATTATTGTATTAAAGCATGACTTTTGCAGTTCTTACTATAGGAGATTCCTAGTATAGAATACATTAAATTATAATATTTTTGCTTTAACAAACATTTTGGACATTATTAATATTATTGTAAGAATTGACAGTTCAAGATTTTAAATCTACTACACTCGCATATAAAATAGGCTAATTAAATGAAATGCATGATATTTTATTTATATAAAATTAAAAAAACACCAAAATTTCTTCATTTACAATATTTAATCAATAATACTTAACTTGTTAACTTATTCTTTGATATATTTAATAAGCCAAATGTTACTAGAAGATCAAAAATATGATACGAAACTACTATAACCCTTACATATCACAAAAAAAAAATACCGATTTAGTCGATAATACTTGAAACGTTTGTGGTATGATAATATGAAATTACTTAGAAGCTGTTAACGCATTATTAACTTCGCTTCCCATTCATATAAAAAATCTTAAGTATTGTCTTGTGTTATAATATTTGTGTGTGTGTGTGTGTGTGTGTTTTTTTTTCTAGGGTTTATGTTACTGCACAAATGAAAAAAGTTTATTTTGATATCAAGGAATAAGTTTCAGAATGAGAGGCGATTCCAAAGCTCATGAAATCAATCATAGTCAAGCAACTGGTGGCAATGAGATGTTAAAATTTGCTCCAGTATAAGTTTTCTCTTAATAAAAATGAATTAAAGCCCCAAATAGTTATGGTCATAGATGAGACCCGTTAGTAAGAAAATAGTATCACATTATGAATATGTTTACTCAATGCATCAAAAGAGTATAATTTAAATCCACATTCGATAGCTCAAACTGTTAAATTCTGCAGAAGATGACTATCGATGCTGATTAATATCAACATATATGGCTAAATTCTTACCAATGCATAATGCATCTAATCCAAAATTCAATCAAATTTTCCGAATAAATAAATTTACAGTTTTAGCCGTTAAAATCAAATTAGTAACTTGGCAACGATGAAGTGCAATACAACGTTGATGTGAATAACAAAAGTGCTAGTATCATATATTAAATATTTACAGACACAATTTTTGCATTATCAGTGATTTGAAGAGAATTATCGGTAGATAAGGGATCTGAAAATGAAAAAGATGCTTCAGAATTTATTTGAACTTGTCTATAAAAAATTCTGTTAACGTAATTTATCCATAAATTAAGCATCAGTTTTCAAGCATTCATATTATTTGCTAGAACATAAATTTAAAAGATTAAATAATAAAAAATCTTATAAACTAAAAGTGACCTCAAACTTTATGAGAACTAGGTATTTTTAAAAAGTGTATTAAATAAGTTTTAAATTAAAGTAAGAAATGATGTTAGGTAAGCACGAAACTCCCATTAATTTTTTGTAAATTTTGACAGTTAAATGTAATTTACAATAACCCCCTGAGATGTTTCCAAAGTATTTTGTATTTTTACTCATAACGCAGTGTACATTTTGCTTACATAATAATTAGTAATTTTGTAATAAATGGTAGACTTACTTTGTATTTTCATGGTTATTTATAAATGTGTTAAACATTTAATTTTATTACTGGTAACTGTTTTTAAGGTATCCCCTTGCACATGCATATATGTCTTCCATATAATAATTGACGAAGATATTGCAATTCAAATATATACAGAGCATTTCTACAAACATTTTGTATTTAAAATAAATTCTATGAATTTTTTCATTTGAGTAAATAAGTTTGCTTCATACAGCGTTGTAGAATGTCTCATACTTCACGGCTTTTGTAATTTATTAGATATTTGATGTTCATAGCCATCTGGGATAACTTCTCGTAAGTCTTGTTATTCTCGTTATTCATTTACATTTTTCAGCAATAGCTGAATGAAACAATAAAATATTGTGATATTTAAAAACCTTTAAATAAGCGGTGTTTAAGATTTGAAAATTACTAAATTATTATGATTTTAGCAAATAACAAAAATTATCTCTCACAAAAGGCAAATATATATTTATATATATATATATATATATATATATATATATATATATATATATATATATATATATATATATATATATATATATTTGCCTTTTGTGACTATTTGTTAATTAATATAATATTGTTAACTTTAATAATCAATATATATATATATATATATATATATATATATATATATATATATATATATATATATATATATATATATTGATTATTAAAGTTAACATTTTTTCTAAAGTAAATTATACAGTTTTCTCTAAATATTTGTATAAACTGGACCAAAAAAAATCTTTTTTATTAATAAATGAAAACTAAACAATGTAAATAAATCATGCTATGTTTATACTGGTTTAGTTTTCAGTTAATCAAAAATTTTCTTAGCTTTTCAACTGGAAGCTGAGATGAAATCATTTCATATTATTATCAAGTAATTTTGTGGGATTCCCTGAGAATGAGGAAGCTGACTTTTTGATAAATAAATCTGCAAGAGTTTTGACCAACTTTTCTTCCCATTTTGTAAAATTACGGATCAGGAGGAGACACTGTGTGACTGTGCTGTGACTTTGGGCCTTCCAGATTAAGGGTCAGAGGTTATTCCAGATTTTCCTAGAAGTGTAAGTGTGGCCCTTCTTCGCCTTTTTACAGGCCGTGACTGTTTGGCATCGTATTTGTATCAGTTTAAACTTTGGTGTTCTCTCTTGTGTCCTTTATGTAAACAAGCTCAAATTTCTTACGCAAAGCATTTTGACTCGTGCCCTGCAGTTGTATTTTTAATATGTACTGTTCAGAGGAATAGTTAAGGTCTGCCAGCTAATGGCGTTACAGCCAATTTTCTAACTTTTGTAATAAAAAATTATTAACTAATTAGGAAACTTCATATATTATAGCTAAGTAATACAATACATATTTCCTTTTATGTAAAAAGTCATTCATATACATTCTAGCTTCATTCATTTTTATGTCTGAGTTTATTTTGTATTTCATTTAGTTACATTTAATTATCATGTTATGATACTCTGAAATTTCCCTTTAATTTACACACCTTATTCCTTTAACAATATTCGTTTTCATTTTATTTATTAGTTAACATAAAATTTCTAACAAACTAATCACAAAACATATGATTAAACATAATAAAATTTAGAGTTTTACAATGATTGTATATAAGCTTTATTCATCTCTTTTATTTAAACCATGAAATACTATAATTTATAAAATGATAGAGAAAAATCATTAGATTATTACAAACGGTAGAATTAAAAATTTAATGTTAAAAATTGCTAAATTAGGCTTTTCCACATTATTGTGATTAAAACATTTTTGGAGCTTTAATAAAAATTATTAACAATGAAGGATAATACATATAACTATGGAAATAATTTATCCCATTAAGAGCTAAAATACTTTACTGTCTTATTTTTTAAACAATTATTCACATTTATATGACATAAAGTTCAGCACATTTTATTCCTATAGATTCTACCGCATATTCTTACTTTCATCCTAATGATATTTTATAGATTCATTGACAAGTAATACTAAATGAGATGAAATCATATTTCATTTATATTATTTTCAACATTCAAAAGAAAATATTGATTTGAAAATGTTTCTATAACATTAGCTGACTACTTATTTTATAATATTTATTTTTGTTCATTACAAAGTACAAGTAAAACATATTCTTTAGATTGTTTTTGAAAAAAGACATTGTAGTCTTCCTATACAATACTGAACTTAACATCACTAACAAGTTATTTCAAAAGAGAAAGTTCTTTTATCTCAAAGAGAATTCGATTAGATTTATCAACTTTAGCATTTAGTTTAAAAGAACTGTTCTTTTTTAAGTGCACATCTAAAAATTATTTGATCAAAGGACGGAAAACTTAAGGAGTAACTTCACAAACTCTATTTTACTTTCATCTTTAAAAGAAGATCTAAGAAAAAAATCCTTTGTAATATGTAAAGAATGTCCTATGTATTGCATATTATTTTTCAATCATTAGATTTTGATTAAAAGGCGAAAATTTGCTTTGGAAGACTTAACTATATTTTACTATTAGTTCAAAATTTGTATAACATTATTTTGCAAAACAAATAGCTTAAAAGTGCTATGCCATGTAAAAATGTTCCTAAACCAATGTTCTTCAAAAAAAAAAAAGTACATTTTTTTTATTTTATGCTAAGGAACAGGTAGCTATTCAATTTATTTTCGATAAAATAAAATATTTTTAATTTCTATAATTATATGAAAAATACCATTTTTGAAAAATCTCAAATTTATTAATATTTACTCTCTTTTACTACTAATCTTGAACGATTATTTTTAAAATTTTTATATCCTATAGTAACCATTATCTATATATAATATTAAATTTTCTGTGATAATAATAGATACATTCAGCTGCTCAGACAAATACAATGGATTTTAAGATTACATTTGAACTATAACCTACATTTGCAATAGATACATTTGAATAGCGGTAAAACTTGCATCATTTTTTTAATAAAAAAATATGTAAATTATTCTTTTCATCTGTTATATTTGAGATTCTCAAATATTAGCAAAAACTTTGTTTAGGTGTTTACGAAAGCATTGATATTAAAGATTATTCATATATTATTTCCTAAAAAATGATGCAAATTTTTATTCTTAAAGATTAAAGATTATTATTATTAAAGATTTTTCTTCAAACAACAGATAAATTGAAATTAATCTTTATACCAATTTTCAGGAATTTAATGATGTGGCCTATATTTTATTGAATATAATTCAGAAAATTCCATTTATATATTTTAAACTATTATTTTTCAATCAGTATGATACTGCAATTATGTTTTCCATAAACGGTCTGGTACCAATTCATAAAAAAATTGATGCTGGTCCTACTATCAATTGTTATGTATTGTACATTGTTGTTTCTTTCATTCAGTTTTTTATATAAATTCAAATTGATAAATTCCATTATTAATTCATGATTTTAAATAATTTAGTTAGCAAAATTTGTTTCAAAAATTTGATAATTTTTGCAAAAATTATCAATTTTCACTCTAAGGCTTAGTATTCTTTTTATGATAACTTAATAAAATGTAATATATCCTTGCATTATGCTACTTCACAAAATTTACTTTTTTTTATAAAAAAGAATTGAACACCATAGCCATTGGTTGGCGTTAAATAACTGGATGATTACTCTGATAGCACTTTATATCAAAATAAAAAATCATTGAATTAGTCTGCATAAGGAATATTTGTTAACTAATCTGTAATAAAATAAATTACATTTTACGAAAATTTTCATAGCTTATTGCTTATGTATAACTATAATGTAGACCAGTAAGAGAGCATTTTCGCATCTTAAAGATAACAAATTATCGTTTAGATTATGACAGATACTTTTTCCTAAAATAACTTATGAGCAACGAAAGTTACCCAATAATTTTCTACAGATGCGGAGGCCCAGGTGTTGATCTTGTCACTTGAGATTAATCTGAAATTTCTTGGGGGTGGACTGTGTTCAGCGGCTTCGTTTGACAGAAAAAGGCACAAAAATACAATTCAATGTGTTTTTTTTTAAATATTTTTGGAAAAGAAATATTTTTTATTACATATTAAAGTAATATTGCTGTTTCTAATCCCATATTTTGTAGCGTCGCTATACCATCTCCATAAAAAATTTCTAAAAATCTCATAAAACCAAACATTTATAAAAAAAAAATATAAGAGCAGGCTTTGGTTCTTTAAAATCTCATGAACCTGAGAATATTGTCAGAAGGGGGTTTCGTTCAGCCCTAGACCTAAGATTTCTCTTTCTCTGAATAAATGTGAGGGATTTGATGTGGCCTCTCGAAAACCGTCTGCATTTTCCTCGAAATATTGAGCTGGTGAATAGTAACAAATGATTAATCAAAGTAACAAATGAGTTCAGGGAAAATTTAATTAATTTTTTTTGATTGAGGAGATTTCTGTGTAAATCAAAATGGCATTGCCATACAGTGTGTCACCAGGGTCCAAACTGTCAGTGATTTCGCTTCCATTCCAGCCAGCATGGAAGGGGGACCGCTGAAAGTGTATTGTGTGCTCATCAGAAAACCGAACAACGAGTTCAAGAGCATTCTGGCATATCACATCCTTCACTGTCGTCCAATGAGAAAATGCTGAATAGAGGCACGACAGTCAGATAAAATCCCTATGCCTTTCAAGACATTTTGCAGTTAGGTCAGATATTGTATGAGTGCAGAATTGCTCAAACATACACAGTGTGAGTTTGGTATGACTGACTGTCTATGGTCATTTTCTGCACACCAAGGGTCTGCACACCAAGGGTAATTGGATCGCGACTTGCAGTTTAAAATGGACTTCTAATCACAACAAATATCAGTGCCTAAAATGAGGATCAAACCCACGATCTATTGAACAAAAGATCAGAGCACAAACATTCAACTGCTAGTTTTTCATGTAAAATACGAGATCATGAGAAAGAATATTTTTAGTTAACATTTGACTAATATTTCAGAAAAAATGAATAGCATTTGTCAGATGAAATTTCTAGTTAATCGAATGCAAGCATTTTACTTCTTTAATATATTATATTACAATCGTAAAACTTTAAAATAGATACTTTTCACAATAAAAAATTTAATTTAATTTTCTTAAGTAAACATATACAGTTAAATATTCATTGAAAACGAATTGTTCCTAATCTATTTATTTGAAATTAAATGCAAGTGTTAAAAGGCTGTTTGAATGAAAGAATATTATTTGGATTAGTACACGAAGATAAATATGGAGAGATTGAAATGGTAACTACGCACGTGCGTATATAAAAAATGTATACTATGTTTAGAAAAACAATTCTTCTGATTATTTTTAAATTTCAATTCAACTCTAGTTTTGATGATAATAAATACTAAAATATATAAAATTGATGTCAATATGTTTAATTGAGACGGGCATTAAAATTTCAAAATAATTAGAACTTGATGGATTCACGAAGAATAACATTTTTACTTTAATCTAATCTATGCCTAAACTGCAATTTGCAAATAATATAAAGAGGAAACCCTAACATGCATTTTTAAAAATTTTAAAAATGGTACGTTTAAACTATGATTATCAATTTCTATTGATAATCATTGTTTAAATTTGTCATCGTTAATTTCCTTTATCAGATATTTCATTATATGTATATATATATATATATATATATATATATATATATATATATATATATATATATATATATATATATATATATATATATATATATATATATATATATATATATATATATAACATATGTGTTAATGCTGTATATTTGCCACAATTTTAAAAGACGGATTGACCTAAGAGAAAATGAAATTTTTTAATTTGAATAATTTAAACAAGCAACGATCGAAAATAACTAGCTAATAATTTTTTATTTTAACAATGTATGTTAAACTCCATCAATTAGAAATGCAGATTTTCAAGTGGAATTCATTTAACTCAATAAACATTAATTATTTTTATCCCAAGCTGTGTATACAAATCCATGTCTTCAAACACAACTGTTTCAAATAAAGTAAATCACCGTTTAATCAGGGGGAATATTAATAGGATGGAAAACAATTAAAATAATCATTTTAATTTCTCGGTAATAGTATGCTCTTTTGGCTTAATTGTTTTCTCTAATTAATTTTAATTGAATTAAAATAAACTTGTATTCCTTTTAAATAATTATTTAATAACTGAAAATTTTAATGAATATTTCTGACAGCTAGCTTATATTTTGTTATTCCATTGTAACACCAACTACATGAGTATTTGCTTAAAAATAGAAAACTGATAGTTATGTTTTAATGATTATAAAAATGTTTCTCAATAAAAAACAAACATTTATCGCATATAAATACCTTAAACCTTTTAAGAAATAAGATTTGTATTATATGTATCATTTATTTCATATTTAATTGTTGTTATTCAGCTGAAAAAGTTTTCTAAGCCTTCAGTTGAAATGAAATACGTTGACTTTTTAATGGAATGAAATATTTTAAAGTTCGCTTAAAATATAATTATTGATTTAATTCTGGAGATTTGCTGTGTTTTTTTTTCCACATCTTATATTAAAAAATGTTGGGTTCTGGACTGCATTATTTACAGGGTTAATATTTTATACACATTTTTATGCAATAGAATGTCATTATTCAATTGGATTTATTGTATTTGGAGATAATTATGTAGCAAAATATCTGTATAAAGGAGATATTTTTTATCCTAAGAAAATATGAGTATATGGCTCACATGCTCAAATTGATGGTAGAAAATTTTATTAAGAAGCATATTCAATTTATTTTAATGAATAATATAATTTTTATTTAATTAGAGTGATTCACCTTATAAGAAATAAAAGTATAATTCATTTATATACATATATATATATATATATATATATATATATATATATATATATATATATATTTGCTTTAATCTATCGTATATAAAAAAATTTTAAGGATGTGAAAATAGAATTTTTATGAGAAAAATTAAATTGCAAGAAAATTAAAAAGAAAAAAAATCATAAAACTAATATTTATAGCTAACTAAATTCATGCAACAAACAAAATGAAAAGTATTTGTAAAAATTGATATATTTACGAAATAAATTTACTTTATTAATATAAAACCTAATTTACTTTATTTATAAAAAATCTTCATTTTCTGAAAAATACTGTGGTTATATTTATGATCGGAAAATAATTATAATAAAATAACTAAAATAATAATTATTTTTGCAATTTTGTTTTTAAGCTATCTTTTAAAATTGTTAAGAAACTCTAAGCATAATTTCATTATAAAGTTAAACTATATATATTTTAAATAATAAAATTTATTCCACTGAATTTTTACAAATTGCATACAATTTTTACATATTTGATTTTCTGACTATCTTGTACATTTTTAAATCTATTTTAACTCACATTAACATTTAATACTGCTTCAGTCATTTATTAAAACCCAATGAGGTAATAATCCTTTAAAGTAAATGGAGTTTATTCTATGAAACAAACAAACTTTAAGCAAAATTCTATCAGTAGTAATAATGATTTTTCCATTTCATGATATCAGAATGCATCGAAAGTTTTTAGCTCAGAAAATTATTCCTTACATTAATAATCTGTGAAGTTCTTTTCATTTGTAGAAAAGCGCTTGAAATGGGAATTCCTCGAAAGAGTCAACATTCCTGAGGCTCTTTTCATTTTAAGAGCCCTAAAGGCTGAAAGAAGTCTCAATCCTGCAACGTTTTATTATGATAGTATGTGTACATAAGCTTTTTTATTTGAATGTTTTTAAAATTTCCATCACTGATATATTAAATTTAATACTTGATGTTTACATAATGTGAATTATTAAGAATTTAATTTGGACTACGTTTACGCACGTTATTTCACGTATGTTATTTAATAGCATTTTCACTGTTATTTAAAGAAATGTCAGATGGAAAGTTAATTATGTCATCAAAATTTTTAGAAGTAACTTTAATTCAATTATTTGCATAACGTAACAGAGAGAATTGATTTAGTATCATTTGAAGAAAGTTTTTAAGGCACATGAAAAAGAAATGCTATTAAAAATTATGTTTATAAATTACAACCTATCAAGGAAATTAAGACCAGAATTAGAGTTCAAATCAGGAAAAAAATAAGGACAATTTATTCATTTACAAACAAATTAAATAATATTTATAATTATTTGGATTGTTAAAAATTAAATAAAGTATTCGCGTATTATTAAATTTAAAAAATAATTAAAAAATTTTCAAATAATACAAATAATTTAAAAAACGAGTGTAAAAAGTGAAATATTAAAAAATATAATAAAAATAATTTCCAATTAATGCTGTATTTTAATTTTTAAATAAATCAAGGTGCGGCTGCCTTATTTTTCCAGAGATCACCACTCAGGCAAGATATATGTTATTCTTGGAAGAAAGCCGCGGTGTCGGTGCTGTTCTGATTGGAGCAGGCAACTGGCGCGATCAGACAACTCTCGCGAGATTTCGAAGTGGACACACTCGTGTACAACGTCATGTGACGGGCCACAAAGTTTATCCCCTGTGTCCAAAATGCAATGCGGCTGCCCCAACCCACATTTTATCCTGCATTGGTCTAAATAAAGTCCAGCAATTCTCGAGCCCAGAGGCTGCACTCCATTGTTTGAAGGCGTTTGCGCTGGTTGATGTTGCTGTCAACCAGGAGGGATAAACCACAACGCAAAAACATTAATGAGAACTGGGTCAGTGTTCAGTTGAATTTGTAATTTTTGTCACTTATTTTTTAATATGACTTTATGTTATTCCTATGAATAGTTTTAATGCTTTTATATAAATTTTAAAGCAATATTTATCTCACAATAATTGGCTGTAAAAATTATGTTTGATTTGGTTTTGGTTTTAACAATTATTTGTACTTAAAAACATAATTTCGCTAAAAAAGAGACTTATTTAAAATCACATACCATGATAGCATTTCTTGTACTCTCAGATCGATCTCGTTTTAATTGAATTGGTATAGAATACAAATAAAGGAACCAAGGCGGAAATGTCTCACAAATGAGAATTTTTATGGTTCCTAAGTATGTTGCTTTTAAGTAAAAGATTAAAATTCAGAAACAAATTGTTTAATTAAATTAATTTTTTTAGAATACTTTGCAATCAACATACAAGGAAAAACATGCACAAATAAGTTACATTTAATGAATTCATCATTTTCTAAAAAGCATTCTTTCATTCATCAAGCATTTGTCCAAGTAAATTATTGAAATTAGTTTCCAATATCACTTATTTGAAAATTTTGGTTTTCGAATTTTAATGTTTGCTTGACAAATGGCCTGTCAAGAGATGCAATAGACCACCATAAAATTTAAATTCCTTGCAAGCATTTATAGTATGACGAATGAGTGACAAAAATAGGTAAATTGGGAGTCACACATGAATTAATTACTACTTCTGATAAATACAGTAGAAGTTTGCGTTTGCTTGTCATAATCATCTCAAAATTTGACTGTACCAAATTATAAATTCTATTAGGTTACAATCAATCGAGAATTTTAAGCTCTTTCTCATAGAAGATTACCATGTTTATCAGCGTCGAGAAAGAGATTTGGAAACTCCACCAAATTATACAAGGGTGTGTCCTAGATCCAGTGTACTAGGTGACAGAACCCTTCTCTTTGTTCTCTGTAAGCCTCTGTGAAACTTCATTAGTATGATGTATGAGGACCTAATCAAATTAAAGGATCGATTCATTAGAAGGTTATCCTTATAAGATGGAAGTTAAATTAATTAATCTTTAATAGAGTAACAACTATAGACATTTGATACATTAAATTTTATTTTATTCCCCTTATTTATATTCTAACTTGTGCTATAAACTATTATTTTTATATTATTACTCAATTAACCAATCTATTTTTGGCATTAAAATTTTAAATTATATGTAATTTATAAATTAATTTATCACACACACAAATAATTAATTCATAAACTCCGATAAATTTAAACAAATTTAATATTATATCAGGATTGGTATGAAAAAGGTAAATTTTTTCGCTTACGGTGCAGAAAAATTATGCTTAATTAAATATATAAAATTCAATTATTGACTTCTCTCAAACATATTTTCTCTGGCTTTTTTAATTATATATTTTATTTAAATTAATCCATGAAACTATTTCTAGGAAATTAATATTCGGATTCTTATTTTCGGTCAACCTTTTCGTGAGTTGGCGGAATTACTGCTATTAAAAATATCTTCTAACAAAAGGAATGAATTTAAGTGAATGCAGTGTTCAGACATCTTCGCCTGAGGGCGTCTCGCTCTCTCAACTCAGGCGTAAAAATACAAAATAAGGGAGAAGAGAGAGAGAGAAGCGTGTTCCCCCAACTGACGCGTGAGGTCGGTTGTAATTTTTCTGTACATCCATTTCTTATAAGTATATTCAATAAACTGTACCATCCAAACAAGCGGGCTCTTTATTCATAAAAATCACCACGCGAACCAAAGTTCCACGAGAAGGGAAACCACAGTTAATATAAATTAGGTTATATTAAATTAATAAAATGAAAAGATTTTATCAATTTTCTTGGTTTAATACGTTTTATTTAACATTATTAACCATTTCTCATATTTATGAGTTGAATATTTGAAATGATGTATTAAGAACATTTATCGTTTTATACATTTTTAAGCAACGATTTGACATTTTTAGCCTTAAGAGAAAAATAGAGTTGATTTCTAGTTTAAAATATAATTTCTAGTTTTAAGAATCAACACTTTTTCTTTAGCCTTTAGCGTATAGATGATGGCGAACTGTGGCCCAGTAGTAGGACAGCGATTTCCATTGGGGGAGATTCAACAGTGCGAGAGGAATGTTGATACTTTAGAGCAATGGCAGTTTTGTTTTAAGACTTTAGAGCAATAGCACTTCCACCTTCTGCTTTCATGTTTATTAGTTAGGATTTCTGGTTAGGATTAGTTAGGATTTTTTGAGTTTATATATTTCCTTGATGAAAGTGAATAAAACCCACTAAATATTCTGAAGCCCTGACGTAAGATACTTTATGTGATAGATTTTATAAGTGCCTTATAAGATTTAAGCAATCTTCGACAAATGTAAAAACTGTATAAGTGAGAAATATAGAGAAAATTCGGAAAAAGTTTATTGCATACGTTTATTTTAGAAATAAATCATGTGATTAATAATTTACTTTTTTACGAAATCAAAATTGTTGGCTATCTTCAGCTTTTGAAAAAAGATGGGATAGAGAATGAATTAACTTTGGTGCATAGTTGTAAATAGCATTGTAGGTTTAAACGCTCCCAACCTAGAACTTTAAATCTAGTAATATAAACTGATTTCGATCGTGTTATTTTCTTTGGTAAATAATGTTATCAGATTTCTTAATCATTGAAAAAATTTTCATAGAAACGATTTTTAAGTTGCTGAGGAAAATGACTTTTATTGTCTACAGTTATGAATTCTTTATAATCATTCCCCCATTTGTAAAATACTTGACCATGATTTTAAATTACGCACTGATTGGCTGTAACTGAATTCCTTAGAAATAGCCAATTGAAAGCACAATGCAATAGAGCAAATAATATCACATTCTGTTGCGTGTATTTTATTTGTACAGTCTCAAAAAACTATATATAATTGGACAAATGCTAAAAAAACAAGATGTTTTGTTATTATATATAAGAGTTTATACCAAATAAAATATATATTTTCTTTACTTTGGTTAACACAATGGCATAATAAAGCTGTTCCCAAGCATTCTAAAAAAGAAACTAGTGGAAATAGTTCTAATTAATTCTAAAACAGAGCCTAGTTGAACAAATTAATAAAATTTTATCGGAATCTATCTAAATAAGTTGGTTTGAGCTTCATTATAGCATTTGAAAATGAAATGTGTAATTATTTTTCATGCTATAAATCTCATTAATCATTTTAATCCCTAACAAAATGTTTATTGGATAACACGCACTTGGATAAAAAAAAGTTTATTATAAAATATTTATAAACAAAAATTAAAGCTAATTTTGCAAAGCCTCTTCCAAAACTAATTCAGTAAATATTTGTATAGGAAATTGAGAAAATGAAAACAGAAATGGGATAAAACATAATTTTGTCTCAAAATTTGTTCCACAATTAATATTTATAAGAGAAATTTATAAAAATATTTTCAATATTGATATTTTTAATTCAATGTTTTGATTAGATAAACAGAGAAGTTATACTCGTATGCACAATCACGTCTGTCTTTTCTGCACAAATTACGCAAAATACAACAAAAAATCAAAACCATTCTTTAAATTAATGAATTATAACAATTTTGTTGCAAAATGTAAGTTTTTAAACACATCTAAATGGGATATAAGTATTTAAATACCAATTACATTTTTCAGCATCTTATTTGAAATGATTTTTCTTAGTAAACCAGTGACTTCACATAATACATATTAATTTCAGTTTCAAAATACTTATTTCCAGTCAAGCATCCAAATAATATTTTATGCTTGGAATACGTGTACAGAAATCTAAAAGCAGACCAGATATTTTCGCAGTAGAATTTTCCCATGATGCATCAGTTTCCCTCGATGGAATATGTTGCTTTGTCCACTCACACAGTTTCTGTCTTTTCAAAAGAGCATTCCACTCTTGTTTAAAGAGCTCGAAGCAAGTTCATCAATGCTTAAATATTTGATTGCTCATTGATTTAAACCTACGCCTTGAGCCAAATACAACAAATAGAAAGTGCACAATGTCGAAATGAATGCTGATATTCTATCTCGATTGTTTAGCGTGGAATATTTAAAATCTATTGAAGCGTGCTTTAGGAGTATTGAATCGTGAGAGTTCATTTCAAAATGCTTATTTTGGATTTCATTTAATTCACTTCAAGAACCTTTAATTTTAGTTGCTTTATTTTTCATGAATCGAATGCAAGAAAGCAAATAATGTCACAGTTAGGAATTTTTTCTACAAATTTTTCAAGTCTATTATAATAACTATCTTTTAAAGCATTTCTATAATTTATTTGAATAATTAAATTAGACAAGAAGTTAAAATGATGTGTGTATGTGTTTGGCTGTAATATTAAATAAGTAAATAAAGTAATATGTAGATGCCGTAAATAATCCAGGATGAAAGATTCTGAGTCCAGTGATTTTTTTGGCGTATTTTCTTTTTTATTCTGGCAATTTGGTTTTATTACGTCATACAGATAAAAATGAAGACGTCATACCAATAAGAATTATGCTGAAAATTCAATTTTGGCAACCCTAGTTCTTAAGACATTTTGAACATTTTAATCTATTTTCACATTTTATTTGAAAATTTTGAGAGGAAACTGTGTATTTTACAATTTACTTAAAATTTTGGATACTTACATTCCAGTTTGAATTGCTCTTTTTCATTACTTTAAATAATCATTTTTGTTTTCTGCATTTATTTTTTTCAGCATTAGTCAAAATTGTCGGTAGCTCAAAATATCGTTTTAAAATATCAAGGTTCTGGATTGACGTCTTATTTCTCCTGTGGTCATCGCATTTTAGGTATGGATGGAGAAACTAATCGTTTTTTAATTGTGTGAGAAAAGGAAATTATTTAGAATTTTTGCGTGAAATTGGAGTATTGAAATCAGAGATAGTGTACTTAAAAATGCAGAAGTCAAATGACAATTTCGACAAAGAAAAGCCTTTCAAATGGATATGTTTTCTACTACAGCAAAAGTTTTGAAGGAAAGTCTTGTAGTTCCCAGAAGTCTATTAGGTACGGTTCTTGGTTTTCTTGCAGCAAAGTAAAGATTGAAGAGTTTTTCTTTTGACTTATGACATTGTTCGTGCTATTAAAACCACTGATATTCAAAGAGAATATTCTTTTAGCAAACATGCTTTAGCAGACTGGAGGCAGTTCATCAATGAAACAACTCTTTACTCAGTTGAGTCATCTTCAGAGAAGAGAGGTGGTGAAAGTAAGATTGTTGAAATTGACGAGTCAAAATTTGGAAAAAGGAAATATCATAAAGGGCATGTGATTGAAGGTCAGTGGGTGTTTAGTGGTGTCGAGAAAGGGTGCGGAAAGTTATTTTTGGTAGCAGTACATGATAGAACAAGGGAGAAACTTTAGTAAATATTATTAAACAATGGATTGGGCCAGAGACAGCCATTTATTGCGATTCTTAGAAGGTTTATGATTGATTCATTAGGAAGCGAGGGCTATATGAATATTTGACTGTTAATCACCGTGTCATTTTCGTGGATGAAACTACAGGATGCCATACAAATAATATTGAGAGCACATGAAGACAAGTTAAAAAGGAAATTGCCGACACATAATCATCAAACGGATTTTAAATTCCATTTGGCATTTTATTTATTCCATAAATCCTGTGAAGAAAAGAAATTGGAACCATTTGCTGTTTTGGGAAAATCGTTGGAAGAATTAATTGGGATAAATTTAATGTTACTGCTTAAATTGTGGCTACATATTGTTTCTTTAGTTTATGTATAGCGTTTTTAAAACTTTTATTATTAAAATAAAATACTATTTAATTTGTATATACATTTTTAAAATTATTGTTTCTGTATTTAATTTTTATAAATTAATATAATTAACAGTTTAAATTGTACCTTATAATTTATATTTATTCTTTTGCGAATGTTTCTTTATTATTCATTAGTTTTCGTGTTCTGTTTTTTCTATAATTTTCGTTACAATTCGTATTCCGATTTTCTTAGAATTCGTATTTACTGTTTCGATATTCCCGTATTTTCCCTATTCGCATTCGTTTCCGAAGTAATTTAGGAAACAAATACGAATAAGGAAAATATTCGTATTTTCTAATGTTTCACATTTTGATCTAATGCTTCATTTTTCTTAAAATTCTAATTATTTCAAAAATATATGTTCATGCTCTTTATTTGTCAGATTTAAATTTAATGTTCAGATATGTAAAGCTTTTCAAAAACGAATTTATTACGTCACAATTACAACATATTCGCACACCATTACGTCATCTTGGCAATATTTCGTAGTCGCCAAAAAAATTCCATGTATATGTATAATTAATATTTTAAAATTGGCTGTAGATGAATTTTTTGTAAAAATAACATATATTTCCGTATGAATTTTACTTCAATAACATGTGTCAAATTGCATTTTTAAAGAATCAACAACATACATACGTCGTATTTTATACTAAGCAAAATTGATCGTAATGGATTAGTTTACTGGTACTTGTGTACCACTGCAACATTTCTGAATTGTGTGATTAAAGGACGAATAAAAACAATGGATTTTCAGTTTAATCTTGTATTCAAATCTTAAAAACAAGCAAAATTGTTTGTGTATCAGTGCTTGAGTGAAAAAACTGATGAGGAAGATGAACCATATATTTATAAAAAAAGTTTACATTATATATATATAACAATCGTTTAGCTCAAAAATAATTTATTTTCACATATTTTTAATTTTCTTCATAAGCTGATTTATCTTTATAGCAAATTTTTAACCAATTTAGGATTTTCAAATATGATTTATTTACGCTTGGATATTCATCGAAATCGAAATATAAGAATTTATTTTTTTACTTGCAATTAATTTCATATGTTAAACTTTCTTAGTAAATTATTAATTGGATTAGTGTTCTAAGATAAATTTGAAGCAACTGAAATGAGAACTACACGTTTAAAGTTAGCTTTGTTATGTGTAGAAAAACGATTATTTTCTAATCGTAAATCTTTCTCACCTTGTTTATTTTTAAATTTAAATTCCATTTTTATTTTGGTATCAATAAGTGCTTAAAAGTATAAAAGAGAATTAATCCTACTGTCGAAATATTTAATTAAGACAGAGAGGGAACACACAAACAGTTAGAATTTGAAAAACTGTGAGTGTACTAAAAATAGCATTTTTAAAAATTTTAATTGAATCTTAGTTTAAAATGCATTAATTTTGCTAATGTGAAGATTGTCGTAATTTCCTTTTTAAAATAAAAAAATTTAAATGATATACTTAAGGTCTTTTATGAATAGATTTCATGTTCTCAATATTCATAATTTATGTTTTTTAAAGGAAAATTTTAAATATTTTAGATTGATGAGAATTAACGAGCTTATTCTAATCTTCCATAAATACAGTTTGCTTTTTATATATACTTTTCAACTGTTACGTATAATTATGTAAATATTGACAGTCGAAAACTCATAATTTGTTAATATTCTTAACTCTCATAAGCATTTGAAAGTCATTTGCATTCGCATTATGATTTTAGATTTATTTCGGCAGCGGGTAAAATTTAAAAATGGTACACATATTTTTATTTTGTAACAACTATAAAATGTAAATATTTAAATTTTAGAAATTTATTAAAATTTTTATTTATTTATTTATTTTTTAATATTTTTTATGATAATTTTTAAATCCTTTTTTTTAATCCTTGGACTATGTATAATAGTAAAATTTGCTAATAATATTATACAGCAGCAAATGCTGTCATTGATTACATTTTCCCTTGAAAACTTTTTTTAAGAACATTTATTTTTCTGTAATTTTTACACATTAAAAATAATTTCAATAAAAAGAGATTTACCTTAAAATGTCTATACTTAAGGGCTGCATTCTACATAACGAGGTATCAAGTTTATTCACGTCAATCATATGAGAATGTAGTAAAATAAAAACATATGGAGGTATTTAATAATTGTTTGGAAGTTAAAATTTCAAGTATTTGTGTGGTATTGAGCTATATATTTTATGTAGCAGTTAACTCGATAAAATGTCCTTGTTTTTTGTGTACATACATGTGATGAAAAAGTATATTAAACTAGACGAAAACTAGGTAACACTGGCTGAGGATCATAATCAAATAGCAATAGCTATGCACTGATGAGCGCCGAGAATCGATATTTACAGATCTGCGCACGAAAGATCAGCATTGTTATGCAATATTGAATTCAATATATTTTTCACGCAAGTAAGCAGATGATCTGGGAAGCTAGAATTAAGCTGTCTCTGGGGAACTAAATGAAGATTGCAATCAAATATCGATGGCTCAGTGGAGATGAGTGCCGAAAATCGATATTAACACTTGTGCGCACGAGCTGTCAATATTTCAAATTCATATCAAATTCCATACATTTCTCACTCAGGTAAAAAGAAGACACCTGAAACTAGACGAAAACTGGATGAAACTAAAATTAAGTTATAAGTCAAATGAAGAACATAATCAAAAAGCAAGGCCTGCAGTGCTATGTGTGGAAAACCAATATTTATATATATACTAGAATTAATGATCAATATTGCAAATCCATAATATTCCTGACGCCGGGAAAGAGGTGGCCCATAAAACTGATGAAACTAGAAACTAATTTGTAAACGAGAGGAAGGCCATACTCAAATAGAGACATTTTGCAACAACGAGTGTCCAAAACCACTCGCTTTTGATAACGCAAATTAAAAAAGTTGATATGTACATTAATTTATATAAAACTAAAAATAATTTTTTTAAACTGCCTGATGAAAGTCCTTTTATAAAACTCTGCAGTTTTCAATTCAATTTTAAATCACAGAAAACTGCTTCCTTAATGACCACATATTAGGAGTTTACAGGAACTTGTTGGTTACACGAGAACAAATTTGGTATAAATTTTGTTGCTTAATTTATTCATGATAGTTAAAGACAATGCAATAAAAATAAATGCAATACATGATAAAGCTTCAAATGGCGTTACGGTTACATGGTAATCCTTTATCTCATCTTCACTGTTCTCCAGATGATAATTTCCAAAATAATTAGACTGTCTCCCTATTATAGAAAATCACTTTTATAATTTTTAAAGTACAAAATATATCATTTAAAAAGTAAAAAATAAATATTTAAATTTTTATAATATTTAAATTAAGAATATTTTATAGTATCACAAATTACATTAATTATTACAGATATGTTAATAATTTACAAATAATATTAATTATCAATAGCTATACTTACGCAGTTTTCGTATTTATTTATCTGTTTTACGTTTTCATAACTATATTCTTAGTAAAATGAGCTTAATTCACACGGTATATATATATATATATATATATATATATATATATATATATATATATATATATATATATATATATATATATATATATATATATATATATATATATATATATATATATATATATATATATATATATATATATATATATATATATATATATAAATATTTTATTTCATGAAAGAAACTTACAGTTATAGTTATTCTTAACTTTCATTTTAGTATGAAGTTAAAAAATATAACTAATTGGAAAACACGAATTAAAAAGGGAACATCAGACATCTGTTTTTGACGCAATGAATTTTACTATTATACTCTAACAGAGATAAATCTTTTCTGAGTGAAATAACTCGTAAATTTCCTTATAAACAACTGTTGGATCTGGATAGAAATCAACCTCAAGTGATGTATCAGTGTAAAAACAAAAATTATTTAAAAAATTAAACATCGAGAAGATATAATGCTGTTTTCATTTAATTCCTGAATAATTTTAATAATTGTAGAACCGATAAATATTTCACATAACAATATATATAACCATTGGATTATCATTTGTGTTACAGAAAATCGGGGTAAAAATATTTTTACCTATTAAAAAAATAAAATTAATAAAAAAAATGTTATATAAAAATAAATTAAAAAATCAAAAAAAAATCGGTGTAAATTAATATTTTTATATAAATAAAAAAAACAATTTATTTACATAAAATTAAAAACATTTAATATTATATAAATAAATATAACTAAATAGATTAAATAATAATCTGTTTAGTTATATTTATTTAAATTTATTGAAAATGAGAGAGAGAGAGATTACTGTGAAAGTAATATGTCATTCAGCGCATTTTATTGTATTTTTAATTTTCCCGATTATAAAATGTCCAGTGTAATAAATAAAATTGGTTGCATACAAAGTGCAGCATAATGTTATGAAATTGAAAAGAATTATTAAAATTACTAGTCTTAGACATTGAACTCAATGAATAAAATGATTTTTATAAGAATTGATATTAGAAAAAACATATTAATTATTTAAAATTAATTAATATTGAATTAAATAAATCCGCTGCTTAAGTTAAATATATAAATTTGAAATTAGCTCGCATGAGGTCAAAATAAAATAATTGTTATAATTAAAATAGAGTAAAAAAAATTAAGTAATTATTTGGTGCTTTAAATTATCACATTATTTCTGAATTTATATAAAATTTTACGATGTAAAGTAAGTTTTCATATACTAATGAAAATCAGATTTTAACATTAATAATTTATTATTGCTGAATTATTTTTACGAAATACTTGGAGATTTTTTTTCATAACAGTCATTTACTCTTTCAAAAGAATACTAAATATATGTGAATATTTTTAAGCAAGTATTATCCGAAATGCGTATATTCTCCTTTAATTTTCAAAAAATAATTTTATTAAATAAGTTAAGCCTTTATATATGAATAATGAAAACTCTAATTAATCCATATTTATTACTTTGAAGAAGCTGATATTGAGTTATTTTACTAAATCTCAGTGATTTCACAAGTAAAACTCTTTTATTTTAACACTAGATAAATTATTAAGAATGTATAATAAAGCAAAAGGCTAATTCGAAAAAATTTTAGAGCTGCTACGGTTATTTTTACAATATATATATATATATATATATATATATATATATATATATATATATATATATATATATATATATATATATTTCGTATATAAGTGACACAAGCATAAGTGACAATAGATAAATTTTTTTTGTTCACTGTTACCATTAAGTTAAGTAAAACTCGGTTTCGATAAGTTTATATTTTTATTTTTTTTATTATTTTTTTCAGTTCTTTGTTTTTAACATTTATTTTTTATAATTCTGAAAAATAAAAGTACTTGTATATTTAAATCAGCTATATTTTTAATGATGCTTTACGCAAACTGCATTATATAATATGCTTTCTTATTTATTTACAGATTTTCCTTATGCATACATATAATTAATGGAACTTTTTAAAAAATGAAGAAGACAAAAATGTCAATTTGTTATTAATATATTCATTCATTCTTCATAGTATTATAATGTATTTTACCTAATAATATTTCCTTATTATTTTAATATCGATACTTACTGTTTTGTTTATAAATAGATTTCTTAACAAAATTAATCACAAAACTTTGACACTATTTTACTATTTAAATTTTTTGACATCAAACGAAAGGAAAACTATCTTATGCCTCTGTACATAGATGCTTGATGGAATACATTCACATAATAATGTAACACGAGCTGCTTATATTTTTCTAAAATATGGAAAGTCGCTGCTCATTTTTTGAAGGATACAGATGTAATCCCCCCCCTGATATAATTTGTTTTCCACAAATATATTTTAACTATTACTAAAATACAAACTGCATAAAATAATTTTAATCTAAAATAAGCAGGGATATATAATTTTGATTAATTAACTATTTTGTTTTCTTTAATGAGAGAGAGAGAGAAATGAATAAGATAAATAATGAATATCCAATAATAAATTTTGACATTCTTATAAAATTATTCTAATTCAAACTATGAATAATTCTTTGTTTTCAAAGAAATTAAATGATCTAAATATAATTACATATTTCTACTATCAATATGATATAATAATTCGCAGCATTTAAACTTAAATACAAAATTAATTGAATTCTAATTTTGATAAACTATGAAAAATATTATTTTATATTTCCATTAGTTAACAAATTCTATATTATTTCCTGATGTATGGGAAGTATCTTTTTGAAATAATTTGATATTCTCATAAAAAATATTTTATTTTAAGAATTTAAGAACTCGTGATGTTAAAATAAATAATATAACAAATTTTTTCATAAAAATAATGAATTTGGAAGTTATATAATTTAGTTTATTTTAAATTTAAAAAAGTAAATAATATTCTGTATAAAATTAAATGAACATACTATTGTTGACAAACATAATTTTTCAAACAAATTCAATAAAAATTTACATACCATCTCAATTATAATAATTAAATCACATTCTCTTTAATCAAACTAATAAAATGCGTTATGCTATAAAATATTTGCAAATGTTATTGTTCATTAAATTTTACATTTTCCATCATTTATCGATAAAATTAGCTCGATGCTTAAAATATTTCTGATCACTTTTCAATATTTCTGTGAACTAAGTTATTTATTAAGTATGGTTTCCTAGATATTTTCTCATAAAGTGTCCTGAATCTAGTTGAAACTGCCTAATCTTATTGTAGACGTAAAAATAAAAATGAATCTCCAGGCATTTTCGCCACCTGGCACTGGCAGAGATGGAAAAATATATCCAACCGAAGTTTCCTTCACCCCAAGCATCATCGCACTTATAAAAAATAACGGTTACACTTTCTCAACAGTTTTCCGATACTTTTCTTGGCACAAATTCGCTACCCGTGATTCTGGAAGCGTTCCTCTGTTTCAAGCCATAGGAGTGCAACAAAAAGAAATTGAGGTCATTGTTTTCTATTAAAAATCAATCAAATTTAGCTTCGAGAATAGAATTTGCTCAAATTCATTTTTATAAGAAGAAAATATGATACATTTGTTGTAATTTCAGGAGAGATATATAACAGAGTTTTCTTTATCAAATTCTTTTAATACTTTACAATCAAAATTAAGTTTGTTTGCTATGAATTCAATTGCTCACTTCTACCGAAATATTGTAACTTTAAAGCACCAAAAAATATGACTTTTTAGAATTATATTTATACATATATATATATATATATATGTATATATATATACATATATATATATATATATATATATATATATATATATATATATATATATATATATATATATATATATATATATATATATATATATATATATATATATATATATATATATAAAATATAACACGTAACAGCTATATAATATGTTTTCAGATATATAGCCTTTTTGCAAACATACATTCTTAATAATTTATCTAGTGTTAAAATAAAAGAGTCTTACTTGTGAAATCACTGAGATTTAGTAAAATAACTCAATATCAGCTTCTTCATTGTAATAAATATGGATTGATTAGAGTTTGTAAGTAAGAGCCATAATTTGTAAAAATTAATCTTATTAAAAATTTAATTTTTATAAGCATTTTATAATTTTTTTACTGTAAATTAATTTTCGGAAATATAAAGTGGTGCACTGATAAAATTAAATTCTCGAAAACAGAAACTTCATTCTACTCTTCAATATTATTACGTTTGTTATTATATGTTTCAGCCATATGTACTATGAAGTCAATACGGATGAAGCCCCGAACTACTACAAACAACCCTAGGCGAGGTGGGAATTAAATCCTTTAACAATTGAATTAAAGGCTACGCTTCATCCGTTACATTTCAGTTGAATATTTATTGCACCAAATATTAGTTTCTTTTTTATATTTTATCTCAGTATAAATTTTATGTGTATAGTAGCATTATTCAAAATAATGTAATATTTTAATACTTATTTAATATATATATATGTATGTATGTATGTATGTATGTATGTATGTATCTATATATTATAAATTAAAATGATTCATATCACGATCAGCAGTGAAACAAATTATAAACATCTGTAACTATCCTGATGCGAACGTTTGTCGAGGTTTATATGCAAATTAAAGTCCACCTATTTCAGTGATTGTTTAAATGATAGAGCTCTTCATTTTTCTTAGTATTTTCACCATAACGAATTTCCTATTCAGAATATTCCAATATAAATACTATTATAAATTCGTTTGTTTAGTGTCAGGAAATATGATTCTGAAGTAGTAAAAAAATTTTTTAATCGTGTAATTATGCAAAAATTTAATATCTAATAAATATAATAGCTAAACATTTAATAGCTAAAATTATTTTGCTAATAGAAATGTACCTTTGTACTTGTTTATTCATAATAATTCCTAAACGTCAGTAATTAATCAACATATTGTAATTAAAATATAAAAGATGAATTTTAACAGAGAAATCTGTGACAATATGAATATTGGTTGTAGATAGAGAATATTAATGCAGGCAATATTCCACACAATAACTAATGTTGAAATGAAGTAATCAAAATACTGAAAATGTTTCAGTAAAAATAAAATGAAGAATAATTTTCATTTTTATAGTATGGAAAACGGAATCATAAAATTGTGGAAAACACTTTTAATTAAAACAATTTATCACCGAAAATTTGATATTCTTTTTTAAATGCTTATGTAAAAAATATCTGTGTTCAAAGCAAAATTTAACTATAAATCAAAAACCTTTTGTGCAGTGATAAATAATTTTCTGTTTTTGGAGTTAGATTTTTTAGGGAAATCTAAAAATAATGGGAAAAAATAGAAACAAGAACTCACTAAGACTTCAGAGGCGCAAATTCTGCAAAAATATACTTTATTTGCTGAAACAAGGAATAAATCTTGTCTCTCGAAAACCTGATTACGTGACTTCTTATCAATTTTTCAATCTGATTTGTAGGAAAAAGTAACAAATTCGTTATATTTCTTTTCTGAATCACATTGAACGGATCTACATAAAAAAGTCTGTTTGCTGGTTTTCCTTAAAAAAAATGCTTCTCCAATTTTCCTAATGATCCTTTCGCTTTATATCTCCCTATTTATTCAATATTCCGTCTTTGTTATTTGCAATTCTTTGATTGGATAAACTCGATGCTATAGCAAGTTTTTAGATATTTTATGAATTGGTTGGAAACATTGACAAATACAGAATATATTTTCAATATTCGTATTGCATATATTTGGTTTATTAAATTTATTTATATAATCTTTAAGATTCATGTAACATTTTTGATAAAAATAATAAAGGGAATTAATATAAAAATTATGAGATTATAATTAGTGTGCAATAGAAATATCAGAAAGATATAAAAACATTGATACAGTAAATAAGTGATATATTTAATGGTTTTTTTTAAAATTAATTTTGCATTATTTTTCTTAAAACTTATATAAGTTTTATTGTATGCAAAGTTTAGTTTCATATTTTATCGTGAAGTGTAATAAGTATACATCATTTTCTTAAATTTTAATTATACTTTAATAGAAAGTAAGTATTTAAAAATATTTATTAATCCAATTATATAAAATATCAGTATATTTATAATTTTTAGTAATAAAAAATAAAAGCAAATCTCAGCATATTTATAATACTAATTCAACGAAACATTTAATATTTAAAAGATTAAAATAGTAATATTAAATATAAAAGAATCGGTTAACTATTTATTTTCACTGATTAGCTGAAACAATATTTATAAAACGAATGGAAAGTAAATAATTTTATTTTTTGTAATAGAACACAGCGCATTAGTGAATAAGCAATTGCATATCAACTAATTAATCCATTTCTTAAATAGTCTCTTATTCGAAATTTTTGTAAATTAAATATGTGATTTATTATTTAATTTATTTAACAGAATAAATAAGGAAAACTATCTTCATATATTAGTAGCAGTGCTGTTGAACTCGACATACAAGCTCCATATGGATATAAATTAATAACAATAAAAAATGTATATATTTATTTGCATAGGTAATAAAAATTATAGTGAAACAATATTTTCACATTTACAGATTAATTATTATAAAGCAAAGCTATTTCTGAAAGCTACTAAAAATCAACATTTTCAAGAATGTGTTCAGTTAAGTTTTTAAAGTAAATTATCAAACAAATTTTTCAAACAAACGTTCAAAAATCATAACAAATTTTTTAACTCTGTAAGGATAAGTAATTAAAGTCTTAGTTGGGACAAAAATAATGAATTAGATTTAAAAATGTTTTTTAATTATATTCCCTTAATTTATATTAATTTGCTTGTAATGCCTTACATTTAATTACGGTATTTAAAGTAAAGCAATTAATTCAAAAATCCAGATCAAATTTTTCATTCCTGTAAAAATAATTAATTAAATTAAAGTCTTAATTAATGTTTACTTATTTCACTTATTTCAATAAGAATTTGTATTTATAAGAAATACTTTCTTTACACAGTTTCTAACTGTTTCTATAAGAGAAAAATAATACAGTAGTGACATATATTAAAGTTTTTTATTTGCAAAAGAAATAAAAGACTAATTTCTGTGTTGCAAAATCAGGTTGTTATGTAACTTCTACTGTTTAATACAAGTAGGTAAATTCCCTGAAACTTTCACCGAAAATGATGGTGGGTAAGAACGTTTTTTATGGTGTCTGTTCAGACTTATTACCGGTAATACTCGTCGCTTTCTCATCTTTCTTACTAGTATGATTCACCATTAATTTAACAGCCTAACTATCAATGAGCATACTTTCTGTTATCACTAATGACCAGACATTTCCTAAAAGGTCAGTGTTATCTTACGGACGTCATACAGATGATAGTTACACGTTGATAAAAAATAATGAGAATTATTAAAGGTGAAAGAGTATAAAGTACATATGGATTTGAGAAGATAAAATCAATATGTTAGTTTGTTCTCAATTCAAAGGCTGCTATAATGCATTAAGATTAAAGTTTATTAAACAAATTTTAGGTATGAATATGTAACAAATTCAAAATTCACTAAAGCAAGGATGATAAAAACTGGAAATGTTTACTTCGCTTGAGAGTATGCTTTCTATGTAAATGGTTGTTTTAGCTATCATATCAGAAAAATAATTTTGAATTTGACTGAAATTTAGTACTGAGGTAAATATTCTTCAAAAAATATATATTAATTAAAATAATAAGAAAATTTTTAACTTTTACTACCAATATACATTCTATACAAATAGTTGCTTAAATTTCATGTCAGAAGAATTATTTTGTGGTAAAAAGAAATTAGAAGAATGTACTGCTAAGATATAAATTCCTTAAGAAATTATTATTTAAAATTCAATTAATTTTATCGCAAATGCTTGCTTTAGGTATCACGTCCAACAGTTCATATTACAGTTCGCTGAAATTTAGTTCTAAGATAAATGTATTCTAGGAAACTATGTACACACATTAATTAAAATATTAAAAATTCTTTCCTTCACTTAAAAGTGGGCATTCTGGGAAAATAATAATTGTAGATAGCACAGCGTAACTTACTTTTGATGTTAATGGAATTTTAGTATTTAAATAAATATTCTTAAAATTCTATGTACATTAATTAACAAATTAAGATATTTTCTCACTTAACTCTATTCTATACGAATGATTATTTTAAATAACGTGCCAAGAGGATATATTTAAAAGGGTAAATTAGCTATAGGGGTGATTACGTTTGTTAATTTAATCAATTATAGGAGGTTCTATTCAAAAACATTTACCAGAAGGTTAATTTTGAGATTAATAAAAATTTACTGTTAAGATATAAGTTTTTAAGTTACTTTATAAATTAAAACATTATAATATATGATTGCCTTAGATATTATATCAGAAGTCAACAAAAAGTTGGTACAAAGATATATAATCGTTTCAAGAAATTCTGCAAGTTAGTTAAAATATTAATACACGTTTTATTCATTTAATAATGTAGTTTTTCTAACAAAGTTGTTCAAGACATCATTGTTGAAATTGACTGAAAATTAGTGCTAAAATTGATATTTTAAGAAAATATATACATTGATTAAAATTTTAAGATGCTTTCTTCTTTTCACAGTATGAATTTTATAAAAATGATTGTTTTGAGTATTGATTAAGAATATTATTTTGCAATTAATATAAATTTATAGTGTTATTGAACCATATTCTGTTAGTACTATATTGAAGCATGAAAAGCAAAAACTCAAATGCGGTTAAATCAGTTTATGTGAAAATTTTCTGATAGTCAGTTCAGCGTCCTCAATTCAAACCAATGTCACCAGAAAGAGATGTAAAAATAGTAGGAAACTGTTCAGTTAAAACTAATTTTATCTGAATTATAACTTACTTATCCTATGAAAAATGGGAAATATTACGAAAAATATCATAACCTAATATCGTCCATTAATTTCCTTCATTGATTAAATCTTTCACATAGGGAGAAATAATAGAATTTTTATTAAATATTTCTTTTTTTTAAGAGGCCTTAAATTCCTACCCAAAAACGTCATTACCTTTATGATATTTTTATTCCTTGTACCTTTTATTGAAACTTGACTTGGGATTTGGAGATAAAATAAAATAATTTAAAATATCGATTATCGTCTTATACTCTACCTTCACAATAATTCATAAATTACAATAGAATTAAGACAAATTCTGATCATAATGACATGACAAAAGAGAAATTTTTTCACAGTTAATTAATAGAAATGAAAATATTTGTACCTAATCATAAAAGGTGGACTTATTATTTTTTAATTACTAAATTTAAATATTACTAAACATTTTACTTTCAATCTTATATTGTCATACAAATTCAGTATTGTTATATTTAGTATAAAAAGTGCTTTACATATTGAAAATTATTTAAATATTGTTATGTGGTTAGAGTAATTCAAATTATTGTAACAGTAAAATAGTTATTGATTCTCCTATTGCATATTATTTAGAAAGTATGATAAATTTTTATAAGTGAATAGCTGTATGCATTTCAGAAACTTTTATTACGAGAAAATTAGAAATCTGAGTATTCTTGATTGAAATATTCACTTAACCATTTATTAGAACTTTTTGAATAAATTGAGTAATGAAATTGAATTTTTATAGGATATTAGTGTTTACTTCAATTTTTTTAGGAAATATAAAAACAACGTTATAAATTTCAAAATTGTAATTATATGTTTATCACAGAATATATGATATCGTAAATATAGTTTCTTTTTTACTTTATTTATTTAAAAAAAATTTCGTTTAAAGATAACATTTGTTTAAATTTTCATGAATTAAGTATAAAATTATTTGATAAATAAATAATATATAAAAGTATTATATAAAAAACATAGTTTTAAATTTATTTTTAAAATTATATTTATAATATAAATTTATTTTTTAAAAAATTAATATTAAAATTTCGGAAAAATGTTCTGTGCATATAACATTTCAAAAATAATATAAATACGTCTTTAATTTAATTTTTTTAAAAAAAATTCATATTAAGAAAACTTTTATTTAACTTTTCATGAAATAAGTAAAAATTTGTTCAAATGAGAGAGAGAGAGAGAAAATAGATAAAAGCTTTTTTCCTTAGATATTAAATTTGATTCTTATATATAAGTTGAAAATAATTTAAAATATATTTTAGAATTTTTACTTTAAACATTTTGAACATTTTTTTCTTTTCATGAAAACTTTTAAAAATAATGAAGTATTTAATATAAAATTGTTTAATGGTTTTAATAAACTATGAGTTTGCTTTGCTAAAATACATGTTTTTGTTATCTTTACCATAGTTAACTGCGTAATGTCATCAATAAGAGATTACTTTTTGCAGTTTTCGCTACACACACACATATACACACATACATACATATATATATATATATATATATATATATATATATATATATATATATATATATATATATATATATATATATATATATATATATATATATATAAGGTTAATTAAATTAAAGTTTATACTGACATCATTCCAAGTAATATGAATTAAACTTAATTGTAGCATTCGAATGTATCAAAGACTACTAGAAAGTATTGTTTTGGAAGTTTGTTTGGTAAGATTTTTAATACTATTAAAAAACTGCAAATTAATATATACTGAATAATAATTATTTTATTAATTCAACTACCATCAAGAATTTTATGAGTCTGTCTAGAATTCCCATTATGACTCCATTTCACTGATTCGTTATAATTACTTGTTAAAATTCAGTTGTTTCTCTAACAAAAGTTTCCAATCAGTTTTTATAAATACTTAGATTCTTTTATCTCTCTTGTTTGATAGAACTTATCACTGAATCGAATTTCTGCTAATTGACTTCCGCCAGTTTCAAGAAACAAGTTTTGATTAACCGAAGTTTATTTGGAATTCTAAAGAGGATTTGTGTTCTGTTACTTTCTGATAAACAGCTTCTTTTCTGGAGCAATTGTCCAACGTGACGCGACTTAAGGAAGAAATCTCCGCTAATTCAAACTTTTTGGGATATTTTGATCTAATGAACCAGCAAAATATCTTCTGAAGATTTTATTATTCTATTGTGCTAAAAAAAATTCCTTAGGAGAATCCAGATTTGTCCAATAAAACTACGCATTTCGTAGTTCTGTATGAAAAATTTTATTCTTAATTAATTTTGCTTTTTCTCTTGAAGCTAATTATAAAAGGAAAACTATTGCTAAGTAAATTATAATCGGTACCAAAGTCAAAATTTAATTAATTATACAGATTTTATAAATGTAAGATTGTAAAATACCTTATTATATGAAATTAAAACATTCGAAGGGTAGAAAATATAGAAGTCACGACAAACTTAAAGCAAAATTTCTCTTTTTCATCGTAGTAAAATAGTTTTTTGGAATGGAAAGTCGTTCGTTTGATTCTAATCACCGTTGATCAGTATGAGATTGACTTTGAATTTCCATTATCATTTCGAATTGATGCATCTGCTATGGAATTTTTCACGTAATTTTTCATACACAGTAAATACAGCTAACAATCTTTAAAAAATTCCGTATGAATTTGTTATACGAAATTGTTTTTCAAGGTGCTTGAAAAGCCCACATTTCAAACTAACTGAAATAGAATTTTCAAATGACTTGAAGCAGTTTTCGGCTTTTAAAACTTAAGATTAAAATTTATTAAGATAAAAATGTGTAGAAATTTTTATAGGATTCTTTATGAATTCCACGTTTATCTGAAAGATTGGACTTTATACCAGACTCTGGAAAACTTTAAATATTTATAGTAATAATAATATAAAATAAAATATAGACTCTGGAAAACTTTAAATATTTTTCAAGCTTCAATATTTTATAAAATATTTCATTTTGAGCCTCATTCGGTCTTCGACTGAGCTACTGTATAATGCAGACCTTGTTTAAAAAAGAATATTCGATTATTTTTAGCGATAAAGGACAGTCGTCGATGTCCTAGATGAAAGAACAGACATCAGGGTCCTTTGTCTTTATTATTGAAAGGATTTTCAACAACCAGCACTTGCTGCTGATTTCAACATCTTTCGTCCCCTTGGCATGGGTAATCACACCGACATCACGCCAACAACCAACGAGCCATGTGATCTCGAAGATACTCGTTCACATCCTTCTGAAAATCGCAATTTAAAATCTTGGCTGAGTAACTTTGATCTTTCTCTTGTAATCACAGGAATGTTGCTTCACCTTCTTTGCGAGCACCATTTGTCTCTATCATGAACCTTTTACGTCAATGAAATGATTATAATGTTAAAGATGATGGTGTCACAAAGTTTTTGCTTTTCTATGAAACTTTGAAGCAGTAATGTGAGTTTTGGAGCTACAAAATTAAAGTTCTATCATCTAAAGTATAAAAAGTACCTGAAAAACTAAGAAAAATGATTAAAAAATATGAAATAGCAAAATTATTGTTAATTATTGATTAAAAATAAAAAAAATATTGTTTTTATAAAAGTGTTTGTACGATCTGAAGTTTGTATTGATATTTCAACCATTCGTTTGTATTGTTATCTAGGTGTGTGACTTCAGTCAATAATGTCCCACGTGTATTTCTGTTAGCAGCATTAAATATAATGTATCTTGATTATTCTGCAGTCAATTGCAACTTCATATTTCTTAACACATTGATTGGATTCATGAATAGGAATTTGACTATTTACGCAAAACTAAAAGAATAAAGCAATTTATTGAAAAGTTTCAGAAAGCGGGTCGTACTTTTGTTCTTGTCTTTGTCAAGAAGTTAGTGAGTTCGAATTCCTCCACGTAAAATGATACCTCTGGGGGGGGAGGCCATGTCTAGGAGTCTTTTGCTTGTTCTCTGCTTTTAAATTACAAAGACCAATTTTTAAAGCCACGTAAGCACACCCACTGTGAATGCCTCACTATATGTGTTACCATCACGTCCATCCCCCTTTGTAGTGCTGAATGGCGAAAAACGTGGAAGCTGGACATTATATCACTACAGAAGCAACCTATTGATGTGTTCTATTCACTGAATCTATCAACACTAAAAATGATGTGTATATTAATGCATATGTATATTAAGACTTTGATATTAACTGGTGCCTAGAAATTATTAAGACTTTGATATTAATAAATGCCAAGAAATTTGGCTATGACGCCATTCTTTCTTTAGCCTTCCAATATTTCTGAACTCTGCTCAGAACAGAGTTAGAGCACGAGTTAAGATGTTTAGCATCAAAACTTTGATGTTGTTTGTACAGAGCACATAAGGGAGAGTCACAAAGTTCAAGCCTATGGGTTGTAATGCAGCAATTCTAAGCGTAGTGGCAGATTTAGTGTTACCCTGGTTAACACTAAATCTGCTATGGCTTTGCTTCTTTCCGTGTGTGTGTGTGTGTGTGTGTGTGTGTGTGTGTGTGTGTGTGTGTGTGTGTGTGTGTGTGTGTGTGTGTGTGTGTGTGTGTGTGTGTGTGTGTGTGTGTGTGTGTGTGTGTGTGTGTGTGTGTGTGTGTGTGTGTGTGTGTGTGTGTGTGTTTGTTTCACTTGATCCTATCCCATTAATTCTGTTATTTCAAATTTGTATTCCGAACTGTGATACAGTGATCTACTGCGTAGATCACTGTAGGCTTGAAACCCCACCTTTGTAAAGCATTCGTCTCTCAAAAATGTGACACTGATCGTGAGTTCTGGAGAGCCTCTTAAGGCTCGCGCTCCCACATTACTGTTCCCAGCGGGCCCCTGGCACTCCGTGCAGGTGTCCGACATTCTAGACTGAAGTATTAACAAACTTTCATGCTTCATCAAAACATACACTATAATTTTATCTATCATGCAAATATCATTTTAATATAATTTATTGAAATTAATTTATTTTTTGAAATAAATTACCTTTTGAGGTAAAAATAAAAGATAAGATTTTACATTTCATATCATTCATTTTATAGAATTGCATTCATAATATTAAAAATAGTTTTGTAATTTATGCGGAATTTTTTACTGGCTTAGTATTGCTTAGATAAAAAAAATTTATAATTCAAGAATCAAAACGTTTTAGTAATATATATATATATATATATATATATATATATATATATATATATATATATATATATATATATATATATATATATATATATATATATATATATATATATTTATCAAGAAATTAGAGCATTAACGAATAATTCGAAAATCTGAATTAGTTTTCTATGGAATTTTTAACTGCGTTTTATTAATTCCATGAATCTTCTAAAGTTCATGAATTAATTAATTAAAATAAAAAGTGATTATTGTTTTGCATCATTTAAGAAAGCCGTTATTGATTTTATTTTATTGAAGAGGTTGATGTTTCTTTATTTTAATAATATTAAAACACATTCATTTATTACTTTGAAATATGTTTTAAATTAATATGGCAATCAATTATGCGGGGTTAAAGAAGATTAATTATGTGATTCATGTAAGCTCTACCTTTTCCTAACAATACATTTTCATAGTATCTGAAATATTTCTTCAAGGAGACTTATCAGCACAAAGACTGAGAAAAGTGAATAAGAAGAAATTCAGAAGAACCTTGTTTTCAAATTTGCGATCATTAATCACAGAACTTTATTCATTCCGAATGATTGAGTGCACCTTATTCAAGTTGGATTCGTAAAGCGTGTTCCTTTATTTTCTAAGAACGTAGAACACTCTTAGAAAATATAACAATTTCAGAAGAAGAATGAATGATACAAAGAATTATTTTTCTTATCTACTTGTCAATAAAAGTAAAACTTTCTTCTTCATTGGACTTTTTTCTGCTTATAAAGTTAAATCATTTATTTTGTTAACACGTTTTGTGGAAGAAATTATTTGCTGTTGTTTATAAACTATAAGAGAAAATTCAACTCCAAATCTTACATTTGGCATAAAAATATTTATTGGCTGGTCATACCGGTAATTGTTTGATACTATATGATTTATTTTCTAAGTATTCTGAATCATAATTATATATATATAAACTTATGTATTATCCAGTCCACCACAATTTTTCGCTAAAAATGTGAATATCACATAATGTTACGCTCAATCTCCAAATAATGTTTCAATTTAGTAGCACTATACATGGGCTATTTCATAACTAGTGTTTTATACGTGTGTGTTTGTTTAGCTCAAGCGAAGCATTAAAGTAATATTTTTTTCTTTTTGGTAATTATGCTGACATAAAAATTGTAATATGATTAAAAGAAGATTTTATTAATTGAGTAAAGAAGATTTTATTAATTGAGTACAAATATACTGCTCTTTTTGACTTTCTAAAAAAATTCCAAAAAAAATATTAAACGTTTGAATTCATTTGATTTATCAATCAGGGTTACGTAATACGAAGCAAAGTAGGTTGTTTTATAAATTGTAACATCTGATAACATGATATATATATATATATATATATATATATATATATATATATATATATATATATATATATATATATATATATATATATATGTGTTAAAAATATGAAATAATATTTTCAATAAGAAATAAACTAAAGCAAATTTAACATTTAACTATACAAATGCTGTTAATTGGATTTGATATTCCCACTGAATTGGAATCTTGAATGATTGAATAGATTCTGAGTTGACGGTGGTGGCAATTATTGAATATGCCAAAATGGCACAAACGTCAAAATGTCACATGATTGCTTCAGAAGGGTCAATAATTACTTGGTTTGAAGCTTGATAATGTTCAATGAAATAGTGTAAATAAGGGGAGTAACGGTACACATATTTTACCAACAGTTTTAACTATTTATATTCTGTTTGTAATAAAAAAATATGAGTACTTATAAAAAAAGCATCCTAATATCACTTTATATATTATTGTTATACCAATGGTTTATTTAAAATGGAATTCATTTGATTTTTCCAATCAATTTTTCTAAAACCCTGTTTTATTTATTTTATACATAGAATGAATTTGACTAATTCTTAAATGGTAATAATAATAATTTAGTAATTAAATTTAACGATGAAAGAATCAAATTGTTTTGTAGTAAATTACGAAAACCTTAAATTCTGTAATACAATTTGATCTGCTATAAAAAAAGTTTTTGAAGATATCTGATTTTTATTGAAATGAGATACAAGAATCTAGCATAGCTTTTGAAAAAATATTCCTAAATTTAAGATTAATATATTTAATGACATAAATTATGATGATTGGCTTATAGTTTTCTAAACTCAGTGCACACAAGGGAGAATTTTGCGGATATTTTAGAGACACTTTCACAAAATAGGAGAATATTAGAAAATCGGAGAATATTTATTTCATCATATTTAACAAATCATTTTCTGATATGAACACACTGATACAGAGATATAGATGCATATATAAAGCCCAGCACTAGTAGAATTATTTCACTTCTTCAGTCCAAAAAGTGGAAGTGATGGTATTTTGTACAGTGGATACCCTCCCTTCCACCCCTTGGGCTATCAAGACCCCCAAAATAGGTGGCCAAGCAAAAACACAGACCAAGCAAAGAACCCCAATAATTGGCCTGCCATTCCTAGAAGTGCCATTTCACAAGAAGTACGGTGTGACCACAACATATTTGACGTACCTCAGCCGCCATAAGCGAACACAACTGATCTTTCTTTGGGTCGGCCGTCCGATACCCACAGCCGTCCGATAAAATTTTAAATGGCATATTATTGTAGTGCTGCCTATGGTACTAGATCAATCTTCTTTGTTTTTGTTCACTTTAACTTTCTACAAAGGGAAAAAATTCAACTTAAAAAATTGAATTCTTTGACTTTGTAATTAACAAAATCAATTCTACCTGTAATGCATTATGAAATTTCGCTCACATTTCCGTTTGAAATATAATATACTTTAAGAATACCGCGTGTAGCGCTTTCTTTAAAAACTCTTATTTTTTATAAGAAATCATGTGATTAGTCTTTGATAATTTAGTATTCATAACATTTATTTCTGATTAAGTCGTCACTTTTATGTTATAAATTATGAACGTTATACACATAAGAGAATTTTTCGTAAGCATCATATTTATAGTTATTACGTTTATTTTGCATTCAAGCTATGTCATGAACTTTTGCTGCTACTTTGGAATTCAGGCAAATTTTAAACTAAAGTCGAATTGAACAATAATCAAAATGTGTGCGTTCGATTCAAAACTGGTATAAAAATTTGGAAATGTGAATCTCTAAAACTTGTGTGTGTTCAATAATCAGTTCAATTATTACTGACAACCATTTCACCAAAAAATGAACTAAATATTATTATAAATATTTTTGATTATCGCGATACAGGATGAAGTTCAATTTTTAATGACATACGTGCAAAATATACTTTTCTTAAGAGCTTTCGTTCCTAAAAGATATTGCTAAATTTTTGTTCAAATAAAATGCTAATATTCACATTGACCGGCAATTGATAAGAAATTAGCTTATATTTAATTCTTTAATAGCTATTAATACGATCTTTTGGATTTTAATTTCAAAATCTGCATTTATGTATTACCTGTGAATGTATTAAATACTTAACTTTGCAAAAAACTTTTACCCTTATTAGTGTTTCCAACAATAAATTATTGTTAATGAATTTCTTTGTATGATAAACTTCAAAACTTTGCATGGACTTAAACCATAAGCAAACCGAAAGAAACCATAATTAATTTAAAACATGATATTAAAGAGAAAGAAAAAATAAATAATACATTCATTTCCGTTAAATAAAAAATATTTTATTTACATGACTAATAAGTTTATCTTATTATTTTTGATGACACCGTTCTTCATACTCTATTATATTTTAATTTGTTTCATAGTTTACTAAATTATAGAAACATATGAAATTTATAATTCCATATGACAACATTTGACTGAAATATGCATTTATATGTAATTACAGTAGATTATTTCTTAAGTTGAGCGGATTTTTTTTAAATCTGCTCATAATGCTCAATAATTATAATGTGTGGTTGGTATATGCAATAATAATTCAATATGTGCATTTATAATAAAAAATATTGATGCTGTAAGTTTATTTTTAAATTTAATGAAACAAAAAGCAAGGGCAGTAAAATATTTGTATTTTATTGAAAAATGTTTCTCAAAAATTTTCAATCGTAATCTTAAATATTATTTCAATATCATGGCTTTGTTGACCCTATGAAGCCTAATAAAAAATAGTCGCTTATTTTCAGCAAAAATCTGCCCTGTTTTAAGCAATTACAAACACAATCATCTCATCTAAAAGCCGAGCTGGCAGCCGAATGGTTAGCGCTCTTGCCTTCGGTTCAACAGTTCGTGGGTTCGAATCCCACCTTGGGCATGGATGTTTGTAGTGGTTCGGAATCCACTTTAAACCGTAAGTCCCAGTCTAATTAGCCCTCGTGTGCAAAAAATGACCGTTGAGCGACAAACAAACCAAACCATCTCATCTAAAAACTGAATTATTTGTAAACAAAAATGAAAGGCATTTTGGGGCACTAATCCCAAAAGAAATTAATTTTAGAATCCCATTTATATCAACCAAATGAGTTATGAAAATTAAAAACTCAATTTACTTTTCCTCTCCAGATTAAAATTTAGAATAAATTGGGTTAAGTAAGTGTTGCCGCCCAATTTGTCTAGTGGTCAGCGTGCCTAACTCTTGGTAGAGAGGTCCTGGGTTCGAATCCCGGTTCCGGCATGGATGTACTTTCTCTCTGTATCTAATCTGTCTTTGTCCTTTCTTTGTATGAATGGGTTGTGAATGGTTGCCTACCCCCTATAAACGGGTCCCTATGGCATGTGTGTACTGAGGAAGTCGGACTCCACACCAAAAATATGGTTCAGTCGGAAAAGTGGAGCAGTGCACCCCATATTGCCAGCGTGGCGGGCACACGACAACAACAACAAGTAAGTGTTACATTAAGCATTATTAAAATTTAATGGCATTATCTTCGTATGGGCATTATGGTGATCATCAATTATGCATTTCATGAAGCTATAATGACTTTGGTTAATTATTGTACCATTATATTTCAAATAATAAGAATAGTTTTACACTACATTGGATATAAATAAAGGGGTGTATTCACGCATCGTAGTGAAAGAAACTACAAACCCATTTTGCACTCAAGCATTCACCTTGACAATTATGCATACGGAAGGCAGAAGGGTAATATCCATCATTCAACAGGGGCTGAAATCGAACACAGGAACTTCCATTTTGAAGAAAAGGAGGACTTCTCTTACGCCACGATTAACCAAAAAAAAAACTTAAAATATATTTAATCCACTTCCTCAAACACATAACTCAATGTAGCTGTGATCAACGTGGCATAATTTATCATTTTGATTCATATTCATATATTTACCTCTCAGTACCGAGATTTAAATTGATAAACATAAAAGCAAGAACAAATTTTAAATACTGCAGCAACTCTGACTCTTTTCATTTAAATTGAAGATGCTGTCAACAGTGGTGGAATGAGAAGGGACGCGCTTGGCACGTACCTAAGGTTAACAAACATTGCCTACGCTCCTCAACAGACTGTAGAAACTTAAAGTTGTGGTGACAGAGGATAGTCTCTTGTGGACACCAATGCCATTTTTTCTTCCTTTCCTTCTTTCATTATCTCCTAATGCATTCAGCGTTCTCTCTGGCTTACAATTGTTTCTAAGTTAATGGGATGCAGTAAATGTAACTTCTGAAGAGGCTGTGTTATATATAACAATGAATGTCTACTAAAAGATTTTTTTTGAAGTGATTGGACTGTGGCGACAAATTTTTAAGTCTACAGACATCAAAATTTTGGTAATTTGAACAATTCGATGCATTAATAGTTTGTGACTGATAAAAATTTTGAGCTGCTGATTGGTTGGTAGGGTATCTAATATGATATTTGATTGTAATTGAGCATTCTGTTCAGTAATGTTGCGGTGTTTCTTGTTTGCCACAAGAGCACAGAAGCATGTCATTTTTTCCAAATCTGTTATAGTTTATGACATTCGGTCCATGGCTGATAATGAAATAATTTAAGATAGCATGTGTATAACATTGATCTGGGGTGACATTTGGCAATAAGGAATATGCCCATCATATTTGTTCAGATATATCCCAGAATTCTTACCAACGGATTATGGAATTTTAGTTAATAGAAAAATGTAAGTTTTCATCCATGTCATCATCATTCATGGCGCGCCAGCCCAGGATGAGCCAAGGCCTTCTGAACAAGTTTCTTCCAGCCACCTCTACTGGCAACCAAACTCCTCCAATTTTTGTTCCAAGGACCCTACAGTCTTCTTCGACTGTATCCACCCAACTCAGCTTTGGTCTTCCTCTTCTTCTTACGCTGATGGGTTTTGCAAAAAAAAAATTTCCCTCAGCGTTTCATTGTTCTTCATTCTAATAACATGTCCAACCCAATTGAGACGGCTTACTTTAATGTGATGTACAACGTCTGGCTCCCTGTACATTCGAAAGATTTCTGTATTGTATCTTCTTTCATCCTTGTAATTTTGATTATTTGTATTATTTTTAATTTTACTATAACACTATAATGTTACAATATACACGAAAGATTAACCACACGTGTAATCATCCAACAATGGGAAATGAGTAACTGTATTCATGCTTCACATAGGTTGACATGTCGCATTATTGGTGGGCTCCCCGCTAATCTGGCAGCACTCATGAGCTGAACTTGTGAACTTTATGGACTCAACGTTCTAATAAAAGAACATTTAATGATGTGAATTGTAACATTTTCAAGAACATATGCTTAGAGTATGTTAATATAATATTATGAGAAACAAGAATGTAGTCTTATTTTGGAAAGATTGTTTCTTATGGTGAAACTTTTTCGTTTATTAAAACCAATTAAACATAATGATCTGAGTCTGAAACATTGAATGTTGAAACCATTCCAAAATTCAATGTTTCAGACTTAGACTTTCCTAAATAAGTTATATGCATTCTAGTTGTACACACAACAACTCTACTCTTTTTACGTACTCTTTTTACGAAACATTAATTTACAAATATTCTGGATTTCACGCCCAAGACGCTGGTTCCTAAAATAGTTCTAAAAAGATTTAAATTCCCACTTATGAATAAAAGTTTTGAAAAAGATTTTTGAGAACTCATTTTCATGCACCTTTAGTTTTTTAACATTTTTTATCATTAAGTATTTTTTTCTATTTTTTCATTTTATTTTATTTTGTGGATGAAGGATCGTCACTCTCATTGAAGAGTCGTAAATCTTTCAAACTGTGACTAAATAAATGTTAAACTTTTCAAGCAATTCATATGGTTTTCTGTGCCTATTCATTGTCCATCTTACAACCCATGAGTAACAAAAGTGCAAACAGTAGCTTCAGGTGAAAATATCGAAAGAAATTTTTGCAAGCAGTGATCATGTCATGGTCGCCTCATGAAATTAACATTCTTCTCACTTATGAATGTATGCTTGTCATGGTGTTACAGAAAAATCTTTATCTTGATCATTTAGACATACAGGCTTTATTTAAGAAACTATTGTAATAAAAGACATCCGAACACATTTATTTGATGACTTAGGTAAAGATGAGCTGCTCATTCATTAAGTACGAAAAAGAAACTCAGTACGTGGATTCAAATATAATTTGCGCGTCAGAAGAATCAGAGGATTAAATAATTGAGAACATAATAACTGTGAACAAAAAAGAAATTTCAGATATAAGGTAAGATGAAAATGGCATCGAGAGAGTGCTATGAACCTGTACACGATCAATGGCCGTTAATAAGCATTTCAATGGCTGAGTTTTGTGTGTGAAGTAGGAGGTATTTTTTTCAGAAAGCTATTCTAAGAACTGATGAATGAATGGCAAAATTGAAAATTGTGCTTTAAAAATGTTATTTGAAACACAAGAAATTACAATGAGAACTTTTCTTGATCTTTCATTAATAAATTGAAAGTAAGTTTGTTTATTGGCATGAATTTTATTTTGCGCGTGTTTCTTATATACTACATTCTATATAAATGTATATAATTTTTCTAATAATATTAAAACAGCAGTTTGGTAAAAGAAAATAATAAAATAGTAAATCAATATAATGATGCAAAGCTTAATTTTCAATTGTATTAACTTACGATTTTAAGAACTATTTCATCAGTCCCTAGAGAGTTCGCAAAAAAAGACTATTTACTGTATTAATTTATTTTTTTAAATATTAAAATATTCCTTATGTATTTTGCGTATCCCAACCCCAAATGCAATAAATTTGGATGTTTTAGCTCATTTATTTCAAAGTATCTCTGAATAAGGAATTTTTATGGCAAAATGTTTTTACCGACTCCAATGTAAACTTGAAAAAGTTCAGAGCCTTTTTTTATTTTCTCCGACTTTACATCAAAAGCACTTTACATCGGAATACTTCGCAGTGCGAAATCTCTTGAGAGGACTTGTGAAATATAAAAGCGCAACAAGAAACAAAATTCGCTGACTCAATGACTTCTGAAGAATTTCTGGAACATTTCAGTTTCCATAGAAGTTCTTCGTGGTTTCTCCTCTAGTATAGCATCAATGAAACTGATCTTATATATGTAGAATGAAAAATCCATAGAAAATATATGGGGAGTATTTTCCTTTCTTTAAATTGAACATTATAAGAGTAAAATTCAATCAATCAGGAATGTTGGCTGAAATTTACTAAATGTATACCCATTTTTCAATCGTTTCTTAATTCTTTTATTGATTCTTTTAAATTTGTTTTAATCATTCATATTTTAACATATTCTTTTAGTTCATTCTGATATACATAAAAGTTATTTATATGGAATGCCTAAAAAGAACAACATTTTATTAGTGACAAGAATAAACTGATTCTATTTTATAGTATAAAATGCTTAACGCTTTGCTTGTAAAAGCAGAGATTGTAAAAGCTTGTAAAGCCTAAATTTTAAACATTTCACTTTAAAAAACCAAAAATATTTAGTTTTACAACAATTTTCGAGCAACTAAATTGATTTTTGTTACATTTGTGGGAAAATATGCAAATATTTGTAATAAATTATAAATAAATATGTCCTTGATAAGTCATTTAGTTTTGATAAGCATTACTTCAAACTATATTAAATGTATAATGCTAAATGTCATAAAATATAAAGAAATATTTAAACAACTTTTAAACCACCAAGAAACTTTTTTTGAAATGATGGTATATTTTATCATTGAATCATAAATCACGTAACTGGTAAAAGAAAAATTGTCCGTATTAAAGATTTGATTATAGATAAAACTCACAACAAAATATCCAATAAAAAACCCTCTTTTAAGAAACTATTAGTTTTCCAGTCTTGAACGGCGTATCTAATAATAAATACGTCATGAATTGATACATACTTCAATATTTAATTCAAAGTTTTCTTATAATATGTACCCGAAACAATACACTCTTAAAATAACGAACTCACAATATCTTTTTTTGAGTATCATGTTAATAAAGATTTAAAAAGATTTTTCTGTATATTTTCTGTCTGATTGGCCAAGGCGTAGGGATATTTTTAAAGAAATTCTGGTTTCAGAAGAAAAAGCTAAAAAAATAATTGGATTCTTTTTCAAAAAAGGAATGTAACACAAAACCAACTTATTTAATATATCTAACTGTTAATGAGGACAAAAATTTGTTCCTTAATGATGCCGCTTTTGCAGTAATTTTTGCTACGAGTTTTAAAAATTTTAAATATTCTTCTTATTTTAAACTTATTAGTTATTTTATAGAAATATTATGCTTTAAATTTAATTGTATGAATACTTTATAGAATTAAATTTAAAAGGTATATATATATATATATATATATATATATATATATATATATATATATATATATATATATATATATATATATATATATATATATATATATATATATGTATATATAAGGCGTAATTTAATTAATTAACAATTCTTATATAGCTTAATATTTAACTAACACATATTTACAAATACGAATATATACAATCTTGGAATATAAACAATTAATCGTCTTCATGATAGAAAAGTTTAAAGTTATGGGGGAGCAGTCGTCTTGCTGCTATGAAATACGTCTTAACGTGTTCGCGCCTTTCGGTTCTTCCGCTCTCTGGGGAAGTTATTGCGCTTCTCGAGCCCCTTCGCAAGTGGGCACTTGAAAATTGACGTCGGCAATTAAGTGGTTCATCCACCACACACACACACACACACACATATATATATATATATATATATATATATACATATATATATATATATATATATATATATATATATATATATATATATATATATATATATATATATATATATATATATATATATATATATACCCAGAGAGAGAGAGAAATTACTTATAAAATTAAATTCAAATGCTGGGAAAAAACTTCCATATGTTAAAAACACTAAAGTATACAAAATAAAAAAATTCTTTATTGTTAACACTGAATTATTAATGTTGCAATGATGTATTAAATGCTTAGATACACACTAAAAAGACATTTTAGAAATAATATTTTTAAGTAAACAGCATTGTGCAATGTAATTGCATAAAAATACATTAGTGTTAACATAACTGTAGTGATATAGCTGCAAAATCTATAATGTACCTGAAGCACCTATACAGCTAACTGCGAATTTTCTTATCGTAAGTTTCAACATAAAGCTGATCAATATTCCGCATTTTACTGAAAACAAATTCATTTTGTTCATCATTTTTAACTACGACTGTGACGTATACTATTTGATTTCTAACCATTTTACAGCCAAAATTGTTTTATGGAATTAATATTGAAATTTTAGATTTTTTATCAATTTATACTTTTTTAATTTCGTGTTGATTTGTAGTTCGAATCACTGAATCAGAGGAAAACGCACAAGATTATACTGGATAAAATTTAGCTTGCAGTTATCTGTTTTACAAAAAAAGTCCTAAGATCAAGCAATAAACTATTTTTAATTTTTTTAGAAAAAGTCTTTGAATCTGTAGAAATTAAATATCAAATTGTAATGAATTGTTTAGAATTAAAATTATAATTTTGCTAAACAACCAAAAATTAATATTGCATCATTCATTATCACAATTTTAAACTTAATGTTATTTAACCTCTGTAAATATATAATGCCAACTAAATTATTATAATTAATATATATTTTTTATATTAAATTACCACGATATTTTAAAACTGTTTTTGACAATATGTCGGAAACTTTGGCGATGGTAATTTCGAATGCATCAAATTACTTTATTTGTACTAATTACCATCATTAAATCAGTGAAATGATGTAATAATTTAATTTTTTGATAATTTAATAAAATTTATATTTGATTTGGTTTAAATTTAATTCAATAAATTAAATTTTATTATGAATTTGCTCAATAATTTAGTTTATTAAATTTAATAAAATTAATTGAATCCCATTCATTAATTACCAATTAATAAAAATATGTGAAAACTACAAATCGCGCAAATTAACTATTGCAAACCTATCCGTCTCTTTTAAACTTTCACGGTTTATCTTTATCTAATACACTTTACATATTTTTTTCATCCTTCTTCCATTTTAATTACGGCTGCTTGAAAATGAAATGCTTGAATACTATTATACTTTTTTGTACTTTGCTGTCAATTATTTAACAAATGTATGCAAATCATATATTACCATCGAAAGAATTGCGTATCTTCCTCCGAATTGAGATGTGAGATATTAGAATCTACTTTTCCCAACTGTTATAATAATTTTTATTCTAGAAACAAATTTTTTATACTAACGAACAATTTCAAGCATAGAAAAACGAAATTATTATTTCAATTTAAAACCCTTTTATTAAACTGTAATTCATTCAGGCATAAGTTAAGAAAGAGTGACCACTAGAAAAAATTTTTACATTTTCTCTCTAATGAGCAGAAAATATCACCTGGAGAAATCATATTTTCTTTTCCTTTTTTCCCCAATGACTATCTCAGTTGTCCACTAAAATGGAAATGAAACAAAAGTGTTTTGTATGACGGTTATTATTTATGATTTTTATAGCCAATTATATTATCCTTTCAAGTATGTTTTTTAAAAATAATGATATTAGGTATTAAAATTTCGGGTTCTGTACCATTATAACCCCGCTTATATGAAACAAAAGAAACATAAATATCTTACGGAGAAGTGAAAATAATACAAATTAGAAATAATTTTAATGTTTGGATGAAACTTTTGCTCTAAATTAAATGTATTCCAAGCGAATTGTTTTCTTATGCGAACATTGATTGAAAATGGATAAACAAAGTTAAACAAGCTAAATGCAAAACAAAACTGAAGCCAGTTAATGCAAAAGCTGAGTTAGTGATAATTTTGTCGGTTAAAAGGAACATTACGGTTACAAGGGCAAATAACCGTCAAATACAGCAATGTTTACTTTTATTTCATTGAAAAATGGTGCTATTACATAATACCTACGCAATCAAACATAACTTTGGTTCCTAAGCAATTATAAGCTAGAAATAAACATTGATGTTTAAATAAGTTTTGTCAATAAATGATAATTGCTTTGTTAATGAAATTTAAATATTGACAAATTACATTCTAGCGAGTAGACACGTTACCACCGAGGAATCAACCCCTCAGTTGCTTACAGTTACTATCTCAGTACCTGTGCATTGATTTCAATCACAGTAACTTATGAAAATAAAAATTAAAAAGAGAATGACTCTCGTTTGACTATAATAATCCACACGCATATACACATGTAATACTTATTAATTAATTGTCAAGTTTTAAATTTAAGTCCCTATTTATTAATTTAATTCTAAAACATTTATATTGGTAACCTATTCTCATTTCGCAGATTAGACATGTAATGGACATTTAGTGAATATCTACCCAATATTTACAAGGAAATGCTCAAAAATGTTTGATTACATATTTTCATCTCCAAGAGGAGGAAATACAAACCTCCATTGCAAATTCAAACACAAAGCATTACAAAAGTTTATAAAAAATGTCTCAGAACCTAATTTTTGATTGTAAATTTTTTAACATTTTATTGAAATCATATTGAAATGTTTACAAATTTTCCTATTTCATTCAACTCCTTTTAGCTCACAAGTTGTGGAATATATTCAAAATGTAAAGAAGTTATATTATAAATTATTTTTAATTATTTTTTAATAAATAATAATTTTCATTGAATAATAATTTAATATATTATAACCTCTAAAATATATACTTTTTTCTGAAATATTTAGTTTTTTAATTTTTTAATCTGTCTGACGAAAATATTAATTGTACATTGCACGAATCTCAAAATTATGACGATGCACGGAATCACTTTTTAATATATATATTAAAAAGTATATACAGGGTGATTATAAAAAAACTTTGCTAACATCTGCAATTCTAGCGTCCATTCCATTTAACCGATCAAGATGATACTTCAAATATAGTTCTTTTGAGATATTAGCTCGAGATTCTGTGAATGGCAACACAGTGGCCCTCGCCGTTACAGTTATAGTGACAGAAACTCGAAATTTTCGAATGGCAACGCTTACTTTTTACCATCGCAAAATGTTCAGCACATGCGAAAACCCTAAATAGCGTTGAAACGGTACCGATATAACCGAAAACCGACGTGTTATACACATACAAACAGTTCTTCAAGGCGCACGGAGGAATAATGCATACGACAGAGACAAGACACTGCTCAATGATGAGAACACATAGAGAAAAAAATCTTTATTAATTTCAAACATTTTCCACATGAGTGCCATCACAGGCAATTACGCATTGCATGCGGGAGACGGTGGACAATGTCGCTGCACGCAACATGGCACGAGGGATGTTTCCAACCTCACGCCGTATAGAATCCTTTAAGTCCGACAATGTTTGAGGATTGCACAGATAAACTCTGGATTTGAGATAGCGCCAAAACCAGAAATCCATAGGCGTCAAATCTGGAGATCGCGCAGGCCACGGAAAAGGATAATAGCGTGAGATGATGCGATCACCAAAATGCTGATCCAGGAGCCTTTTAACTGACCTCGCTATATGTGGAGGTGCGCCATCTTGCATCCAAACAATGTCATTGAGTGCATTCAGCCGACGCAACTCCGGTAAGACATAATTTTTCAGCATGGCTGCATACCGAGGGCCCGTTACAGAACATGTTGCAGGGCCAGTCGGGGTCGTTTCCTCAAAGAAGAACGGGCCCAGAACAAATGTAGCTGTAATGCCGCACCACGCAGTCACTTTGGCGTCAAATAATGGTACTGGCGCCACAGCATGAGGATTCGTCTCTCCCCAGTGCACACAATTCTTTGTGTTAATGCTGCCATTTAAGGTGAAATGCGCCTCGTCCGTCCATAGTATGCGAAGTGGCCAGTCGTTATCCGCATCATATCGTAACAAAAATGCATTTACGAAGTCCAGACGTTGTTGTGGGTCACCCGGCTCCAACATCTGGACGCGCTGGAACCGATAGGGAAACATGTGAAGTACCGAGCGCAAGAGCTTGCGGACCGTTGAGTTCGGAATATCCAACACGTGCGCTATGCCTCTTGCGGTTTCTGTGTGTCCTACAGTCACTGTATGGTGCACTTCCATGACAACGTCCTCAGAAACAGTTGGCCGTCCGGAGCGCTGTTTGTCACAGGTGCAGCCTATATCTTCGAATTTCCGCACTAAATCACGCAGAGCTTGCAGAGTACATGGGCCGCGTCGTTGTCGATGATTGCGGCGATACACACGCAAGGCTTCCGCAGCGTTCATCCCATTTTGGTAATAGAGTTTGATCAATTCACCGCGAACTTTCCTAGGAAGACTCATATCGTCGGCATGTGCGAGTTCCCGAATGACGACTTCGCATACCCGCTTGGTATTTTATAGGTTTCCTACGCTGAATATCTAGCGACCGGCGTTCTGTGATTGGTTTCTTGACTCTGTCACATGCAAATTTATTGCGTGCGCCCAGATCGTGTTTTATTGGCCGGTTTTCAGAACTCTTTTTTGTGTTTGCAGAACACGTCCGTTTTTAGACATATCGGTACCGTTTCAACGCTATTTATGGTTTTCGCATGTGCTGAACATTTTGCGATGGTAAAAAGTAGACGTTGCTATTCGAAAATTTCGAGTTTCTGTCACTATAACTGTAACCGCGAGGGCCACTGTGTTGCCATTCACAGAATCTCGAGCGCATATCTCAAAAGAACCATATTTGAAACATCATTTTGATCGGTTAAATAGAATGGACGCTAGAAGTGCAGATGTTGGCAAATTTTTTTATAATCACCCTGTATATATATATATATATATATATATATATATATATATATATATATATATATATATATATATATATATATATATATATATATATATATATATATATATATATATATATATATATATATATATGAAGAGAATTACGAAACTATATTGATGCTGCTAAAGTCACGGGTTCATGAAAATTTTATACAAAATTATTACAGTAAAAATAATTTTTTATTGGAAAATTTTATGATTTTTTTTATTTTTCAAATATATTTATTTTATTATAAAAATGGTATGTTATCCTAATTAATACCATACCTCATTTTTTATTTGTGCACATAAGTTTTGATTTTTACTTAGGATAAAAGATCATTTAGAATGCCTAAAGCTGTGGTGCAAATAAAAGTTACACAGCATTTTTAAGGAGAATTCTCTTGCATTTTTTCCCATAAATAGAGATAGGAAAAAGGGGAAAGAAGACAATCACTGTACACTCAGCTTATGGTGGTAGAAAAGTACATTTTGCTGGAAGAGAATGATGCAAGCTTAAGATAATGTTTCCCATTTGTTTCTCTCACAAGTTTAGTGAAAACTTTTATCCTCCAAGCAATTTCCCGATATAGCTTCTCGCTATCGGGTCAAATAAATTTTCCAACTGATTGTTCTGTTTTCTTTGTTCTGCTAATCAGTCAGAACTAAATATCGTAATTTACAATAAAAATAACATTTTAAAGTTTCATTATTAGTGTTTGTATTAATCGTTTTGCTTCTGTTTTATTTAAACACATTATTAGCACATAATGTAACATAAAATATTATTATTCGAATGTCGAATAACTTGGTATTTCAGCATAGAAAATCTAATGGTCTATAACAGTTGTAAGGCATTTTAAGATATAAGATCCATCGTCACTTTTTCAAGAGAAACTTTTTAGATAGTAAAGCGTATTCAAAAGTGCAAACCCAGAAAACCTTCAAGCATCTACACTGACAGATTTACATTCAAAATTCAGATGGATGACGTTCAGTTTTGATCGTCAATGATTTGAATTGTTTGCAGTTGAACTAAGTGAACAACCCTTACTTCTTAGATTTGCTTCCCACATTAGTCTAGAAGTATTTAATAATTTTTGTAATGGAATGTCTTGTGTTCAATTCCAGTTAATTTTGGAATTAAACCCAGGAACAAAGGGTTGGTGATAAGTTTCTGATTTGTGTGCGGGCGTTTTTCAGAGTGGACTCCAGCATCCCCGCATCTCTCACTCCAACGGAGTTTAATTTCCCCTCTCTGGAAATATTAAAATTAGTTGGATTGTCTGGAAATATTAAAATTAGAAAAGGGAAAAATCATGAAAGCAAACTATATCTACAGAAATCAATTAAAAGTAGAATAATTGAAATAATATTGATAAGACTGAGGTGCAATTGAAAGTAACATTTCAAAAATGGAACACATAATATTAATTTTTCACAAAATTGCAACAAGTCATGTAACAATGAAGACAAATACTGCAGATTGTATAAGATAGTGTTTAAAAATAACGATTTTACTTAAGTAATGCATTGTTACAAAAATAGACAAGAGATCATCGCATAAAATGATAATTAAATACTTAAACTGTGCATAGATTCCCATGTCAAATAATACAAAGGATTCCTGAGACTTTCTGAACATCTTTTTTTGTATTATTAAACATGACCAACGCTCTATGAACAAGTCGCCATGGATGACAGCATATTTATATGCATTTCAAGACTGTTGAACAGTCCTCTCATCTGCATTTCAGCAGTGTTGAATGTTTTCATTAAATTCAGTCAAACGGATCAGCTTACAAAATCAATGATTTTGTAAGCTGTATACATACATATATATATATATATATATATATATATATATATATATATATATATATATATAGATAGATAGATAGATAGATAGATAGATAGATAGATAGATAGATAGATAGATAGATAGATAGATAGATAGATAGATAGATAGATAGATAGATAGATAGATAGATAGATAGATAGATAGATAGATAGATAGATAGATATAGATATAGATATAGATAGATGGATGGATTAAAGCCAACTCTCCCTCTCACTCCTTGTGCAGGAATGTATACGAAGAATACATTACAAAATGTCTTTATGTATCCGATTAAACATTCTTATCATATGCTAATGCTTTGTGTGAAATCTTATTATTCAAAGATATATGAAACATTAAATTAACTATGAATAAATAAAGTTTATAAATAATATTTCATTGGCTGAAGTGTGTTAAAATGCATTCACCTAAACCTCGCATGAACAATATATTTAAACAAAGATTATCGAATAGTTTTCTTTGGTTCAACCATTCATAGAACTCATGGAAGAAAATCCAGTAGTATGAATGGATAGATACATTTATAATAACATAATAGTTTTGAGAATACTTAATTTCATTATCTATGGGCAATCGAAAGCAATTGATCAGCTAAAAATTGACTACTGAGCTTATTTTATATTGAGTGAAATTATGAAACAGATCTGATTTCCTCAAGTAAATACACCAAAAGTTTTATACAAACTCTAAAGATAATTTTCCTAAGACATTAATTATTATACCATGAGAGTTCTAAGAATTATAATATATATAAAATGCTGTTAATGGATTTAACAATTATATATATATATATATTGGTATATCGGGATTAGATATATGTTAAGTAAACGCACTAATAGCAAATTACAAACAGTATATTTTAAGCAACTACAGCGGGAAAAAAGACATTATTTGGAGACATTTTAAGAATTTTCTTCGGTTTATGCTTAATTTTGGGAGGTTGGTAAGTTTTTTAGAAACTGAGAGAGATGAAAATTACAATTGCTTTTCAAAAAGCAGCTTATTCTATCTCTGTAACTAAATATTGAAACTTTTTTGTTCTAATTTTACAGACACACGGGAATAATAAAATAAATTGCTTTTAGATTTGCTTAAAAATTGCTTAATAATGGTTTCCATTGGAAAGTGCAATCTTCTGAAAAAATCAATTGTGTGATTTTTATTGATGTCACTGATGAAACAGAAAAAAATGTAATTAATCTCATTTAGCCAAAGTTTCTAAGAGGAATTGCATCTCATTAGCTATGGCATTTTCTGAAGTTGCTGCAACGCTGTTCATTAGTAACAAACTTTGCATTCCACTTCGTGATAATAAAAATTAAAAAATGTGCAAAGTTATAGGAATATTTAACGGTAAAACAAGGAATGCTAAGTACTATGCCTCATGATACTTAAAACAAGACTTTTAAGGACTAATTTTTAACTCATTCTTCAACTTCTTCATTTTTAATTCATTCTTCAGGAGACTCTTTGGGTCAATCTAGAGTGACCTCTCACTATAATAGTAAAATATGCTTGTGTATAAGCATATTTGCAAAAAAATGAAGCATCTAAGCAATCTGACGAATCACAGGCAAGTATGTAAAATTCTTACCAGAATTCTTATTATCATATTTTCCTTATTGTACTGTAGGCTAAGTAATCATCTTATTTACATGTCACATATTACTTTTCTTTGAAATCGGGATGAATTTTCAAATTTCTTCCATAGGAAACTTCACTTGAACAAAAATGTCATTGAGTAAGTTTCTATTTACTCCAAGAATCTACTTATAATTTATTTAACTTTTTCCATTGCTTTCATGTCAATGTTGTGCAATAAAAAAATACTAAGTAGCATGTATAAATGGTATAAAATCTAAAAGGAATAATGGATAAATCTTTAAAGAATAATGAATAATAAAAAACAATAGATAAATATTTTATTCACATTTTTGTATTTTAATTAAGGTGATTTCTAAGAATATTTCTTAAATTAGTACATAAATTCATATTAGAGATGTTATTATTTCTTTTACAGCACTATTGATAAAGAGCAACAAAGTGAAAAAAAACATATCTTGTTATTGATTTTTTCTATCTTTGTGCGTATGTATTAAATCCAGTGACATAAGTTTCAAACGTAATTCAGAGTAAACAATTCAAACCTTTCACACATACCGCCAGTCAGGAAACTGAAGAAAATGCCATTACTGTAGGGATTCCAAGAAATCTCATGAGAGATTTTGAAGAATAAATGCGTACATCAAGAGACAAAAAGGGATTATTTTCTTGACATTTGAAGAATTTTGTAAGCATTTCGGTTCCTGTTTAAGGATTTCTCAAATCTCTTATGAATGGGAAAAATTTTTTTATCTGAAGACGAACTAATACAACAATTTTTCAGCTTTATTTTTTTCATCATTTTTACTGTAATTTTAAATGATTTAAATAAAATAAAATTTATAAACATATTCTTTCTAAAAATAAAATAATCCGTAGAGTGTAAGGAAATAGTATACGGAGAAATAGAAACAACATATATCGTATAACTGTTTTGTATTTTTCAGTAGCTGACAAATAGATTTAAATGTGTCAGTATCAGAACACTGCGGATTATATGTTATTCACTGGTGACAAATTTTACTGTTATTCCATGGTGATGACTTTTTGTAATTAATTAATGGCGACGATTTTTTATCATTATTCAAAGGTGACGACATTTTACTATCAATCAATGGTGATGACTTTTTACTACTAATTATTATTGACGTCATCTTACTATTAATCACTTATGATGATATTTTACTATTGAACCAAATTTTTGACAAGCAACTTGCTTAAACATTACTGAAAAAATTTATTTAATATTGATATCAAACTTAGTTTTTTTGTTTTTCATTCAAAGTATTAAATGCTGCAAAGATAGAACTATTCAGTACTTCTCCATTATACCCCTTCTTTTGATAATCGCAGTTAACAGAAAAGAAAAAATCGTAAATTGTCATAAATTTTCTATTTGCATCGTGTATTACTTAAAGATGTTTACGTTCTTAGAAACTACTAAAAAACAATACAAACATTTTATTTACATTTTATAAACTAAATAATTATCACTGATTGATAATACTTAATTAAACGCCAATGTTTATTTCTAGTGAAAACTGTTTAGTAATTGCATCTTTGATGGATTGCGAAAGTGTAATGTAATAGTACTTTTTCCAATGAGACAAAAGTAAATTTTGCTGTATTTAGTTGTTTTTTGTCCTTGGTGATTTGTAAATGTAATGCTTCTTTTCACCTACAAAATTATCACCAAGCCATCTTTTGCATCTACAAGGTTTAGCATTTAGCTTGTTTACACTTTTTAGTCAATATTTGCGCAAAAAAATTTGATTTAGTATATACTGAATTTAAAATAAAATTTTGGGCCAAGAAATCATAGTATCTAGGTTAATTCATTTTCACTTCTCCGTAAAATCATGCTATTTATTTCGGATCAAAAGCGGGGGTAAAATGTGTGTGTGGAAAAGCACTAAATATTCTAGTATTATTCTTAAATTTGGCTGTGATTTCATGAATTTTTATAGTTGTAGCGTATTTTTTCGTGTTTAGTGAATAATATATTATATTTCTTTAATATTAACTTTCATCAAGGTGTTCTTGACTGAGATCTTGAAATTTATCTTGTTCGATCTAAGCCACTGTTGAAAAAATGAGATGAATGTTGTGATTCTGTCCTGTCTGCGCATGCCCATCTGTCTGGGTGAGTGCTCGTGAATTTACCGGGTCTTCTTTTATGCTACGTTAGTAATAAGTATCCACCGGCCACTATATATGAAAAGTACCCCCTCCGGAAACGTAATTGCCCTGTGGACATTAAAGTACCTTTGAATTCTTACGGCCTTCTTTTACACATTGTTTTACATATGTACTTTATTTATTTATTAAATAAGTATTTTCTATAAATTAAAAAATTCATTAAATGTAATCATTTTCTATAATTATATTGCATAATTATTTTAAGCATTTTTGCTGTAAAGGGAGTGATTTCAATCAAATTAAGAAAATTCTATAGGCTGCTCTTTATGTTTTACCAGAGATTCTCAATAATTGTACATTTTATGTAAACTATGAATGTATTAATCTATAATCTAAAACTGAATTACGTTGCGTTTTAGATTTATAAAAGTTCATGAAATGAAAAGGACTGTGTATTAATTTTTATGTATATATATACATATTATATCTTAATATGAAACAAAATGTAAACTTTTAACATAGCTTTCTTAATATTTATATAATTTACTTACACGTATTTACTAAAGAACAAATCCCTTGAATTTATTTGACTTGAAAACATCTTTAACTGAAGCTGAAATGATCTAAAACACTGAAGTACAAAAAATAAATTGTTCTGAAGTGTAAAGTAAAATGCAGAAAAAATATTTTTCTTTCCTTTATATATATATATATATGTTCACTTCCAAAAGTTAAGCATGGAGAGGAAAATTAATTTCCGGAAGCCAATCAGAATTGAAGAGGATGCAAATCGCTGCAGAGGTAGATGGAAATATGCAAATATGTTAGGTAACAGCCAATTGCGCTTTCATCTCAAGAAATATGCAAAAAGGGCAGTCTTATAAGATACCAGCTTTATGAAGGATTATAGAAGTTGATTGCAAATGCTTATGGAAGGTGTTTAAAAATTTTCACGATTCGTTTTCAAAACATACGCGCTTTTCTATTACTTCCAGAAGACGAATTGAAGACTCTGAGCGCTGGCGTGCTGTGGGACGCATTGCAACAGGACAGTCGATCTCAGATGTTGCTCTTTTCTTCATTCTGTAATTTCCAGTTTATGGAAACAATTCCAAACCACACAGACAGTTGTCCGAAGGCCCGTAGCCAGTCGCAAGGGTTACAAATCCTGCGGAAGATCAATATATCGCGATTTTAGCCAAGTGGAATCACAGAGTGACCTCCTCACGTGTGACAGCATCCATTAGTAAGGTGATATCTGCAGCTACTCTACGCCCAAGATTACCTATGAGTGAACTGTATGCCCGGGTTCCTCGAGTTTGTGTTTGTCATTCCGTCCAATCAAGAGGGGCATGATTTAAGTGGTGCCGGGAACATGTCGATTGGACTGTGTCTGACTGGGGCAAAGTCTTATTTACTGATGAGTCAAGATTTACTCTGGAGACAGATGACAAGCATATAAGGATATTGCGTGAACAAGGAACACACAATAAGCCGCAAAACATCAGCAAACATCACGCATTCCGAGGCGGAAGTATTATGGTCTGGGAAGGGATTTCATCATGATACCTCACCGACCTGCACATCTTTAAACGGGGTCTGTGACGTCTGTTCGGTATCGAGATGAAGTCCTAGAACCCATTGTAAGATTGTACGCTGCAGCATTTGCCCCTAATTTGGTTTTAATGAACGATAACGCACGTCCCCATAGAGCTGACATCGTCGATGACTACCTGGAGAGTGAAGGGATTACACGTATGGCATGGCTAGCATATTCTCCCAGCCGTGCTGTATCTTCACGTTTCCCATCTCTAGCCACTTTTATTGAGCTTGAAACTGCTCTACAAGAAGAATGGTTATTGCTTAATTATGCGGTGGTTGACCACCTAATTGAAAATATGGTCACAAGGTGTAAACTTTGTATACAGATGAGGGGGATCACATACCTTATTTTTCCTTTTTTTCATCATGTCCTTTTTTTCATTTTATGCTGTTTATTTTCACTTTATGCATAATTCTTTTTAAATCTCCAGTATGTCATTACCTGATTAGCTTACAAAAATTTAATATTGTTTTCATTTCTCTATGTAATTATTGAATTTACTTTATGAATAAATATATATGCTACTTTTATGCCAAATTTTGTGTCAAAGCAGTATTTGTTGATGTTTTTGCATTTTACATTTTCGTGCTTAACTTTTGGAAGTGAGTGTATATATATATATATATATATATATATATATATATATATATATATATATATATATATATATATATATATATATATATATATATATATATATATATATATATATATATATATATATATATATATATATACAAGCTGACCCAGCCACGCGTTGCAGTGGCTGAGTTTTTATAATACATTGAATCAATTTTTTACTAATTCTTGGGTATAATCAAATTAATATTTTCTAAAAAAATTTATAGGTTCATTCATATGAGATTAAAAATAAAACGTTTCGCAAAAATTTAAAAGTAATAGGTAAAGTATCGAAATTTTGAAATTAAGTACAAACCAACATATACTTTCTGAATTTACATTTTATTCATCTTATATTAAATTATAGTTTGTAATCAGTGACTTACTCTTATAAAATATACTATATAAATTAAAAACATCTAAAAATAAATTGTTATAAATGAGGTAGATAACATTGACATCGAACTATTATTTTTTCAATTTTAAATTATTAAAATTAAAATTATCTAAGTACTACTTTGTGTACAACATTCCTGGTTAACCTGTCTTTCGCTAACACGAAGAGATTTGATGGTTTTCCTACACGTGAGCAGGCAACATATAGCTGTCCATGTGAGAAACATGTGTTTTCCAAATCCAAACCACAAATAGACATTGTTTGGCCTTGAGATTTATTTATGGTCATCGCAAAAGCTAAACAAATCGGAAATTGGAGCCTTTTAAACGGTATTGGAGATTCTGACGCTATCAGTGGAATACGTGGAAACAGGACGATATCTCCTTTAAATTTTTCCGTCAAAATTGTTGCTTAGAGAATATTTTCGGTCATTTCTTTTATGACTAAGCGTGTACCGTTACATAATTGAGGTGGGTTTAAATTACGTAGAAGAATAATTGGTGAACCAATTTTCAATTGAAGATTATGTGGTGGCATTCCTGGCATATCCAGAGAATTCAAAAATTCAGTTGGAAAGTTTACGGCTTCGTTTTCATCAATAACTGTGTCGATTGATTTAAGAGACATCAAATCACCGGGCAACATCTGTTGTATATTGAAGTTAATTTCGTTCGCATCAAAGTTTCTTGCTGCCAAAATAGCACGATTACAGAGCCAATTATCAAATTATAAAAGAAAAATAAAAAATAAAAGTCTATAAAGAAATACTTACATGTTTTCGAGGTGGTATGAAAATTAGTAGAGAAAATCAGTAATAAATAAAATTTTATTTTACTATTTATAATATTAAAAATATTCAAATTGAACACTACACAATAATAACACAATACAAAGTATAATTATAAAAATGATTCACGAAAAATTGTTACAGTATGATTATACATCATGAAAATATATGTAAATTCTATATTCAACCACGCGCTTGCGCTCGCACGCTAATTTACTCTGGGAGATACTATAATCTAGAAAAATAAACACGTCGCCATCTGCCGAATACCTGTGCAACTTAGATGCTAAATCACCAACTATTTGGAATTTACAGAACTAACTGATAAATAAACACTAATATCGTATAATAAATATTGAGATCAATAATTAAGAGATAAAAACTATTCTATCTTTTAAGTTGGGCTATATTATAAATGGTTACAAAATTTTATCAAAATCGGTTCAGTAGTTTCGGAGTTTATCGCGAACATACATCATGACACACGAAATTTTTATGTATATAGAATTGCTGACCCAGCCACGCTTTGCTGTGGCTGAGTAATTATAATACATTGAATGAATTTTTTACTAACTCTTTGGTACAATCAAATTAATATTTTCTAAAAAATTTAAAATAGGTTCATTCTTATGAGATTAAAAATAAAACGTTTCACCAAAATTTAAAAGTAATAGGTAAAGTATCGAAATTTTGAAATTAAGCACAAATCAACATATACTTTCTGAATTTACATTTTATTCATCTTATATTAAATTATAGTTTGTAATCAGTGACTTACTCTTATAAAATATACTATATAAATTAAAAACATCTAAAAATAAATTGTTATAAATGAGGTAGATAACATAGACATAGAACTATTATTTTTTCAATTTTAAATTATTAAAACTAAAAAATTTTTCCGCGGCATTATACTGAAATAAAAAAATTAAAAGAATTTATCATTTGAATAAATAAATTAGATCAAAATGTACTGCTGAATAAATTAATAATTATCAAATTATAAAATAAAAATAAATAAAAGGCTATCGAGAAATACTTACATGTTTTCGAGGTGGTATGAAAATTAGTAGAGAAAAACAGTAATAAATAAAATTTTATTTTACTATTTATAATATTAAAAATATTCAAACTGAACACTGCACAATAATAACACAATACAAAGTATAATTATGAAAATGATTCACGAAAAATTGTTATAGTATGATTATACATCATGAAAATATATGTAAATTCTATATTTAACCACGCGCTTGCGCGCGCACGTTAATTTTCTCGAAGATGGTATAATCTAGAAAAATAAACACGTCGCCATCTGCCGAATACCTGTGCAACTTAGATGCTAAACCGCCATCTATTAGGAACTAACCAATAAATAAACACTAATGTCGTATAATAAATATTGAGATCAATAATTAAGAGATAAAAACTATTCTATCTTTTAAGTTGGACCATATTATAAATGATTACAAAATTTTATCAAAGTCCGTTCAGTAGTTTCGGAGTTTATCGGGAACATACATCGTGACACGAAATTTATATATATATATATATATATATATATATATATATATATATATATATATATATATATATATATATATATATATATATATATATATATATATATATATATATATATATATATATATATACTCTCTTGAACAAAAAATCTAAGCAAGTAGGTTTATGAAGGAAGTAGTTGTTATTGATGAAATTGAAAATTTACATAGCTCATACACAGATAATGAAGTGATTAAAAAATTAAGTTCATAGTAAGAGTTCACGACTCACAATCACCCATTAAGTGTTCATGTTAGTAATTTGCCAAGCCACCCCTTATGGCAATGCATGCTTCAGACAATCCAGAAGCAGTATGTGGCCTGGCATTATCTTGTGTGAAACTGGCTCCAGATGACGTGCCATGATGGGCAATGCAGCTGGCCAAAGGATGATATCAAAATGGGCGAAAGATAACTAAAGATGACATGTTGTTATAATAAATAGCACCCCACGGTATCGCACCAGTTGTTATGGTTGTATAACTTTGTCAGACAAAGATTAATTGGGACCACTAGCCCGTCCTCTCCAGACACGAACAAAGTGGGCATCTGCTTCAAGAGTGAAATGGAAATCATCGCTGAATAATATAAGTTGCCGCTCTGACTGCAGTCATGATGGTCGGCGGCGACACCACTCCAGACGACTCCACCGATGTTTTGGAGTCAAAGGCAAACATTTTGAAGGTCTCTGTCAGCGAAAGGCCGTCTCAGACAAACGGTGGTGGGCGGTACCACGGGAGGTATAGACGAGGCTGGTCGTTGAATAGTCGACAATGATACTACTATGACGGTTCCGATCTGACGAATAGTCATCCTATATTGCCACGCATTGGCGCTCCTTGGCCTTCCAGAGCCTTCATGTCGTCGGCAACTTCCTTATAGCAACCATTGCTGCCGACATCTATGCACAGCAATATCTGTACTCTGCGAGTGGTGGCCTATTGTTAAATTTTTGGTAATATTGTGTGTGTATGGAAGAATAGTTTTTAACTATATGATTTACAAATGCAAAAATTATAGCTCTTTAATAATTAATTGAATGATTTTTAAGTGAGCAATTACTTTAAGAACAAAATGTTATTCTTTTATTAAAGAATTACAGAACTTCAACCAACGTTTTTGTATTTTCATTTGAATTAAGACTAAAATATTTATTGTGTTTAATAGCTATTGTGAGTGCATGTGTAGTTTTAATTCAGAAATAAATAATTTTTGCATACCAAAATATCAGTATTTGAAATACTCTTACGATTATTTTATCAGTGTATAAATCATAATTAACCCTCTCATTCAATTAGGCGAATGTCTCATTTCTATTAATTCTAATAAACGAGAAGGGTTTAATTTTTTTAACTATGGAAAGATAACATGTTATAGTTATCAAAATGGCTCGATATTTATTACATTTCAGTCTGGAGTACTTGCACACACTGGACTGAAAGAAGTACATTCTTTAATGAGAAAAACGTTATAAGGTAATGAAAAAACTCAAATTAAAAGAAAATAAGCATAAATGATATATTTTCCATTGCAACTATTTCGGTATAAGTTTTTGTCAGGATTTATTGCAGAGAAAAAATCAAAATTATTTACATCTAAAAAACACATTATTTCCATTTTTAAAAATGTCCATTTCCTTTTAATCATCATTCAAAATAAATAAAATAAATACTTTTATATTCTTCCTCATATTGTTTTATATAATGGGTGTAACTTCAATTCTTTATCAAGTCATTATTTTGTAATCATCAAATTTCATACATCACATAAAGATAAAAATGCTCTACGTATAACAAGAAATCGCGTGAAAGAGTTTTTCAGTTTGAAAATTTAATTTTACATAATTTAAAAGGAGCTAAATTCTTATATGATAGTCCCCTTAAAAGAAATTTCGTACTTTTATAATTTTATTTTAATAAGCAAATATTTTGCTTATTATTTAACAAAAATTGGATACATATATAACTTTAAATATGTTCGATCAAAAGTTCGGTCACATTAAAGTCATAAAAAGTTCTTAATCTTAGGAATGATTACAAAATTTTGATGCCTATAGCCATATATATAAATTTGAATATATAACATTATCATTTTTCCCTATTTGCTCAACAGCAGAAAAGGAACATTATGCCCGATGCCATATCTCTCTCTCTCAATAAAATAAATATAATTAACTGAGCTAATTAATTGTTCGATATTGTGTTTCAAAATATCAAAAATGTATCGCTAAAATAGTTCTGAGAAAACTGACTGGTGACTATATCGCCAAAATGATTCTGAGATAACAATCGTTCAAAGCAGTGATAAAATGTGGCAAACCAAAATTTTTTACTCTAAATATAAAAAAATATCTGTTGATACCAAAAAGAAAAAACTTTCGTTATGTAAAAATTTGCCTGCAATTTAAATGGAACAACATGTATTTAACAGTATTCAAATAAGAAGAATTCATTTATGATTAGAAATTAGATTGAATGTTGTGAATTATGCGTCTCCAATTAAAAATTCCAATTTTATGATTCTGAAATCATGCATTAAAAAAATTTTGAAGGTGTAAGTATGATATCCTCCCTTCCAAGTGATTTCTTGCCAAATCTAGCGTCCTTTGTTTATTTTAATTTACTTATTTTATTTACTTATTTTATTTGTTTATTTTATTTACTTCATTATACTGTTGCCAATTTAAGTTTTCGTTATTTTTCAGATATTTTTGTTGTCAGATTTGGTTTTTCTCGTGTTTTACATTATTTTTACATCTTATATATGGTTCTTTGCATCGGCAACAGCATTTGAAGTTTTCGTTTTACTTTCAATTCGAAATTTTTGTTCTACGTTTATTGTGTTTCGTTGTCGCCAGTGTCCAAAAGTAGTAAACTGTTCTTTTTTTTTCCAATTTACTTTTGTTTATTTATTATTTATATCTTCTTTATTTTGTTTATTTATTAAATATTATTTTTTTAATTTATTATTATAATTTTCTTTTATAATTTCAACTCTGTAAACTGTTGTTTTTTTCCAAACTCTTTTTGTTTATTTATTATAATTTTTTTCATATATATTTTTGTTAACTTATTATTGTATTTTTCTTATTTTATTTTTCCATAATATCACCGAGCATATTCGACATGTGAGCTTGACGTCATATCAAGTAAGTCACTGTTATTTACTTATCTCTTTTACCAGTTGTTTTGAAGAGAAGGCAAACCCACAACAAAAGAAAATTTGTACTCATTTTTAGTAATGGCGACTTTTTCTAATTAAAAAGGAATCAAATATATATATACCGAATTAGTTTTTTTTTCATTATCTAACAAGAATGCTAAAATTCTAAGTAAAATTATACCTTTAATAGATAGGTATACTATTGCCCAAAAATACTTACTTTTAATTTTAAAAAAATCTAAAGTTGTTTTCCATTAAACAACGCAGTAAAACACCGAAAGTATTAAATATAAACATTTAATGTTCGAAGAATTCATAAAATCCTAGGTTAGGTTAGATTACGACAAAAAACTGTTTTGGAGCTTTATGCTCTTAGGCTTATAGCTCACATTGAGTAAGATAGAGTATTTATTTGAAACATAAACAAAAATTGATGGATTGATGATTTTGAAAAAAAAATGACAGTCAAAACGAAAAGATAAGCACGGCATTTGATTGACAAATGAAGGGGAAATAAGGCCGCTTGGAAATACAAAGGCGAGAAAAAATTTGAATCTAATAATTTGTTTTCAAAAAAGAAATTGTTACGTCAATTTTCTCTTTAGGACTCGTTGACAAATCTACGATCCAACAGAAAGAAAGAGCTCCGATACCAAGTTTTTCTCTTAAGGAATTTCTTGCTTGATCATATCGAGAACACGATAGCATTATGTGATCAATGGTTTCTCTTTCTCCACAAGAGAATTTATTGGTTGAAGAAAGTCTGAATTTATGTAATTTAACATTCGTCGGAAAAGATCTAGTTCTAACTCTAGCTAGCCACACTTCTTCAAGGCGAGAATTAATATAATTGCGGTGAATTTTCGTGATAGAAGACAGGTGCGAAAAACTAGAGGCATATTTACTATTTTTTCATTCGTTGTTATTATAATTGATAAAAATATTTCTTATATTATGGATAAAGTCTTCAGGTGATTTTGAGTGCAGAATATAACTTTTATTAATGGCCGATTTTTCAAGAGCATCTACTTTTTCGTTCCCAACAATTCCGGAATGACCTGGAATCCAAACTAAGTGAATAGATTCGCAAATCTTAGTTGCATTTCCTAAAGCTGATCCGATGTGTTGAATGATGGTTGGGGAAGAGGTTGAAAGAGTTTTCAAACTGCTTAGACAGGATAAGGAGTCTGATAATATGACACAGTTGGAGGGAGAAATACAGAATTTAGTCTCAGCCAGATATAAAGCCAAAGCCTCTGCTGTAAAGATGGAATTAGAGTTACTGATTTGCCCGAAAACAAAGGAGTTATTTCTGCTGTTATAAACAGCGATTTCAAGTTTATTTCTATTTTAGATGCATCAGTAAATAATAATATGTGATTGGACCATTCAGAAGTACTATGCAGTTCAAAGAGGTCATTGATGGTATTTGTAGGAAGATTTTTAGTCTAAAAAGAATATTTTCTAAATTTTCTAAGAAATATTTTTAAATTAATATTAACATGTAGGTTTTGCAGGAACTCTTAAAATATGTGATTCTTGAATTTCATTTTCTTCAAGCCATTTTTTCACTCGCAAAGATAGAGGAAGAGCGCCAGAGATATGGCTGTATGGCATTGATTCCCACAAACTACCACATGGAGATCTAGTAGAAAGTGCAAGATTTCTAATGTACATCCTTGTAGAGAGAAAGTTGTAAAGTTAGAAAGTGCAAGATTTCTAATGTACATCCTTGAAGAGAGAAAGTTCTGTCTTAAAGTAAGAGGTAAGACCCTTGCTTCTTTCAGAAGTTGAATTGGTGTCTAGCGAGGAAGACCTGTAGCAATTCTAAGAACTGAGTGATATATCATATCCAAGATTTTTCGGTCTGATAAGCTCGCAGATGTAAATGCATGACATCCATAATCGAGGCTACTTGTAATGAAGGACTGAACAATTTGAAGTAAATGATTAGTTTTTGCTCCCCTGCAATAGGCTTTAAAATTAATTTTCTTCAGGATGGATATTTTTATTTAAAAATAATACTTAAGGTTAAGTTATTAGTAAAATAGAGGCCCAGAATTTTTTCATGCTTAGACCAAGAGAACGATAATTAGTTGATAGTTAGTTCAAAATTTGCAGGAGATTTTTTGGAAGAGAAATCAACGACTGAACATTTTGAGGAATCAATTTTTAGTTTCCATTCTTCATACCATTTTTCAAGTTTTATGATTGCAGTCTGCATTTTTTGCTGTAGACTTTCTTGTGATGAATGAGCCGCCAAAAGGATTATGTCATCAGCATAGATAAAACACTTAATGTCAGAAGAGAGAACTTCGTAAATATCTGACGTATAAATCATGAAAAGAAAGGGAGAAAGAACGCTGCCTTGAGGAACATCTCTATTAGAAAAAGAGGGTTGAGATAAAATTCCACGCCATTTCACTATAAAACGTCTATCCGATAAAGAATCCAATATCCAATGAGCAGCATTTCCTCTGATATCAAATTGGAGGAGCTTATAAATAAGACCGTCTGGCCACACTGAATCGTAAGCTTGATATATGTCTACAGTTGCGCATATGATACATTTTCTCTGTGAGCGTAAAGCAATAATATGATGATGAAGCACAGAAAGAACACTATCGCAACCTCTAAGAAGCATAAATCCATGATGATTTGGATGAAAATGTTTGGAAAGGGAGATATGATTTATTAAACAATTTAATATCATGCGTTCCATGACCTAACATAGGACACTTGTAAGACATATTGGGCGATAAGAATTTACTGAAGTAGTATCTTTCCCAGGTTTTATTATAGGAATTATGATGAATTTTTTCAAAACGGGGGAACAATACCGCTTAACCAAATGTTATTTATGAGTGAAAAAAGAGATCGTAAAGCTATGTTTGATATACCCTTAAAAATTTTAGCTGATATAAAATCAGGACCAGCTGAAGTATTTTTGCATTTAGAAATCGCCAATTGGAGCTCTGAGAGGGAGAATGAAGAGTTATATTCTAAATCAAAGTTTGAACTTAAATCCAGAGGTAGTACTTCAGTTTCAGATTGACGAGAATAAAATTTGGCAAATAAGTTAGCCTGAACAACAGGGTCCGAAATAATTGAAATATCGCTAGAAATTAATAGATGATGAGTTGGTGAGTCAGTAGATCTATTTTTAAGTCTTTTAAGAATAGATATACCAGCATTTGTTATAGTTTTATCCCAGAAATTTCTGGAAATGGTTAAGAAGAAACTGATGAGGTTTTGCAAAAATTCGTTTGTACTGTATCCACAGAGTCTGATTAAGAGAACTTTACACTCTCCTCCAAAGTTTTCTTTTTTGACCCAAAAAATAACAACATTCCGATGTCCACCACGGAGAATAAGACTTCAACGGAAAGATTTTTTTTTCCTGAATTTATCAAGATAATTTTTGCATAAAATTTGGAATTTATCTACAGAAACCAGTCCATTATTAGCAATTTGAGTGCTCATTGAATTGAAGAAGCCAGTCCATAAAATTCTATTCCCGGAAGTACCTTTCGAATAATCGTTATTGTAGATTTTGACATGTTTGAACAGTACTTCGTCACTACCAGAACTATCTGAACTGACTGAGAAAGTACAAAAAGGAAAAGTATCAAGAGATACAAAGTTATAATCTATAAGGGATGGGGTCTGTGGGGGAGTCCGAAATGAGTAGGCTGCGAGGTATTTAAAAGACAAATGTTGCTATCCAGTATCCAATCGAGGAATTCTGAATAATCGAGAGAGTTGGAATAACTACCAAGCGCCGAACTACGTATATTAAAGTCTCCAATTATTATAAAGGGAGGATGAATATTTGATAAGATGCTATGGAACAAAGAACTTAAAAGTTTACTGTGTGGAACTTATACATTTACTAAAGTAAGAGATGACTTGGATATAGTAGTTTTTACAGCTAATATTTCTGTATCGTTATCTTCTGAGCGGAATATACTTAAAACTTGCACAGTTAGAGATTTATCAACAGCAAAAAGAAGTCCTCCACCACGGCCATCTTGCATATCTAATCTAAATATTGTTTTATTACAAATTTGAATTAAGTCGGATTTTTTAAGAAACGTTTCTCGAATTGCTAGAACATCGGAAGATTGAAAGTACGGAAGTTTTACATACGGGTTTAGATAGAACGCTTCTTGCGTTTCCAAGAAATTAAATTGAGCATTAATTAAAACGAAAATCCTGAACAGTTATTAAAAATCAAAAAAAGTTCGCGTGTAAGTAAAAGAATATTTTTTAAAAAAATTAGGAATGTTTTTACGCCTTCTTCCTGGCTCAATTCTTTCTTCAATGTTAGGTTCTGCATATTTAATATTTGGTTGAGGAGACTTCATGATAGGTTGTTCGGGAGATATAATTTGCTGATTCACAGAATTTTTTGGACTTATCTTTCTTGACTGGATAGATCTTGCACGACTCTTTCTTGGAGGAGATCTAGAAACTGATCTAGCTGGATTCGAACATGTACGCATACATTCTTTCATGAATGAGATCATTTGTTGGACCATTTAATCTTGTCTATCCTGTATCGCAAGTAATTTTGCTTCAAATATGGAAGCCATCTCAGTCACTGCTTTTTTTAACAATATCAGTTATTTCATTTTGATTCGGCACGAAAGGAAGATGACTTTTGGTTACACTGGAGTAACTGGTTTTTAAAGATTTATTATAACGTCTTCTCGCCTGAATAAATGAAAGGTGGTTCATGCTTTTAAAATGTAAGAATTTTTTTTCTTCAAGCTTCATAAACAGGAAATGTCATTAGCTGCATGATTTCCCTGACAGTTTATACATTTAGGTGTTTCATGGCACAGAGAGTCTTTATGGAGAGTCTTTATGGAATGTTCCACTGCTTTTACATAGGATGACTTCTTGTATACATTTTTTTCGTAGGTTGAGTGAATTTATAGCCTTTTCAGCATTGGCGAACGTTATCAATAAAAGGAGAAATTGGAATGATGGAATAGAATAAGTTAATAGTTTGAGGTAGATGATGTCCAATAACGCTCACTAAAATATTTTCACTCAGTTTTTCAGAATTCTTTTTGTAAATCTTTATAAGCTTAATGTCGTTAAGCCATTTTGCGCAATTTCTTCAGCAACAAGATATAAAGGTAAATCTACATTAATTTATTTTATAAGAAATCTCGAAGAAATGTATTCAGGTTGAAAACTGGAGTTCACAGGTACTCCAAGAATTTTGTTTATCTGGCTTATTTCTACAGCAGCATCTGGGCAATTAGTTTCGAATAGAAGCTTACCTTGACGGGTGTGTTGAATTTGTATTATTTTCTTGTGATTCTTTACAAGTTGAATTATTTCTTGCTTTAAATTATAAGGTTTCCTTGGAATAGATGCAGTACCATCAGTGGGAGACAGGAAAATGAATAACTTTTTAATACCATTTTCCGCAGCAAACTGGATTAGTTGTGGAATAGAATCTTAACTAATCTTAACTTCGAAAGTCAATAATCTTGAAGTGTTTATTTTTGGAAAGCGCAAATCGCAATCCGTGAAAATCATTTCAGTCTCTGCTTCAGTCATTTTGAATCCATAATAATGAAAAAATAATAATTAAAAAAGAATAAATTAAAAATTTAAATATTAAAAATAAAAGAACAAAAATACTCAATCTTAGTCAATCAAACACTAAGCCAAAGTCAAACGAAAGTCAACACGAAAAAGAAGAAAAAGTGTCAAAGAAAACATTAAATAATCACAAAATAAACAGAGTTCAAAATTTACGTATTTCGCAATTTAGAACAATCCGCCATTTTGATACAATTCTATGATAAAATCGTCTGCTGAAAAATTTGAATAAATGTTTGCCCAAAAATATATCGAATTTAAGCTGTGTACATCTTTTAGAATAAAAAATGGATTATTGATATATCAAGAATACGTTATTTGTAAAGTTTTTCGATAATGCGCTTATTTTTCTTCGTTTATGTTGCAAGTTTTTTCCATATTTAATGAAAGTAATTTGCTTGTTGTAAATGGCAAGCAAATGATCAACATTTTACTGGAGACTGGTGATCTTGCTTTCATTAGTTTCTGGATTTATTTCGTAAAAGAATTTTTTTAACAATAGTAATCCTAATTATATTTTATATATAATACTATTTAATTCATATACTTTATAGAAGAAAGAATTTTTACTGGGGTATCTATTTTTGTTTTTATAAATAATTGATTTTTTACAGATCGTTTACTTTTGTCAATATCTAATATTTAAATTAACTGCTAATATTTAAATTAGGGAAATACATTCTATGGAATGCCAAAATTGATCGATTTTGATCATAATAAAATAATATCAAAAGGAAGTAATTTGTATATTAACGTGTAGATTCGTTTTTTAATTATCTTTAAATTAAAAACTTTTATGTATTAATTTTTCAATAAAATTTTATTTTCAATAATGAAATTTTTTTATTTTTTATTCCAATAAAACAAATTTTACTTTTAATTAAATAAATTTATATTTTTAACTATATATTAAAATATTTCTATGCAAATTTTTAATATGTTAAACGTAGTACAACGAAAGCTTTCCATTTAATTTAACTATTGTATAATGATATAATATTCAGTTTATTGAAGTTTTGCACTATGGATGTATAGTTAAGCTTTTTTTTCTTTCGAGCTTATAAGCAGAAAATAATCTGCTTTTTATCTGATGTAAGCAAATAAACTGATAACAAAAGTGTTAAGAAATCCTATTATACAATTTACCTGACTTTGTTAAACACCATTGCGCTGAGAGAGTCTAACACATTTAGAATTTTGCAGTATATTCGGTGTCATTCTCCCGGTGTGGAGAGCAAGATGCCAGCTCAGGATTGAGCCTCTGTTGATTTTTCTGCGACTTAAGAAACGGTTGGCTGAGTTTAGGGGCTTTGATGAGCAGAATTATTCTATCTAATGAACTTTTAAAATATTATGAAAAGATTTTGTTGTTGTTGTTGTTGCTTATCCTCCAAGTCTGACGGAGTCAGACTAGATCCACGAGTTCGTTGACTGTAAGGAAGTCGAAGACTAAAAGAGGATTGCTAAAGAGATCCTCCCTAGAGAGACCCATGCAATCCAAAAGATGCTCAGGAGAAGCCTGATGATTTTGGCACTTGGTGCAGGTGACGAAAGTTTTCCTGCTCTCGTTGAAAGTGAGGCACTTAATATGACCGCTAGCAAGTCTTGAGAGAACAGTCCGGGTACGTCTGTCACACGGGAGGTCAAGGGACAAACCCGGTTTTGATCCCTTGTACCAATTATGGATGGGGGTGTTTTCCACTCCTCCGAGATTTTTGATTTTTCCCGGGAGTATAACTCCAGAAAAGTAAGTGAACATCATGATTAAGTGAAATGAGTTTTAATTTAAGCAGGATAGAGTTGCTGATCTTGTCGCCTACAAGAAGCCAATTACTAAGATGGTGGAGAGAACTACGGCTGTCAGACAAGATCCATAGGTCACCATAATCCTCTTCAGAAAGAATAGCTTCTAGTCCCAGGTCTATTGCAATCAATTTACAGACAGAGCAGTGATTGGGATTACGCTGAGAAAGAGTCAAATTGGTGTGAGGGGTTTCAATATATATGCCACTACCTGCTAGAATATCAATTTTACTACCGTCAGTGAAGATTTTGATGGCATTGTTAGGAATGTGGCTTAGGTTTTCCAAGGTCATTAACATAAGTACTTAAGTTAAAGTGAAAGTAAACCCTGGGGAGTCCTTCTGCAGAATTCAAGTAGCACTGTATTGAGTTGGGTTCAACATTACTATTAGATAGTTGAAGAGAGACGGATAGACTGAAAGGGCTGTCCTTCTTTAATCTTTGATGATTACTCCAGCTGTTAAGATACATGGAGGTCTTGTTGCAGAGGCCATAAGTAGAGAGTTTATTATTGTATTTAACAAGACCAGCTTGTCTTCTAGTATGGAGCGGCTGCAAGTCGGCCTCAAAAAGAACAATATCAGAAAGACAGCTATGTCTTAAGCCAGTGATAATCCGGGCAGCACTTAATTGAACTTGTTCTAACTTCTTAAGGTTAGTTTTGGATGCGCAACAATAAATTGGGAAACCATAGTCAAGTATTGGCCGAATGATAGTCATATGTTGTTCTAAGGGTTGTTGCATCGGCTCCCCAGTCGCTACCCGCAATATATTTAAGAATGGTAAGACGTTTTCTACTTTTCAATACAATGTGTTCGATATGCTTGTTAGTAGTGCACTCTTGATCCAGAATAAATCCCAGATATTTGGGGTGCTTCTCATAAGTGAGATTCTGTCCCTCCAACTTCAGTTGTGGTTGATAATTATATATACGCTTATTGGTTGTGAAGAAAGTAGCAATTGATTTGCGAGGATTAAAACTGATTTTATGTTCCTTGGCAAAGTTGGACACAGCTACAAGAGAATTATTAATTCTCGATTCAATATCATTAATATTGTTTCCTGAGCTCCAGAGTACAATGTCGTCTGCAAACAGTCCCACCCTAACTCTGGTAGAATTCAGTTTTTCAATGCCAGATAAAAACATCGTGAAAAGAGTAGGGCTAAGCACTGACCCCTGAGGAACACCTTGGCTGAGCTTAAATGGTCCTGAAAGAGACTTGTTAACCTTCACCTTGATAGATCTGTGTTGTAGAAAGTCTGCGATCCATGTTAAAGCATTGCCACAGATTTTGAAATAATCGTGAAGTTTGATAATCAGTTTATCTTTCCAAACTCTATCGAAGGCCTTTGTGAGGTCCAGAAAAGCGGCCACGGAGTGGTGAGTGGGTTTGATATTCTGGGCATCTCTAATGGATTGACATAAATATAAAATTTGGTCTGTAGTGCTGTGACCTTTTCTAAAGCCATATTGCTCACTGGGCAGTAGATTGTTTTTATCCAGATAACACTGTACTCTTATTAAAATCATTTTCTCCATGATTTTGCAAGGCATGTTCGTCAGTGCGATTGGTCTAAAATCTTCAGGAGAACAAGACTTCTTGCCAGGTTTTTTGATTGGGATGATGGTGGCTTTTTCCATTCGGTGGGCAGTCGACTCTTAATCCAAGATTGATTGAATATGTCAAGAATTCTGATTTTCCCCTTCTGACCAAGATTATGAAAAGATATGTATATACAGATTAAGCGCATTCTTAAAGCATTTTATTGTTGAAGGCATAGATTAGAGAATTAATTATGGTTAAAACTCCTAGTACCTGTACGGATTTGTCACAACATTTAATTTCGCTACTAACCACTATATAAATTATATTAATTAAAATTCAAAATTTCGAGGCGTAATATAATTCCGAAATTTTGATATGGATAGAATTTTGTACTGAATTTCCGAACAAAATTACTGAATTCCGAACAGAAGAAATTTTTGAATATAACTCTAAGTAATAAATATTTAAATAGAATTTTAAAATAATCTATTAAACATTAAAATTAAAAAATTAAAAGAAAATATTTAATATTGGTGTAAGCAAGGCAATAGTCTTAAGATTCAAAAGAGATTGTTTACAAATATTGCAATTAATAATTTAAAATTCTATTAATTAATGAATTTTTCTAAAATTTAAATTGTCCTTGCCGATTTAAGCTAACCATAAAGTCGATGTTTTGTCCATGTTTTTTTTTTTCATTTTGATTTTTCTGCTGTTCTATAGTCCATTTGTTAATTGCTTGAATTAATGAAAAACGGCTTCTAAACCGATGCTTTGCTCCTAAATTATAAAAAAATCGTTTTATTAACAAAATGAATTTCGACACCATTCTCAGACATTCGATGGGGAACTTCACCTTGTTTGCTGCTATTCAAAGTATGCGATTGGAAGGCCGGCAGTAAAATTCCTTGCGAAGTCGGATTTACAATGACATCTTACTATGATGTGACGTGGATAGCACGTTATCTGACGTCATGGATATTTTAAACAAATGAGAATCGTAATAAAGTGGCATACTCCAGATCTCAATTGTAACAAAAAAAACCATTTTATCATTAAAAATCTTCTATAACAAGAAATACAAGAAATATGGGAACTCGAATGTCAACGTTCATCGAAATTCCATCGCGTCAGAATCGCTGATAATTCTTGCTCATATCGAAGCTTCAAATGTAAGAATCCATTTTGGTGCAATAATTTAAGTAATTTACAGTTTTGGCTCATTTGAACATACACTTGGCAGTAAAATTTAGCGTCATTGTAAAATAGTTTAATATGTAATAATTGTACTGAGTGTAAAACCGAGGATTATGTGATGGAAAGAATAAATAAAAGCAAGGGATTTCTAGAACAATAATTTATTCAAACCATATTGCTGATGAATTTAATTATCCTCAATACCATACATCAATAACATGAAAATGAACTATAATACATATATGTGGGAAAATAAAACTATTATCAGATATTGAAAGGAGATAACATTTGTCATGTCTAATCAATATTAAATAGTAATGAGGATATACCAAAAAAAACTTTGGTCTGCATTATTTAATTGTTTAAAGAAAAAGTTTTTTAATGAAACATATACATTTTAAGCATAATAGAAAATTGCACAGAAAAAGTTTCTGTTAATGTCATTTCCACATTTAGTAATCGAATTTGTTTTTTGAAATATTCTTATATATTTATAAAAAAACAAGCTGGTGCCAGAAATATAAGCAATCACTTGTACAGGTTTATCCTCTTTTATTATAATGAAATAAATCTCGTATAACCTCTATTTCAGTATTCAAGTGAGCTCAAGTGACACGGAAATTTTCAAAGATTATCTGTTTGCAAAATAAATGATAATTATTCTTTCAAAAACTAAATGATACAATAAAAATCAAATAGTAAGTATTTCAATATCAAAAATAAAAAATAAAATGGTAAGTTTGTTTCCTTAGCAACAATAACTCACATTTGGTGATTAATGTTTGGTGAATTTCGTGGCTACAAAAAATAACCATTGAATTTTGATTTTGGCTATATTTCGCTATTTTTTGCCTCTCTATAGTCTAGTATTTAAAACGCATTTCAATTCTATGATATATGTTCATTATTGCGCGACTTAATTCTAGAGAAATTTAATTAGCGCTTAACATTTTATGTGTAAAATTTATCTTCTTTTCTTAAAGTTATAATAAGAAAAGTTTATTACTGCATTTTTAACTTCATTACATTACAAATCTGATTCGAAATTTATTGAAAATGGAGTTCATTCCTTAAAACTTTATTCAATGCTTATATGATATATATTGAAGTTAACTTCATAATTATTCAAGTACATTTCATAAAAGTTCTTGTCATAAATATTACATCCGACTATGTTCTTCAACTTTATTAGTTTAAAGCAATATTGTTTCTTGATTTTTCTTGTCAAAGGAAGACTAACTTTTGTATACAATGTTAAAAATGAATAGAAAACTTTATTTCATAAAATAATACCGTTTACTATTCTTTAGCTTTAGTATACAAATTTGCGAAGTAGTGTGGATACTATTTGTAATTTATATACAGAGGGTATTAACACATTTTTAGAACGATTTTGGGGCCGTTTAATTAATGTTTAAAATGTAAAGACTATTTTTTTAAATGTTCGATCTGATAGCTTTTTTCTGGACTATACGTCTGTATCGTGATTTCCATGATATAAGAGCTTTTCGTGAAATTGCCAGGGGTATGGCTTTCCATTCTTCTTCCACTACTTTCCGGAGTCGATCCATCGTGGTGGGTTTGCGTTTAGAAAGATCTCGTTTTAACAGACCAAAGGCACAATAAACCATAGGTGAAACGTCAAGACACTTCAGAGGAATATGTTGAAAAGATATATATGCAATACCTGTATTAGTCTTCATTTTTTCAAGGAATGCAGTGGTAGTTATCGAAGTATGACTTGTAGCTTTGTCTTGTTGATGTTTCACTCTTTGAAAGTCTTTGGGATAAAGAAATGGAATTTCTTCTTTAAATATTGGACGTAAAACCTTCTCCTGATCGTATGATAAGTTGATTTTAACATTTTTTTCTACTCTTTTCATTTTTGATTTCCCATTGTAGGAGAAACCTGCGACTATCATGAACCCCTTGCTGAAACTTTCTTTACATTAACGGAACCAGGTTTGTAAATTTTTTCTCCTCGTTTCCTATAGTAAATAGACCTTTTTTTGTTGCAGTCATTTAGGTAAGCCCATGCTTCACCAAGGGTCACAATGTATTTTCCTTTATCTCATGCTAAATGGTTTTCATGCAGGATTCTACAAAATATTTTGCGTTGAGCCACATGTCTCGGTAAAAGCTGATGAACATTATGCTTTTTAGCTTTTTTAAGTTGTAAATCTTGATTTATTATTTTTTTATTGTTGATACAGATGCATTAAAGACTTTGCAATTGATTTCTGTGTTGATGGATTTTCTCTTGTTACCAGCGATTTCACTTTAGAAACATTTGAAACAGTACGTACTTTTTTGGATATTCGTTTGGAGTCTTCTTTCCATGTAGAAATAATGATGGACAGTTTTTACTTGTCCGATTAATAATGTTTACTTATTTTGCACTTAGAAATTTTAATACCATGCATTTCACGTTTTTGAATCCTGGAATAAGAATATTTCTCTTCGGAAAGCGCAAAAACAAATCCCTCAATCCACAGCTTGTTTACATGCTACATTTTGAAAGAACAATAATTTTAAAATGAGTAGACGATATTTCTCATTTCAAATAATTAGCTGTAGCCAAAAAATTTTATTTCAAAACATTTACTTTTTTAAAATTCTTAATCGAAATCGTTCTAAAAATGTGTTAATACCCTCTGTATAATTGTAAATTTATAAAACTAAAATTGCACAGTATAGGATATTTATCAATAATCTAAGATAAAATTTATAAAAGTATTTTTTGGTGTGTGTTTGAACATGATCAAAAATACAGTCCAATATTGATCAATAATTTTGACTTTTCTCATAGGATTTTTACTCGGATCGAGCTCATAAAAACGAAATCAAACACTGATTTTCTGATAATAACTAAGTAATTAAGGCCTTTGCCCAAGGACCTCCCTAATTAAACTGTTTGAATGAAAATTAAATAATTATATACTGGTCATTAAAATTTTCGAATTCAAGTTATCAAATGTTAATGACAGGTCTGGTCTTTTGTACGTGTTTTTGAATGAAGTTCAGAATTTAAACTCTTCTATTTTAGATTTTTGTATTACACACAGGAAAAACACAAATGAGAAAAGATTTTTGATAAATTTTTTTTTATTAAAGGTTTTTGATAAATATTAATTTCATTGAAGGATCAGTAAGAACACTTAGAATACAAATAAAAATTGTCAATAGAATAAGAAATGAATGGAAATAAAAATTAAATACAGAAATATTGCGTAAAAATTATAAAGAAAACAATCTTTATTTTTTAATTACAGGATAAGGAGAAAGACATTTCAATTTTATTTTTTTATGTAAAGATTCTAAAGAATAAACGATACACAAACAAACGTTTTCAATGCTTTCAACTAATAAGAAAGAACAGAAAAAATTAAAAACAAACATAGATTGGTAGGGAGAAAATCACAAATCAATCATTTTTCAAATTAAAAAATTAAGACTTAAACAAATCAATAAAGCCACATATTATATTAATTAATAACTTATGATTAGATTAATTTAAATAATTTGGGATTTATATGATTTTTCAAAATGAAAATTTAGTATATTTTATCAAATACATTGCATAATTTACACTAAGTACATCACCAGTAATCACACACAGAAATCACCAAAAACATATATTTCATAATATATATATATATATATATATATATATATATATATATATATATATATGTGTGTGTATGTATGTATATTAATCATGATGAAACTAAGATATATATATATTTTTTTTATTTATGTTGTACAAAATTGTATATAGTTTAAGTTTAAAATTTCGAAAAGTTTTCATTGCCTTATTTTCCCAAAAACCAGCATGCTCGAAAGGGAAAGAAATAATACTTTTTATACATAACCGTAAGAAATCAACAGTTTAAATAACCATTTTCTTATCGTAAAACTATACTCAAAATCTTGTGTTATTCCTTCTTGAATGGGAAGACGAATTAGTTTAGAAGAGCCTTTTTCTTTGTCGTTGCTTATTTGCTTTTCAAGTCAGATATAATCACATTCAAAAAGTGTGTGGTAAGGAGATTTCAGCTTAATTTTATTTTTCCAATTCAAAAATATGTTAATGAATTCACCATGTTAGCTAAATTTAAAACATTATATTAAATTTGAAATAAATATTTTCTTGTTGCTTGTTCATAAAATATACTCTGTTGCCTTGAACATCCTATTAATATAAAATTAATTTAATAAAATATACACGTTAATTTTCAATACAGTTCTGTTGTCATGGAAAATATAGACCAATGGTATTTGGTCCTTCAGGCCTCAGATTTCCTTCTCAACTAACATTGAAGGTTCATATGCATATGGAAGATTTAATATATACTTCAAAGCTACGCTCTGACAGCAGTTTATTTTGCGTGTAGCATACATAAATTAAAGGTAATTGCAATTTTCCTTCAGTGATTAAAATTTCATGCTACATTAAGAGTTTGCTGCAGCAAAGCCTGATTCAGAAGAGCAATTCATGATTCTTAAAGCTCCAACTTTAATAATGGAGGAATATATAATATGTTCTAAAACTTCAAAGCTGAATCGTTGTATTTATTGCTGTATAAATCGAGACTTATAATCATGATGAAACTAAGATCTTATAACGCACTTCTAAAATAAATTAGTACTAAATTTTTTTGTGAATGCTTTGAATTAAATTGGTATAAAAATAATTGAAAATTTGATGAATTATATTATTGCCCATCATTAGATTTGAAAAATCAAATAATATTGACAGGAAATATTAGAACAATATGGTTTGCAAGAATAGAAAATATTTAACAGCATTTTATCAATTCATATTTTTCGGTGTATTTACTAGATTAATTTAAGTTTTATTATTTTTTTTCATTCATATTTGTATATATGAATATTGAAAAGTATACACAAAGATTTTTTTAAATAATTAAATAATAAATACGCTTAAAATATTAATAAATGTTTTAAAATTTAAAGCGTACATTCTATTAAATGTTTGCTCTAAATTAATGTTTCATTTATTAACTTAATAACAATAAGAACTTATGTTTCATTTATTTTCGATTTCTTAAAAATATTCAAATTCAATTTCATTTACAAAGATATGTGATACATTTTATTAAGGAATATCAAGATAATACTAATTGTAACAATTAAATATTGGCATCAAAATACAGTAGAGAAATTAAATAATAAAAAGTTTATCAGAAAAAATGCTTTTCAAAAAGGAAACTATAAATCTTTTAATCACTTTTAGATAAAGCTTTTTAAATTTAAGCAATTACCAGCGCATGATTTAGTCTAACCAGGATCAAGGGCAAGGACTTATTTGAGAAGGAGCCCTTCAGCTTCTCAACAGTAAACTGTCTATTCGACTTGGCGAATGATTCTATTCTAATGACAACGTAAAATAAACTTTCCTTTCGTTTTGGCAAACAATTATTCGAATGACAACGTAAAATAACTTTTTATTCGATTTGAGGACCCCTCTAATGCAAGGATCCAGGGCAACAACCCCGTATGCCAATGACTTAGTCAAGCTCTGCTAATTAGATAAATTTCTATAACATAATAATATATAGATAACTGTCATATTAAAATAAAAACTTTCAATTTTCAGAATGAAGATGTTTATTAAAAAATGGAATGTCATATAATCTTTTCTTAAGTATTAAAAAATTTAAGATTAAAATAGAATATTCCTTTTAAAATTTAGAACATAAAATATCATTTCAAAAAAAAGAACATGATATAGAGTTAAAACAAAAGAGCATGCATTAAATTTCATTGTACTGGTAGGAGTTGAAGAAACTTTTTGTTTAAAAAAATAGAAGTAACAGGATAAGCATTAAGGAACAAAGAACAGAGAAAAGAAGAAAGTTATTAAGTTTCAATTATTTTTTGTTCTTAAAAATTTCTCAAACTTTTTTAATCTTTGGGTTTCTGATTAATGCGTTTTTCATTTTATTATCTTTCCCAGATAAAAGTTTTCTTCGTTTTCAATGGAAATTTAATGGCTTATATAGTTTGCTAAAACTAGAGTTTTTCCTCTTTATTTTTTATTATTTACTCTTTGAGCAACAAAACCATTTTGAACATGTTAGCTGGTATTATTATTCTTATCGCTTTCCCGAAATATTTTTCCCAGCCTTACGAAATAACATAAAAATTTGTAAAATGAAAAAAGTTCCAAATGTTGTAAATACAATTTTTACTTAATGTGTAATCTAGAAGATTTTTTTATTATAAATGATTTTTTTGTAATTAAATTCAATTTTGTTTTAATATAATTCATGAGAATCGCTGTTCATTTTATTAAAATTCAAGATTAAAAAATATTATTTGTTTGAAAAATACTTATTATAAATATTTAAACATTACTGACAAAGATTTAAATTTTATCAACTTATGTTAATAAAATATTCGATTAAATAGTACTTTTTGTAAAAGTGAATTTTTATATTAAAACTTTAACTTTTGCTAAAACAAATTTACAGCAGATTTTATTGTATAGCTAAATTCTGAAATATTTCTGACCTTAAAACATTATTAAATAAAACAAAAATTAATAAAAAAGAATTTCTGATATTTTTTAAATAAATGTTCTTTTTAAAAAAATTTCCCAAATTAAACCTGTACATTTTGGAAAATATACAAAATAATTTTTGCAAAACTTTCAAATTAAATAAAAATTGTTTCCTTAATTTAATGTAATTGAAAAGAAAAAGGATCACGAGTTAATTCAATAATTTCTTAATAATTCATTGTTTCTTCTTCATTACATTAAGATATTAACTAATTAATCTCAATCAAATAATTAAAATTTGTGTAAAAGAATATTTTTCACCTGTCTGGTAGTGAGAAAATAAATAATTGCGTTTCTAATTATATTGCAACTGTAAGTAATAATTTGTTATTATAATTTCTACATGATATCACTGGACATATATCTCTTGTGCTTGTATTTGAGTTAAATGTATAAGTTCGATTTACAATAAAATGATCAAATTATTCATTAGAATATATACATATTAGATAATTCACCTTGCCTAGAGTAATCTGTAGACTTATGTATTATATAAACGAAACCAATATTTTTAAAACTTATGAAAACTTGTTTCATATGTAAATAAGTTAAATTATTATGTTAACATTGAAAATTTGTTGAGATTGACTTTTTTCACCATGCCCACTATAAATTATGTATTCTTTTATGTATTGTGCTGACACTTTATTTTTGAAAAATGCTACAACTAAAAAACCTTTTCAAAAAATATTTTAAATACATTTCTACAAAGTAAACTTTTATATTAGCTGAAATTCAAGAGTTTATTTGATAACAACATGTTGAATAATCTTTCCATTTGGTTAAGGATAAAACTTGAAACTAAGAGGTGTGTGTGAAATTAAAAGTTCATGAAGTCTATATTAGAAAGATGTAAAACGTTCATAACGATATTTTATTCAAATGTTTTTCATTAACAAAATTTTTGATTTTAAAATTTATTTCTTTTAGATAAATACTAAAAATTAATTTGAAAATATAAATACACAAATTTGATTACATAGAAGTAAAGCAGCAGGATATTGTTATAAGTCTGGATACTCTTCACAGCGAGACCTCGACAGCATCTTTGGGAAAAGCGACGTTTTTGTTACAGGAAGATAAGTATTAGTAGTTACAAGATGTACTGTCGGTCAACCGTAATAGTTTCCGCAAATTACTTGTGCCGCCATCTGTTGCCGGAAAAAAGACATGTTCTATTTTCGACAGGCAAATCTAGAAATTTTCGTTTCTTGAACGCCTTAAAAATAATATAAGGTTCTAGTCTAAATACCGATATTTCATAAAATCTTAACCCATATTTTTATGATCTACCAGGACCTCTGATATAATTGAGGACCTTCTAAAATTAGGCTTTAAAGTAATTAAAGTTATTAAAATGAATAGTCTCAAAACCGTAAAACCATGCCTTTACATTTGTGTCATATTTGCGGCACTAGATGACGCCTTAATTTACCAACTTAAATCGTTACGTTTTATTTCTGGCACTACAGAGGACTCAGATCAATGGCTCCCAGATGTGTAAAGTGTGCTGGAAAGCACAACACTAGAGAATGTCCCCATGACTGAGTAGAATCATCAACGTATTGTAACAACCAGCAAATAATAAGGGGTGATCACGGTTTCCTTCACCACAAATTCGAATTCATGCTTGCGAATCCAATAAATCTGCAAATTATTGTCGCAGCTACATCAGACCTGGAGTCTCGTATGCAAAAGTTACGCATAACACTCACACACCCCATCTCTACTGACCGAAACTCAACCTAATCTTTCCCCGTCAGTTTCAGCAAATGAAATTGCAGAAGTCATTCAATTAATAAATAAAATAAAAATTATATTTAAAGAAATCTTATCAGAACTGCAAATTAATAAATCCCCAATGGATAAGCTATTTAAACTCCCAATTTATTTTCAAGCAGTCGAAAACTAAATAAACATAATTTTCTAATCTATACTTATAGTACTTAATCAGTAATTAATTCATTTATCAATAACTTAATAATTTAATAGTAATTTTTAATATAATATGATAAAATAATTAAACCTATCCAATAGTTAAAATAAAAATAATTAACTCTTTCTTCTATTCCCAACAACCAATCATACGCCAGTTCAGTCACAACAACAGCATTCTTGAATGAGATCCAGAGGAGGGTGAGGGTCTTCCTACCCAGGTGCCTCATAAAGCAGGCTGTGTGATCCATATTGGGATGTGTAGTTGTTACTATACCAATCGCAACGGTCAAGAATACTAGAAGTAAAAGCGAAAAAGATTCTTGTCTGTTGCCGCGGAAACATGACATATTCCATTTTTAACAGAAGAAGAGGGGAGAAAATAACGAAATTTTGCTTACTGATCACCTTGAAAATAATATAAAAAGCTATTCTAAATACTGATGTTTCATACCAATCTTAACCAATCATGATTGGTATGAATTATGGATGACCACTTTTTACTATAGCAACAGTCACCAACTGGAATCCACAATAGAATGCTTGAAGTGAAAGCAGTATTCTTGTCTGTAGCCGCGTAACAAGACATGCTCCATTTGCGGCAGAAGAAGATGGGAGGGCATTGCGTCCCATCTTCTTCTGAACGCCTTCAAAATATTCTAAGATGTTTTTCTAAATACGATGTTCCATACCAATCTCAATCCATATTTGGATGCTTAGTTGTTACTATAGCAACCGCCACCAACTGGAATGCTAGAAGTGAAAGGTATTCTTCTGATAGACATTCTCTTAGCTGAAGATTTAACGTCAACTGAGATATGTGTAAAATAGATCAAGATCCCACCCCCCAAATTATATAATACCGCTGGACAATCCTTCCAAATAAGAGCACAGTAAATTTAAGAATGGATATGTTACGGTAAAAGTAATTAATCTAATAATTATGTATATAATAAAAACCGTGATTATACATAATACTCCCTAAACTTGATAAATGTGATAAATTATTGAATATTTATTACTTTTACTAGAGTAAATATATATAATTCCCAAATTATAATGGGGAATGCGATAAATTCCAATTATTTTCTAGAAAAGTCGAATATTTTAATTCGATAAAATAAATGTTTTCAAGCAATATCAAACATTTTGCTCTTAAATTGTGAAAGACATCATGTGACTTAAAATAAAACTTACAATAATCTTTCAATTTAAAAATGTAAATAACAGGGGCTAATATTTACATTCATTTAATTAGATGTTTTAAAATAGATGTATTAAATGGTAGTAGTAGTAGTTATACATCTGGCTTATGGAAAGGTATCGAATTGAAAAATGCAAAATGATCAAAATTACTAAAAGTAGTGCATAGTTAATATCACTGACTTTCAAAAAATGATTTTAACACAATCTCGAAGTGATGATGTATAGTCTGTGATAAATCTTACAGAAAAAAAAAATTATTATTTAGAAAAAAAGTTGGGAACTGATTTCTTGTATACCACATTAAAAATTTTCCTTGTTCTCTTCCAAACACACACAATCACACATATATATATATCGGTTTCGAGCTTTCTAATACCATCTAATACTATCTAGATCTGGTTCTCCTAGTTTTATCTCAGTATTAGTACTCAGTAGTATGAGTCCTCAATATTACCGAAAGAAAATTATAGATTTAAAATTTTCAATATCGTTTTGGCTTCTTTAACACTTTTTTTATACTTTCTTACTTTTTCTTATCACGTTAAAATGGATTATTTGACCATTCTCATTCTAAATCCCAAAATAAATAATCCTTTGGCAATGGATCATTAGTTTTCCCATTAAAATCAGCTTTAATTTACTGTTGGTTTTATGAAGCGTTGTTAAATATTTCTATTAAAGCCTGAATTTCTTCTTCAGTTCCAAGATATTTGAAGGAGTAATTTGGGAATGATAATGTTTTCAAATCTACTTTTAAAGCATCTCGTGTATTATTTCATAAGAAGTATATTTTACATACTTATCATAAGTTCTACAAAACATATTTCTTCCGACCATTTACTAGTGTTATAGCTTTCCAACCAAGAACTTGGCATATTTTCAACATCTTGATTTGCACACTGAATAGAACTTGGTGTCTGGTTGTGTCTAGATTTCAAAGTACAATTTCTAATTTCACGAACTTCTTTCACAATCTGATTACTGAATACGAAGTCACTGTCTTTTTGAAGTATTCTAGAAAACCCAAACGCATAAAATGTCTTTCAAATGGCATACAATTTGTAGCCATTTCTTTTTAGAGATTCTCACTGTATGAATTGTGCCACGTAGTCTTGATATTTAAATACAAATTTGAAGTCTTTATTGCATGTCAGTTAAACCGCCTTCCATCTTAAGTTACTCTCGTTGAATACCATTGGTCTAACAAGTACTTTCTTAGGTACATCTGACATCTTTTCACAACTTTCACACAAGTTGAAATAAGTCTTCACTGTCTCACTAGTAGCCTTTTTGTACTTTTTTAAGTACTTTTATCATTCTGTTTCTGCCAACATTAGCAAATTGGCAAATGCGTTTCATTCATTATAATAACCATTTATGTAATAATATTAGAAAAATTGCTAAAATCACGTGGATCTGACATTAACTAAAACCCTCTATTATAGTCTAAGAACCCGTGATGATTAGTAACGGCGCATGTCATGATAGTAACCATGTAGCTAACAATGTGGACGCATCTTGAAATAGATAAGAGCTTGTATTGCATCTCCCCAACTCAAGTTAGGGATTTTTTAAACTAACTAGCAAATGTGACAAATATTCAATGACTTATCGCCTTTAGTATGATTATGCAAGTTAAGTGGTGATTAGGATTAATTCCTGGTAATTAACGTAGCCATTTACCAATAATTATAATGTAAACAATCTGCTAGTTTATAACATTTCTCATAACATGCTCCTTATGAAACAATGGTTGCGGTGGCTTTTAAAATAAAATCGAAAATATCTTCCCTCTCAAAAGATTACATCAAATATCTTAGAACTGAAAAAGAAATTTATGCTTTATTAGAAATAGTTTAATAATGCTTCTCATGAAATCAAAAGTAAATAAAAGATTATTCAACGGTGAGAATTAAATAGCCATTGCTAAATGACTGCTTGCTTGCAATTAACTGTATGATTTAGAATGAGAATTATGAATAAGGGATTTATTTTAACCAGATAGATATTTTAACTAGAAAAGAACAGGTGAGAAAATATAGAAAAAAATAATAAAAGTCAGGAATTTCAGACAAAAAATATGTTGAAAGTTTCAAATCTTAAATTTTCTTTTGATAACATAAGGGAGGATATAGACAGAATTAAAAGTGACCCACGAAATTTATTAGAGATGACATTAGAAACTCAAAATGATTATTTTTTGTGAGTCAGTGATATTAACCATGCCTTACTTTTAGTAATTTTGATCATTTTGTATGTGTCAATACCTTTTACGCCAGATATATAACTTCTCCCATTATCAAATACATCCGTCTTAAAATATTTTATAAAATAAACTTACAAAAAAGGCACTGTTTTTTAAATTTTTAAATCAAAAGTTTGTTGTAAGTTCACGATGTTCATCAAATTCTAAGTCATCATGATGTTCATTAAATTCTTAAGAACGAAATGTTTGATATTGCTTGAAAATATATTTTTTTAAATTAAATTGTTCTTTTTCTCCAAATTAATCGAAATTTATCACATTTACGATTAAGTTTAGAATTATATATATTTACTGTTAAAAGTGATAAATATTCAATAATTTATCACATTTATCGTGTGTAGTGGGAATTATGTATAATCATCACAGTTATTATACATAATCACCTGTTAATCACTTTTACCGTAACATGTATAATGTCAGGAAAAATTAAGTTCTTTTCATCGATTAATTGTGTGTGATATATAATTATAAAATGTTTGTGAGTGATAGTGAATAATTCATATTTGTATATGTATTAGAAAGTAACTATCTTTACAAGATAAAATATGTTTTTAAAAATCTTTGTGTATAAAAATCATCCTATACAAAATTTTCTTTCAAATTATTCATGTTTGAATTTATGAACTCTTTCAATATTGTTTTTAAAGTTAATAAGCAATTTCTAAAAACAAATGTTTCTTAATTATTGTTTTAAATCAGTAATAATGCTGTTAATTCCAAGAATTAATGATATTTTATATTTTTTTATGAGTTATTTCGTAGTACTTTTTCCATGTGACTGCTTTTTTTAATTTTACCTTTTTTTAAAAAAAGTAGAGTATTTATTTAAAGTGTTTATTGTTTTTTAATAACATTTTTATCTATTTTGCTGTTAAAAAATATATTAAACTGAGAATAAATTGGAAAATTTCCTACGTGATCTATGTTTAAAAAATTATACTTAATCAATTATATAGATTAATTAACTAATCTTAATTTTTATTATTAACAACATTTTAGGCAGTTGTAATAATTGTAATTAAATGCGTTTAATTACAATTATTTTAACAATCTAAAATGTTTCTTTTTTATATGATTTAAGAAATTAATTTCCTCCTTTTCATGATTACTTCATTTACTAAAAATTTAGAAAATAAAAAGTAGTTTAGTTTAATTTTTTGGAATTAAAAGATTCATTCTTTCTTATGCAAAAAAAAATATTTATTTATATTCATTCCTTCTTATGTTATTTTATTTGAATTAATATCACATATTTTTAGAATTAATATTATGTAATTTGGGTGAGAATTTTCTAGATGAAAGGAAAGAAATATGGACACTTTGTATATTACAAATTAATTGCAGCTAAAGAGCTTTACACATTTCGATATCCCATTGATTTTTATGTGTGTATTTTTATCGGTAGAGACAACTTTTCAAAATATATGATTAATTTCAATATATCTTTCTTTTAGTTTTTCGCCGAAAAATTACATTCGTGACAAGTCTCTATCTGTGTTTAAGGGGAAATTTTTCATTAATCAACTGTTCATTTTCTGTTTTCAGAAAGTTTTATTTCTCTTCTCGAGGTTCCGAAGAGTAGAATATTGTTGCGAAACTTTCCTCAAAGATTTATAATTATTTCATTGTGAGGAAAGAAGTTGCGGGGTAAAGTAAGCCTTAAAATTAATGGGTTACCAGACCAATTTGGCTTGGAGTTTGGCGATAAATTCAAGACGCTTGTTCAGTTAATTACGGGCTGCATGTTCGGAAATAAAATTCATGTAATTTGCTTTTCTTGCTAGCGTCATATTTCTCATTTAGAAGTTAGATATTTATGTTTCTATTTTTTATAGCTCCTGATTTAATTTGTTTTAAATGATGTTATTTTAAGTGACAGAAGAAATACCATAATTATATCGTAGATCAATTGTTTACAAAGATTTCTGAAAAACCTTTTTAAATTTAAATATTTCATAATAATATGTTTCTTATGGTGTTTTTGAGACTCCGGAAATTATAGCCACCTAAAATAGTGGAATTAAGGTAATTAACAATATATAGGATTCATTTTTGTGTTTAGAGATTATCTTTCAAAAATTATTAAGATGAAATATGGTCTTGATATATAGATAAGATATGGTTTCTGGTATTGTTGATTAAGTAGAATTTCTTCACAAGATTCTATTGATATCGTAATTAAAAAGAAATTTTAGTGCAAATGATGCGAGGTTTTGAATAGTTGTATTTTTAACAATGTAATGTGAATTAGTATTATTTACATATGTAATATATAAAATTTATACGTATATTTATTATATTTACATATAACAAACGGGTTAAAAATGAATTCTTTTCTATACTACAAAATTATTGAACTCATGTAGTTTTAGTTAAAGATTTAAAATCTATGCTTCATAAATATACTTATAAATGCAAATTATATTTCCACAAACTTATAAGAATGATACTAAATCTCTAGTGCATTCAAAATTCGAAAAAATATCCTGCAATAGGATATTAATTTTAAAAATAACTATTATCAGAAATGTAGATTTACTAAACTAACAATAATTCTAGAAGAGTCAGAGAAATTTATAGGAAGAAAACAGACTTTTTTAAATACATTCAACAATTATTAATCACACATAATACGTTTGTGATTGATTTGAAGAATATTTTAAATTAGTTCAAAGAAGGATTTGATTTTTTAAATCGTCAATTGTGAGTCCTTTTTTCTGACTCAGTTCTTCTACAAAATCCTGGATCGTGAATATCTTCGTTATTATAGAAAATTAAAGGTAAATTACGTTGTTTTCATAAGTCAATATCGTGTCGAGTTGTTGGCAATGGAAAATCTACTTTATTAAGAAAAGAAAGTCAGATATTATATCAGGTAGTACTCCATTTTATTTTAACGTACATTAAAAATACAAATATAACATTAAATAAGATAAAATGACGTTTTCATAAAATGGAAGCTCTTATATACAAACCTTCACTAAAAGCAAGAACTTTTTAATAACTTTTACCAGAATTAAATTGATTTTACTTCACGAAAAAGGAAAATAATCTATTGAATTATAAATGTTATTTTCTAAAAACTTAAAAACCAAGCTACCTAGTATTTTTACTAAAGTTACTACTGATTCGAAACATATTATTAAGAGTTTATCAAATTCTTTTCCTAATAAAAAAATTTAGGTTTTTTAATTTGTACTAAAACGAATTTTGAAAAATCCAACAGAGACGGTAATTAATGACTTTGATTAGAAAAATTAGTTCATTCTATTTTTCAATTGCACCTTATTTTCTTCGCTTTCAACAAATATCGATATTTTTACCATTCTCAATAGAAAGAGCAAGATTCTCTAATGTGCTTATAAAAACCTATTTTGTTTTAAATTCATCAATGTTACATTCGATGTTTTAGTTGCAAGCACATACACAAATATTATAGATGGTACTACTACTATTTAGTGATATATTTGGGATATTTTATGTAATTATTCTGTGTTCAAAAGCAATATATGCCTATAAAATTTTAATAAAGTAAAATATGTCTATAAAATTTGAGGTACAATGGAAGATATCGAAAGTAATTAATTTGCTGACTCCTATACATTGTATAGGAGTCAGCAAATTAATTACTTTCAAAGTACAGCAATTGGTGATCGCATAGATGTTTAACTCAAAGTTGTTTTAGCGATTCCTGTTATTTAAGAAGTAATGGAAGGGAGAAAATTATTATTAAGGATAATGATTTCAATCATTTCTATACCTCCATATTAAAATAATTCGGTCGGTCTCAAATATAAATTTCATCAACCATCTTGATTGTTTTAATTTAAAAGAATATGTAGAAAGTTGAGAGAATATGGCTGAGTGATTGAAAACAAGAAATTTAGAATGGCAAGTAATTCTTACATTAATCATTCAAACGATGCTTTTTTCTCGAATCAAAACTATATTTTGATGAAAAACAACTCATTCGCGGAAAGCAAATTCAATAAAAATGATACACAAACGTTTCGAACCTCTGGTTCATTTTCCTTTTCTGGGTGAGATTGTTTAATTCGAGAGCATATATCTGTTTATCTATTATGAAAAAATCAAGGTATATCAGAAAATGTTCGAAAGATTCACCATTCAATTGGTGTTCTCTATAGAACTGCGATTGATAATTGTATGAGGAGCTTGTATGAGTTAAAGACAGAATATAATAAATGTTCGCAAATTTACAGAAATTTTGATAGATAATGTTAGTTTACTCTTCAACCATCTGTAAACCATGTATTTTAGTGATTCCATTTGATGCATTAAAAAGTATTGATGTTATCATCTGCGTATGAATAATGATTGTTTATTATGAGCCACATTCATCAGCATTTTTTACGTGTCACATGAATATATTCATTTGCATATGGCATATAATCTGCAATATTAACAACAATTGTTACGTTAACTGTGATTATATGAATGATACAGTGATAAGCAGAAAATATAGTAAACGCTCGTTCTACTAGCTCGTATGGACCGGTAAAATATTTCTTAATATCGGAAGTTTGTCAAATCAAAAAACAATTTTAAATCTTAAAATTATTATTTTATATAACAATGCGCTCTTTTTATGAGTAAATTATTATAATAAAAATCAGAATCATTATATAAAAAACACATATTAAATAGAATTCATACATAAAAATAACTCTTGTTTTCAATTAATTGAGGAAAAATCAGGAAAAGAAACATTTACTTTTTCTATTTCAAAGTAATATTTTGAAAACAATTTTATCGATGTAGAAAAACATTTCATTGTAACTTTTCTCAAAAAATATTTTAATCTTGTCAGCCATTCATTTAGTTTCACAGACGCTTTGAGCATCTTATCTTGTTTGATATTTGAAAGTTCTTTTCCGTCCTCATTTACTATGTTCCCAATCATTCATCATTCGTTAACTTCCACGAATAAGCTACATCTGAATCTAGATTCAAGAAGTCCTGAAATGATATTTTCGGTTGCAGATTTCTTTTTTGAAGGATGAGAAACATCTCCACTCGAGCTGTCAGATAATTTCTTTCGGCTTTTTCAGTTACAGTGGTTTATTTAATAAAACACACAAGCTTAGATATCGTTTTTATCTGCAGCCGAGCACACATTTTCAAGAGCATTTGCCTAAAATGTCTGCTTCTTACGGTGAAGTTCCAAGAACGGACCACACCTCATAAAAAATACCCAACGATAATTTCACTTGAAGTTATTGATTGGACTCCAATGCATGTAAAGTCAAAAAATTAGATTTGGCTGCAGAAATCCCTCTTGGGATTCCTTAAAAAAATTCAATGTGAATGATACTTGAGGTGGGCACCAATTAATAGCTTAAAGTCCATTTTACGCGATTAATTGAAAATAATAAAGGAAATTAATTAAAGAAAAATACAGAGCTGTGTTTCGAATTTGAAATAGTTCAACAGACTCTCCAAAAAAGTTTTTTTTCCTTTTGAGCCCTGCGCATGCGCAAACAAAATAAAGTTCAATGCTACGCAGAAGGGAAAAGAGTTACACACCACAACAATGAATAATGCTAATTCTTTTTATTTCAGACTTACAATGAATTAGACATAAATATTGCTACTTAATGGAAATAGTTAATTTTCTTTCACTGTTCATAGTGAAGCCTTGATTTCTATAATAATTTTTGAAAACATTCCTCTATCATTCATTGATGTAACTGAAAAATATTACAAATAATTATAGACATACTTTACGTTAAAACCAAAATTTATAGATTACATTTCTATAAACACATCATGGAAGAGTTTATTATGACTCCCGAAAACTTGTGGAAATTATTTCTTGAAAATATTTGAATGTAAAACTCACCTTTCTTTCTTGTATTTTGGGCTGACCTATAGAAGTAAGTAAATACGGATGGCAGGGATGGTCATTGCCACTCAAGAGATTAAACTTGCTGCACATAGTGCATGGTACAATTTCAAGAAGTATGCTATTATTTAAAATAGTACTGTCATAGTTCATGTTAAAATAGAGCATATGCCACCTTGACACAACATTTTGTATTGTTAAGTCTACTGATGCAATAGTTCGCACATTAATTAAAAATATAATACTGTTATGAACCAGTCCTGTTAGCTGCCTCACCGTGGTAAAGGGATGACAATAGGCCGAATAGGCTGCGGGAGTAAAGCTCCTGGCAGGGTCGTCTCAAACCATGAAGGCCATTCCATTATGACCAACTAAATCTGACAGGCTGAGAAAAATCAAGACTTCTACCACTAGCTTGTCTACGGTGCTCCAGGTCACTGCGGAGTGCAGCAGTTGTAACTCTTTGCCTTTGTCATTAGCCCAGTTCAAGTCATATCATTTTTTGAGGGAACTAGAGGCCATCAGACTTGCATTCACATCAGTGGTCACCTAAGGGGCCTCAAATATGTGCGGTGTCAAAAACTTTCAGTCTGTGCACAAAATGTGAAGTTGAACAGGCTTCGCATGAGCATAGCTTCAGCTGCTTGTATTTTGGCTTGAAAGAGATTCTTCAAAGCACTTTACGTTTCTTTGCTTATGAACTTGTGGAGTTGGTGTAGTATTATAATTGGACCATTTGGGATTATTAACAACAACACTGTTAAGAAGCCTTTCTATATCAATTCCCCCAGGTGAAACGATCGGTACACAAGTACAATCAATACTTCCAATCATGCTGGAAAACTGGACAATGCGAAAAAATTTCTCATTAATATATAAGGAGACGTAATAATCAAATCTTTAAAAAATTGCTAGAATAAAAGTTTATTTCATTTTAATAATACATTGTGAGAGAATTAAATATGAATTATTTGCACTAACATATTATTCTTTTAATCACATTTGACAAAAATCTCTGCATCAAATAATACCAAAGTTATAATTATTTTTCAACATTTGTGGGGAAAAAAAGAAGTTAACTTATTGCTTCATTATTTAAATGGTTGACAGCTTTATTTTAAATTAAATTTCCAAAGCTTTAACCATATATTTACAGCGTGTTGTCATTAAAAATGAAAAATATAAAATCAAGTTTAAATATAAATGATCACTAAGCTACAAAATTTGGTGACAATATTTTTACGGATATGGTCGCTGGGATAAAGTAAAAGTAACAAATAATGTTTTAAATACAATTCAATATTTTTATTTAATTCTGTATAAACTAACCAGATATTTAAAATCACGCTCTACTATTTAATTAACTTTTTAGTGTGTAGTGGTCTAACTAATGGTCTCTTTAGGGTCTAACTCTTTCTAGGTCTAGTGTCCCGTTTATACTGTTCTAGTTTCTCAAGAAACTCTAAACTTATTTTGCAAATAGTAAACATCACAAAGTACAAAAGAATTATAAAGAAGCGCGCATGATCACTTATCGCTCATATGAACTGCTCATGCGCAGATTAGCTTAACCTTCCCGTAAAGGAAAGTTCTGTTTTTGAACCTTGAGTTAGATTTTTCGCCTTCGTTATTCCTCATGAATTGGGTGGTGAGCACCGATTCTGCTTTGACAAGGGGTTTCCCACGTACCTAGCGGTCGAGGTTGACGGTGAATATGGCCAAAAGACCCGCGAACATATTCGCGGGTTAATTTCGAATTTAGAATCAAATCTATTTTTTACTCATTACTCTGAATTATTAATTCCTAATCTTACCGTTAGTTATTCACAATTCAAATGATTTATTATTTTCCAATCGTAATGTTGATTCAAATTTTCAAACTAAAAATAAAAAAGTGGATAAAGAATCAGGTGATAAAAAAATAAACGCAAGCAAAAAATATGAAAGCGAGTCTTTAAAAAAAGGATTTTAAAAAATTTATTTTGTTAATAGGATTTATATAAATTTATCATTGCGTCTACGGGACTTCGTCAAGGACCAGCCACTAATTCGTAAAATTGTGAAGATGATTAATTAGAAGTTCTTAAGAATGAATGTCGACTGTTGTAATGGAATTAAATTCACTTAGTTAGACTCTGGAAGAAAAGCCTTCACTCTCATCGATAGAAATTTCTGTAATTGTCACCATTATATATATATATATATATATATATATATATATATATATATATATATATATGTATATATATATATATATATATATATATATATATATATATATATATATATGTATATATGTATATATATATATATATGTGAGTATGTTCTTTAAAAACTATATGTATAAGACTTGATTACATAGAAAATAAATACTATATTTGGAAAAAAATTAAAAATTTCTAAGAATTTTAATATTATTTTTCAAATTAATGATAAAATATGAATAGAATTTTCTCAAAAGAAATATTTATAATACGGGATGAATCGCATACATATTTTTTAATTTTCTTGTAATCGAACAATATTCTCATTAAAATTATCTAGTTCATCAAAAAATTAATATTTATTGTTCTACGGTTAAAATATCACTGATCAAACTATATAATACAGCACATAGAAGATATTCATTAAGTGATTTCTTATATACATGTATATTATTAAGGTTTTTATTTAATTATAAGATAAGAGTAATGTGAAAAATCATTGAACTGTAAGAATTTTGCGTCATTATATTTAATTATTTTGAATTCGTAGATATATAAACTTAATATTTAGTTTATATGTTTTTAATTTAATCAATTTTTAAGAAGCTGAAGATGACGCTGTAACCACTAAGCAGCTGCAAAGACCTCTACGAGTTGTCACTCATACAATTAATATTCAGGGTAGACACCAGGTGCCTGTTTACATAAACAATTCAATTAGGAGAATATTTCTAGCTTTTAGTAATTTAATTCGAAAAATATTTCCCTCAAACAAAGTATTTTCCACTGAATTAAATTTATTTTTGTTTTTATATAATTTTATAAATTCAATAAGTATAAATTGCACTACTGTTGTAAAAATTTTACTTTAAAATAAGTATCGAGACCTAAGCGTTGATATTTATTTTTTTGCGCACATGCAGTATATTATTTTATCTTTCATAGTTCCTTTATAAAATTGATGAATATTTTATTAAAAAATAACTCAAAATATTTTTAAGATAAATCATCCATAGAATGTATAATCTAAGCAGTAAAATTGTCTTTTTACAGTACTACAGTTTTAAACATTCTGTATCTAGCAAAAATATCACTAATAGTGTGTCGCCTGATTTTTTCTCTCAAAATCAGTACATATATTGATTTTTTTCTTGCAAGGTTAGCAGGTACGTAAATTATTTGCTTGGCTATTCAACCATTATCTCGATAGAAATTCTTAAGAACACAATAACTTTTCATTTTAAGACAATGTCCTTACATGTTTAGAATGCTTTTGAAGCTAAAATCTTAAGACTATTTTTGACAAATTTTGCACTCTAATAAAAAATAATGGAACAAAAGAACGTTTCCATTTCTTCCAGTAATCGAATCTCGTCAAATTATTCGGAAGACGGATGATCAAATATACGCGCTTTCTTTTCTCAAAGGCTGCAGATGGAAGGCTGCCAGTCATATTTTCTGTTCCGGCCGAACAGGAACATTAAACTATAAAATCTTTGCTCCAGAACAAAGTATCCGGTAGAAAAAAGTACACACTTGATGGATCATTCCCAAATGAGAGTTTCATGGACTGGCACGTGATAGCAGACACGTGCTGGCTCAAATCACGTGCATCAGGGTGCCGGTGAAAAGAGAGCCTGATGCCATTTTCTGGAAAGGTAGTACAAAATAAGCCCGGTGGATGCGAAATATTTTATGTCCTTTTTTCCCCCGCCCTATTAAATCCAGCGACGCATAGCAGGAAAAATGGAATCGGTTATTTGGTTTCAAAAGCAATCTTCTTGCTTGATGCCCGTTGCAAGTGAGGGAGTGGTAGCTTTGAAATATGAGCCCGGAGTTGCACTCCCTTCCTCTTAAAGTGAGTCCAGATAACATAGTTTTATAGGTCACATTGATAAAATGTAAGAACTGGCTGCAAGAGAATGGGAACGTGTTCCGTACAAAGTCCTCTATCAAGTTATGATCGATCCATAAGCATTTGGGTCGAAGAATGGGAGATACTTGTTTATTACGAGAAAACTTTCTTGTTCTATGTTTAAAATGCAATGTGTGCCTGATCTTACAAACTATATGATTGAATCTTAAGTATGATTGCAAACTTAAGCGTTATTATCTTGAAGGTTGAATGGTTATATTTATTTAATACTTGATGAAAACCTTTCGAGAGAACCATTTGCTTATTAATAGAAAAAGCTTTCTTTAATTCATAAACAGCTCAAAATTGTATCAGCTTGCTCTTTCTTTCCAAATATTTGAATTATTCCAATTTTTCGCATTATTTCCAGGATTCAAATTATTCGAAATCAAAATATTGTGCTTAATTACGAAAGGATATGCAGTAATTTATGATTTTACGTTTTGAGTCAAACCATAAAACTTGTGCTGAATTTCTATGCACTTAATTTTCTTAAAACAAATGACCAAATTTCTTTTCAACAAAGTTTTTTTTAATTTTTCAAATAGAAAAATGATAAAACTTTGAACGCGGCTTGAAATGTATTAGTATATTGTTTGGTTCTTGTTATTTCTAACTTAATTCCAATTATCTGAATCCAATTATTCGATGTAATTTTAATTATTTGAAATTTAAAAAAAATGTGCTTATGTTTGCAATTGTGAAAAATTGCTCGAGAAGTGCAAAATAATTCATAATTTTAGCTTTAAATCAAAACATGATTCAAAGTTAAAATTATGAATTATTTTGCTTTATGAATTATTTTGTTCTCTTTAATTTCTATACATAAAATTTAACAGACCTTTAATACTAACACATCTCAAAATTTAATTAGCCTACTATTTTCTCTTAATTATTTCGTATTTCTCAATTCTAATTGTATGAATTATTCCAATTTTTAGAGCCAATGCCAATTATTCTAATTTGATAGGATGGTGCTCAGGTACTTAACAATGAAAAAGTACTCGAAAGTACTCAATTTATTCTTAGAGTCAAAATATGAAGCACTACTGTTGTATTTCTGAGCATTAAATTTTATTATAAAAATGATTTTATTTTCAAATAACGAAATAGATTTTGACAAAGAGAGCTTCTCTTTAATTCAGAATCTGCTGAAAATTTTATCAGCTCGCTGTTTTCTTCTAATTATTTCAAATTTCTCTATTCCAATTATTCGAATGGCATTACTGTATCGAATAAATTCCATTAATTCAAAATAGTAGTGATTATGATTAGGTGTTCAACAACAAAAAATTTACCAAGCGATACAAAATAATTTGTATCGCTCAGCTTTGAATACAAATATGAAATTTCTATTAAAATCGGAATGCTGAAATATTAAATTTTCTTTAACAATTGAATAATTTCTTTTCACACACAAAATTGTGAAAGATTTTTTTTAAATTGATGTAAGTATTTATAAGTAATCATGACAATTATCATAAGCAATTTTTAACACAAGTTATACAATTTTAGTTAAACTAAATTATTTATTTATTTATTACTAAATTATTTATCAAAACAAATTTTTTCAAAAAGTTGGACTCAAATCACCTTTGATAGGTGACTTTCTTCCTTTATTCAAGGAAAACACATGCAATTGGTTTTTAAAAAAAGATATTTGAAAGTAAAAAGAATATAAAGAAGCTGTTATTTGTAAATTTATAGATGGTATTTTTATATTTTTAAAAGCACGAAATTCTCGAACAAATCAAAAGTTGTATTAAAAGTTATGATCCCAATGATCAATGGAGTAAAATATTTTGGTATTGTGGTTAAGTGTTTAATAAAGATGATATATATTTGTGTTAAAACACTATTCTCACATTTCGTTTTAGTTTAAAATATCATAAAATAACTTTTAAGGATATATTTCAGACATTTACTTAGAAAAGTATTTAATAGGGACACTTATCAATAATGTATTGTGATTTAATTTATCATAAATGCTTCAACATACACAATGTCTCTTAATTATAATAATCTATTTCTTATAAGAAAATTTTTTTCTTTTCTTTATTTGATGAAGGAAACCAAGTTTAGTAGGGAATTCTTATTTAAAGAAAATCCATTAATTTTTAGGAAATTTTCAAAAGGGAATTGATTTAATTCTTAAACTTCTGGCTTTAAATTCTTTTGTTAACATATCTTATTTTTTCAGTTAGTCATTAAGTTAAGTAATAGGAAATTATTTCGAAGAGGAAAGATTTCCAGATAGATTCTCTTTCTTCTAATAATCTACTTTGTTTGGTACGGAAGCAAGCCTTTTCCCTTAAGACTCTTAAATAAATGTTTGATTTCCCGTTGATTACTAGTTCAATGCCTTGGATCATTAAGAGCGAAGAAATAATTATCTCTAGTATCGCTCGCAAAGTAAAAGATTTGATGTAAGCAACTGTTTGAACACTAATCCTATTAAACAACTTAATGGCTCCTGCTGCAGATTAGTGAACAGCTATGGGATTTTTTTTATTTAAAGTCAATGAAGGTTATACTTGAATTCACTGAAAAAAAAGAAATATATACTCTCCAGAGTTATAAAGATATATTGTATGAAATGTTACAAAAAGAAATAAAGTAATTCTTTAAAAATTATTATCTTTTAAAGAAATCCAAAAAAATGCTAATATATATATATATATATATATATATATATATATATATATATATATATATATATATATATATATATATATATATATATATATATATATATATATATATATATGTATGTATGTATGTATGTATGTATATGTGTATGTATATTTTAAATATGTAATAAAGTTCATGATACTTTAGTCTAAAATTTAAATATCTCCACAGATTTTTAGAAGATATTCAATTAAATATTAATGTTTTTATCAATTCTGAATTTGAGTGACTCAATGATATTTTCAGATCTATGTTGATTAGAGAGGAAAATATTATGAAGTCATAAATATATTCATTACTTCACCCACAGATATCGCAAGTATTACGATAAGAGTTATGCATTTTTTAAAAGTTTAGCTGAATAAAAATAACCTAAATGAGTGTTAGAAATCATTGTGAAATTATTTTACTCAAAGAAATAGCGACATAAAAAGTCATGTAATGTTATTTTACATAACATTAGTTACGTCGTTTATTATTTGATTGTAAGTATTTATAGGAAATGGAGTTAGCCCTATTTCTTCTTATAACAATTGATCTCTACTAACAATGCTTCAAAATTTGTTTCAATAAAATTTTGTTCGTATTCAAATAATTATTTCTTTTTTGTTAAAGCTATTAATATTTGCCATACATACAAATATATATACTTACCATGGCCTCCTCGTAGAATAACTATCTACTAAATAAGGAATCCAAAAGATGGATTGTGTATTTGTGTTGTATACATGCCCATTTGCCATGAAATGCATATTTTCCATGTTTCTTATCTTTCCACTAGAGTATATGAAATTACAGATGAACAGAGAGGTGGGTTGGACCGTCGCTCTCCCTATAGAAAAGTATTGGGTTTGAATACCGACTTAGATGAAAAATCTGTCCTGTTTCCTAAAGGCGGATGGTGCACGTTCAATAGGTCATGGTCGCAATGTCCTCCACGTGAAATGATACTTCTGTCTGCAGCAAGTCAAATGTTGAGGTCTTTTGGTTCCTGCTTCTGAATTATGAAAACGACTGCTTCCATTTAATTGTTAGAGCCTGATTCTGAGCTGATAAAGAAAGCATGATCATGTAACAACGAATACAGTAAGCTTGAGCGTGGTTTGTTGTACGATCGCACCGTTGGCAGTAGACAGTCAAATCCATTTCTAATCATTGCTATAAGAAGAAAAATCTGATTTGTGTTTCTAATATCCATATGCATATCCACTGTCCTGGAGTTTTATGCTCTTCCCCTCTGGTGATGTACCAATGAAAAGCTTGATGCAACCCATCACCAGTGAAAAGTTTCTTTAGAAACATATACGGAGTGAATCTTAAAAATGTTTTATATCAACTACAAACTTTAATATACTATGCATTATGTGATTTAAAACAATGAAATATTCCTTAGGTTAATTGTAGCCTTTACAGTAAAAACGCGGATAAATGTCATTCTCCAGCACTCAGGAGAAATGTTGGACGTCCTGAATGCTTGATAGGTTTTGGGTTTTTTTCTTGGAGACACAAAAACACAACCATTATTTATGAAATGCTTTTCAGAATGTCGAAACGTTTTGCATTATTAAACATTTTTTATTATCAATAAATGTTTAATAATTAATTTATTCCATTAAGACATCCAGAAAGTAACTTATATGTATTAAAGCTCTTTTTAACTGATTTATTAAATGACTTATTTATTTATAATAAATTAAACTTAATGCTTAATTTATAAATTTATAACAAATTAGTTATTTAATGTTCCTTAATAATTGTAATATTTCAATTTTGCTCCTTCTCTTTATATACACACACACACACACACACACAACATATATATATATATATATATATATATATATATACATACATATATGTATGATATATATACACTACACACACATCTTAGAAGAATAATATCTTAATTACAAGAAACCACCAGATGGCAGTGATAGTACGTCACAATGACGAGAGTGAAAGAGAGGTGTATATAAGGAATGGTTTCAAAGAAGTAAAATTGTTCACAAGCGCTTTAAAAGCCTTTCAGTGCAATAACCGCATAGTTATGACATAAAGGAAGCATTTGGATGATGTTTTACGTGGCAGAATTATCGGCTGTCTGGAGTGTGGATGTACCCAGCTGGAAGTATCCGAGGAACTTGGAATCACCCAGAGTGTCATCTCCAGTCCTTGGCAACGATTCCAAGATGATGGTAATGTGAGTAGACATTACAGCACAATTCGCCCCCAAGTTATAACGCCGAATGAGGACCGGTATTTGGAAGTTACAGCAAATAATAATAATAAAATAAAAAAATAGACGGAGCACAGCATCAGACCGGTCTCATCAGCTCTCTTCAGCTACCGGTACGACAGTTTCAAGGCATACGGTGTACAGACGCTTAGGGCACATTGGTCTATATGCTCGTAGGCCTGTCAGGTATGTTCCACTCACCGCAACTATCTGTCGCTGCGTTTAGCCTGGAGTAGAGATTGGACACTGCATTGTGGACACTGCAACAGTTTTCTTGTGTGACATTTTCCGACCAGTTCAGGTTTAGGTTTCAGTCTGATTTTCGCTGGACTTTCATATGGAGAGTGCCAGGTTCCCGTTACTACCAAGAGAAGAACGACACCATTACGGTGGTGCAGGATTGCTCGTTTGGGGAGGAATTATTCTGGGTTCCAGAACTAACCTGCATGTGCAGTATGTAACCATGACAGGCCACATCTATCGAGATGTCATTCTGGAACAACATGTACGTTTTTTTCGGTGTGCTATGGATGCTGAATTTCTGTTTATGGATATCAACGCCCGTCCTGACGGTGCAAACATTTTAGACGAATGCCTTCATTCGAAGAATATCACCCGTATGTACTGCCAGCATACTCACCCGACATGAATCCCATAGAGCATGTGTGGGACATGCTTGGCCGACGAATTGCAGCATGTCAATCCCCTTCCACATGTCTACCGGAACTTCGGAGATCATTGTTTGATGAGTAGTGTAATATTTCACAAGATCAGATCGATAATTTGACACTCAGTATGCTTAGCGTTGTACGGCTTGTACTGCATCGTTTGGTGGGCATACTATGTATTAACCATCATACCTACCACGCTATACTGGTTTTTGTAAATAGGTTCTTTTTTGATGTTTGCTCCAGGGAGTAAAAATCGCAATTTTTATCAATGATGTCAAATATATAGCATCTTTTTTGCTTTTTACCTTTTGCTTAATAAATAGACTTTACAAATAAGTCACATTTTTTTTGCTTCTGTCTCTTTCTTTGCCTCAATTTGCATTATCCTTAATTTATGGATACGAGTGTATATATATATATATATATATATATATATATATATATATATATATATATATATATATATATATATATATATATATATATATATATATATATATATATATATATATATATAGCATGTGTGTGTGCGTATACACCATTGTAATTAGTGAGCTGCGATGGGAGTTTTAAACCTTATGTTTATTAATTTCTTGTAAAGTAGTAAATTATTACGATAAAAAGAGTTTTTTTTTTTTGCCTATGACGTAATTCCTGAGATTAGCTTAGAAATTTTCCGACTCATTCTTAAGTTAATAAATAAATATAAGAATTAGATTCTCAAATTTTCTATGATGTATGGACTTTTTGTATTATTTTTATTTTAATACTTTTAGTTCTGAAATTTACTTAGAAAATCTAAAGGAATTACTCTAGATATTAACTGTATTTATCCAAAATCATAAAATATATTAAAATTTATATTAAATTTATTAAGTATTATGTAGTGTGAGTAACAAAATTAGCATTTATTTAATATTTTTCATATTTTGAACAAAAATATAAGTAAAAATTCAACCTTTTTATAAAAACAACTCAATTGCTAGGCATAGTTATTATAAAATATTGTGAGAATAATGTAATAAGAATTTATTTTTGCCTTGTTTTAATTACAAAAGATTAAAGAATAAAATATTTTCCGATTCCTTATGTTGTACAAATATTTAAAATTTGCTATTCAAAATTTATTATTTAAGTAAATATTTTTAAAAACTTAATTCGATATTTTGGAAAATGAAATAAAACTCTCGATATTAAATGCTTATCAATTGTATTAAATTTTTTGTTGATAATTGTTAATTTTGTGTTGCGTGTTGATATTTTGGGAATATGATTAACTAGTTTTGAATTATTTTATAGATTTGATTTATTGTAAGCATATAAAACTTTTTGAATAAGTTCTTACAATTTTTAAACATTAAATTTTTGACATCGTAATAAATATATAGTAAAAAATCGCAATATTACTGCTTGAAAATAAATTCATATGATTCCTATTTCTTATTTTTTAACAGTACTACAAACTAAATTTCCGCTGCGAAATGATATCGGTGAACAACTCTATAAATAAATATTATTTAAATTGTTTAAAGGGTGCCTTTTTATATTAACCTCGAACTATTTCACTTTATCTGCACTTTCAGATTTTATTTCTTGATGCAATTTTGAAAGTAATTGTGTTACAGTTATTTAAAATTATAAACGATACATATAATTTTAACTAAGATCAAAATAATTTTTGGTTTTTTCTTTTAATCCCCTTGTGATGTATAATTTAAGATGCATAGTCAGGCGGACATATTTAATTTGATTATGAACTACATTTTGCTACAATATGAGTTTAAAATCATATTTTGGATTAAGGGATAAATCAATTTTTCCCCACAGAAGAAATAAAAAGGGAAAAATATCAGGATATGTCAGGATGGCAGAACAAAGAGGGAATTCTGTGTCACGCGTCGTTATTCCCGAAATATTATCGTAAATATATTTACTCAGCTTACAGATTGCTCAGTAGAGATGAAAGAGAGAAGTCGTATCACCCGCGTATTCACACACACTGCTCGAAACATTTTTTTGCTCATCAGTTTACAGACAAAATTCTAATCTTAGATTATATTTTGACGATAAAGTCCCCGATGTTGTTGCAAAATATCCCTAAAAGTCATCGAAATAAAATAATTGAAATTAAATAAATGTTTATATTGTTATAAAATAAGTTCAGAATTAGAAAGTTTGAATGAAATATTCCTCTCGAACCACAAATATTAATTATAAATTTTTAAAAAACCGGTTTTTACTATATTTTTACTGATTTTTAATATGAGGTAAGTTAAAAACGAATGCAAATCATGTTCACATGACTATATTTCGATTAGACATTTTTAAGTATTAAAAATTGACAAAAAAACGAATGCCTAAAGAAACGGAAATTTTTTTAAATTTCAAATATATATATATATATATATATATATATATATATGAAGATATGAGAAATGAAAATATAAAATGAATCAAAAGAATTATAAATTATTTCAGGATACACGTCAAAATTTCTCACATCATATCGTTCCAAACATTTTATTTTAGGCATTATAACTTACGCCAAAAGTTTATGTGGATTCAAGTATTTTTATATTAGGTATAAAAAATTTTCCCCTGACAAAAATGCAAGTGATAGCTGTTGACATGTTCTAAGAGTGAAAAATTAAAATTATAATTACACAAATAAGTATACAATAATTTGGATAAAATTAGTATAGAAAAAAATGGGGGGAAAATATGGATAATTATAAAAATAAATATTAACAAATCAATTATAACAAAATAAGAATTGATACGGGTATAGTATGTGTATAGTATATTTTTGTTTTGTTTTATAATTAATCTTATGAAAAGTATTTTTATTTTGTTTCTTTTTTATGCCTTGTTATTGTATATCAAAATCTAATTTATTTAAATGCATATGGTGTATCAGTTTAGTAATAAAAATAGTGCTTATTAATTTTAAAAAATATATGCTTACTCTAATTTCTATATCGCTACATATTACTTGATATTATTATTCGGTTTTATGTAGATTTTAATATATTCAATCATCTATTTTGTGTGCATTAATTTTAGTTACGGTTTTTACTAGTACTTCTTCATGTTTTTTACTTTGCATGGAAATTTTACTGAAAAATTCTCCTTGGCCATCAGTTATTCTTTCTTCCCCCCCCTGAGAGTAATTATTTACTTCTAACACAATATTTTAAGAATTTTTATTTAATTATACACAGAACCAGATCAAATCCTTTTTTCATTAATCTTCCTTATTCTAGACTGCGTAAAAGGATCTTTCTTAAATGATCATTAAAAATATAATAATAATTTTCATAATGGTTCTCATTGCTATCAAATTTAGTTTAAGGCCTATAAAATAAGAGAAAATTATAATGAGTTCAACATTAAAAAATTTTAAAATGGCAAAAGCAAATATTAATTCAATTTCTCGTACAGTTTTAATATTAAATAATATCAAAAGTTATATATAAAATAATATCATAAGCTATTTTAATAATTATTATATAATAAAATAATACGAAACGCTATTTTGTGATAATTTTGATATTTTATGTAATATTCCTACTGTTCTTGATTGTTTGCTGCTTATCACATTTTTTTTTTTTTTACAATTTATTGCGTGCTTTTTGTAAGGCATCTTGTTTTTATACATATGAACCCAACTGTAATACTTAAATACTTAATTCAGTAGTCACGCATGAAAAATAATTTTATTTTCTTCAAAATTGGATAAGAAAACAATTTGAACAATTTACTTCCTCTTCTAAGTAAGGAAGCTAAACTAGGACTCTCTTCTTTTTATTTTTGTTGGAATAAATATATTTAGATTGCTTCATGTGTTTGGAAATGCATGTGGCGCCATCTGTACCCATACAGTTAAATGCTGCTCTTGCGTGCTAGAACGTCCTGATAAAAGGGATTTAATGCCTTTTTCAGACTGAGAAATAAGTTAGTGGGAGGGAAATTACTGGACTTATTTCCCCATCTCAGAAATTTCCGAGAGTGGGTCCTCACGCACTATTACTTCCGCTTGTCTCACGGGTGGTTCATTCCGGAAGGGAGGGATGGACGCCCACTTATCATCTTCCACTTGAAAAGTTTATTCCTAGTTTTAAATATTAAAACGCAAGTGAATCTATTTTGGATAAAGCTTTTACAGAATTTTTTTCATAAAAATATTCTTTTAATTAAAAAAAGTCTGAAACCAATCGCTTATTCAACTCATTTTTCATTACTTAAATCTTATTATATTATATGTAATCATTTGCGTGAATAAAATAATCAATTTTATTGCTGTGAATTTAGAAGCATGATAAAATCAACAAATATAAATTTCTTGGAACTTACCGTGATTATAACAGCACTTTTTTGGAGTGGAATATTAGAGGTTCATTTCCAGCCACTGCTGAGGAAATGGCATGGATATTATGCTTTTGTCTTCTGCTTATACATCGCCAGGTTGAGTGTGTGTGTGCTTGAGAGATTACTAGAATGCCTTCCTTTTGGCATAAGTAGATATGTCCCACTTAAAGCAGCCTTCATTTATTAAATTATTTGCGGTGGAGTGATATATATATATATATATATATATATATATATATATATATATATATATATATATATATATATATATACATATATATATACATAAAAAAATTAATATCAAGAGCAATTAAAAAAACAAAAAAAGAAAACTTTTAACGTTGGCATTAGTCTTAAGATTTAAAACATATTGTTTACAAATATGGCAATTATTAATTTAAAATTCTATTAATTAAAGGCATTTTTAAAAATTAACATCCTCCTAGCCTGTTAAAGTAACCATAAAGTGGATGCTTTTCTTGTCTTTTTCATTATGCTTTTTCTGTTTTTCTATTGTCAACGTGTTAATGGTTTGAATCCATGAGAAACGACTTCTTAAACCGATGCTTTGCTCTTTATATAAGAAATCATTTTATTAACAAAATGAGACTCGACACAATTCTCAGATACTCGATGGTGAACTTCGCCTTGTTTGATGCCGCTAGAAGAATGCAAATTGAAGGCAGACAACAAATTTGTCGACAAGTCGGATTTACAATGTCGTCTCAATATGTTGCAGTTAATAACGTGTGAGGTAAGTGAAATGTTATCTGACGTCAGGAATATTTTAAACCATTGAGAATTGTAACAAAGTGGAGATGTCAGGACCTCAACTTAAATGAAAGAAACAACCACTTCATGGTTAATAAAATCTTTACAAAAATTTTAGTGTAAATGTTAATAAATAAAATAACTTGAATTACACAAAGCAGAAAAGATTTTAAGCAAATTAGAAAAAAAGTGTTTCTACTAAAAAAGAAAAAAAATTTTTTTTTTTTTTTAATAACGAAATGCAAAAAGGAAAGTTCGAAAAATAAAATAATTTAAAACTAGATAAATTTTAATTCAAATTGTTATACGCTGAAGCAACAACAGCAACAGTTTTAATAAAGAATAATCACACATGATAAAATAAATAAAGATTAAAATATTAAGGTATCTAATTTATAAAGTAACAACTAGGATACCAAAATTTTTTTAAATAAAAATTAAATGCGAGTAAATATAATTAGAAATACAAAGTAAATTTAATTAGAATTTTTTATATGAATGAAAATAAAGTAACTTCAATCACACAAAACAGAAAAGCTATATTTATATTTACAGCTTCAAATAAATCAGTTTTAAAAAAATGTTTACACTTCTAACCAACGAATAAATATTAATTCATCATACTTTTGAATTCGCATAAAATACTTATCCAGTAATTTCATGAAAATCATCTGATAGTGCAACTAATGCAAAGATAAAAAGAGTTATTAAAAAATAAAATTTTTTGAGTAAAGTTAATTTCCTCTTATAACACAGTTACAATTCTTGCAATCCTTTATTAATGTAAAATGAAAATGTTTGTGGTTACCACTTTTCAATTGCGAGTTGTTAATGTTGATATTAAATCTGTCCACCAGCTAATAGTTCTACGATATTAACTTTTAATTATATTTCACAATTTTCAACTTCAATTCTTTTATAGCTTTTTTCTAAATGTAATTAATACTTGCTTGAAAGTACCTTTATATAATGGGAGAGTTTCCGAAAAAAAGTTTATTTATTGCACTCAATTCAGGATGTTTAAAATGTTTCTTACATTTTTAAATTTCTTATTTTAGGATTCTTATGGTCATATAGAAATAATCAATAGTATTTGAATAATGTTTAAAATTATTAAGATTTAATATTGTTATATGTATTTTACTTCACTTTCTTTTTTTTAGTTTATCGTACTTTTTTCTTTTTCTTAATGATAAAATGCTATTTTTCTCAAAATGATATACATGAATTTATTATACTCTTTGGTGAAAACATATTAAATGTCTATCGCTGTATCAAAACAGATTGACTTTAAAGTACGAATATTAATCTTGAAGTAACAGTAAATAAATGTTATATTACATTTTTAGGATATATATTTAAACCATGAAAAGTGTAAACATTTCTTTTTGTATTGAAATAATTTTATTATTATGTTCGTAGCAAGTGCTACCATTTATATTATTTATTACATTTTTAAAAAAATCGAAATAATGATCATGAGAGAGAGAGAAATTTTATAATAATTTCTTATAATTTTTCCAAAACTAGGTCGTTGTTTAAAAAAATTTTAATTTCCAATTTCCCAATATCTTACAGAAAAAAAAATTTTTTTAATCAAAACTAATCAAACATTTACTGAAAAATCTTAAGAATAATTATAATTCAATCTGATCCTATTGTTTTAAGCCAATGATATCCCTGATATGTTTTTGGTTCTTTTTTTATCTTGTAAGTAAAAAATCGTAGTTATCGAAGTAAAATGTTCTCCAACCAGCATGATTTCGATTCAAATTATTTTAGTGAGCACATTTTTTGCATTTCAGAATTCGTCGCTAGGCTCTCTTCTTGATTCGTGCTTTTATGAAATTCAAATTCTTTTATTACTGGAAGTTAAAATCGAATTTTAGTTGACACATTTTTACAGAAGAATGCCCTAGAATTCTTTGCTTCATTTCGGAGACACGTTTCGAATGCCATCATGTGAAAAAAAAGAATACTAAAGAAAGAAAAAAGATAGAAATGGAATTTTGTAGTAGAGAGTGTGCTTTAAAGCCATTACTTCCAAGAGGGTGCAGCAAATGTTTTTGGTGTTGGTATTTCCCTGTACCAATAATGAACACTAAAACAGTTTTTTTTTTTTTTTTAATATTTTACCTGCGCCTCAGTTTTTTTTAGAAGCAGTTAAGTTTTTTTCCATCTTGGAGAGTCGAAGTTATTCATAATTTTATCTACAAATCTAAAACCAGTTGGATGTAAATAAAAGTTAGTTCGTTTCCCTCAGCTAAATTTGAAATAGAAAACAATTGGTAATAAAAACTTAGTTTACGAGATTTTTTGGGGAAATAGAAAAAATACAAAATTGTGTGCGTTATATTTTTTCCAATATATATTACCAATATTCATTTAATATGAAGAAAGCTTAGAAATTCATGCTAAAAGAGTTTTAAAATATCAAATTACATTTTCTATATTATAAAGTAAAGAAAACGATTTTTCTTACCCTTTTAAAAATAACTATACACTCACTGCAGTTATTATAGATCTATTTTAAAAAATATTAGAAATATCAAAATAATTTTAATTCATTAAGAATATAGTGTACATGTTTTTTTTAATCTGATACGCTAATAGTATAATCTTAAAGTATGAAGAACATTGCGTATTTAAACCCAGACAAACTATAAATTAAATTTATTGACATGCAAAAAAACAGAAAACATGATTTCCCGATGGCAGCATAAAAATACACATCAAATCCCCAGGTAACATCTAAAGCAAATCGCAAGAATACAATCATTGTGTTGCCTCAGAAACTTTTGTTACACAAAATAAAGGGGAAATGAGGCTTAATGCCAGCTTGGATTATTTCAAGCCTATTATAGTAATTCCCCTACATTGAGGTTCAAGAACGTTAAAAATGCCTTAAATTACAATATAACTGGTAACAAATAAGCAAACGAATTTGATGTCTTTTTTTCATAATTTGAGCAGAGTACGAATAATGGCTGCAGATCTGACTTCTTTATGTTGTTTAAGCTTGGAATCCTTAAGATTCTTCAGTGATGGATTCCTGCAGTTGGTTGTTGCTTTGAAAATTTTATTTTGTCCTTCAGAACTGATATATGTTGAAGATAAGCCAGGAAATTTTCGCTTATTGAACATTCTTTGGACATGGTTTAGATCTATATTTTAATAGAGTTGAGTTTAGATTTTCCATTCTTACGGTAAACACTCTATCAGGGATTTTAATGACTGGGCATGGGTCGTGATAGGTACTTTGCGGAAAGAATTAGCGGGAGCTATTCTACCCTTCTTTCATTGACTTAAGTTCTTATAGGCGATTTTAAGTGCCAATTAAAACGTTCGACGATAGAATTGGCCCATGAATGGAAGGTTATTGTGCGAGTTTTTGCATACTGAACATTTTGGGTAAGGCAGAAAATTGTTCTCTTTCTAATTGTGCTCCTGGATCTGTAGTTACACAGTCTGTGGGACGCCAAAGTGTTCTATCTCACGGCGCAAAAGGGCAAATGCAACACTTCCAGCCGCGTTGTCAACAACAGCCATTGCTTCAGTCAGCGCGTTAAGCAGTTAGTTGCATAAAGTAGAAGCCAAAAACATTGATTGGCTGTAAAGAGTCTCTGTAGTGACATCTATACCGTTATTCAAAAGTACTCATATTTAATTTATATCAAGAAACACTCTGCAACTTCTTTAAATTATTATATATAATCCAGTACTGAAAATCTCTAAGAGTCACTTTCCTATAAAACCCTTACATCAATATTTTATTAAATATTTTGTTAAAATTAATTTTCCTATTTCTGTGTATTTAATATATTGTCAAATCCCAACACGCACACACATACCTTTAACTGGGAACTACACTTTTAAACCATTATGGAGAAAATTTCTGTTGTGAAAATACTAGTTTTCATTCTATCTCTTCGTTTAACTTTGTTGGATTCAACATTTGATTTAGCTTTTCCTAAAGATGTAACAGAATCAAGAACTAAATATAATTATTACGGAGCTAAAAGAAAGTGTTTGCCTCCAAATATTGCAATTACGGTACATGATATTATTTCTTTTGATTCACCTTTTCCATATGGCAAACTGAAATCAGAAACAAAAAAATCAGACATTTACTTGCCGAGACATATTTGGGTTATCGGAGGTCCCTCCAACTTTTATATTTAATTCAGAGACGGACAGAAAATCTTGATGTTGTAAATATTTTTGCTTAAGAACTTTTCTCGCAACAGCTGCATTCTGTTCTATTTTAGCATACATCTCTCCCCTCTCTACTCAAAATTCTGGTGAAGCTGCTGATAGAATTCTGAAATTATCACTTTCACAAGAATATAAGTGCTATTTCTGAGCATTCTGTTTCTCCTCGCATCGTGAACAGTATAAAAAGTTGTGAAAATGCTGCGAAAGGATGTTTTTATGCGATCTGCAAGTAGTTCTGGATCTCATCAATTTCATTTTTGGTAGAAAACTATCTGCAACTGACTGACTGATGGAACCTCCAAAAATACCGCAGTAAATCTACATGACGTACAAACCATGCAGTTTTTTTATAAAAAACAGACGACCAATAATAGCAGCGTCCTACCCGTCACTATTTAGTTCTCGTTGACAATTTCTTTCAGTACAGCAAGGCAAATGAAAATTTTCTGGATGACAGTGGAATGAAATTGCTTCTTGATTCCGCCTTATAAGTAGGACAAATTCAGTATTTTGTTTCAATCTTTTAACTGTAATGGTACACTTATCAAAGTATACAAACAAAAATTGTTGTATTTAGATATAGATTTAAAGTAGACAATTTGTATACCCTTTTTATGTCTGTAATACACACTACACACACCCCAAATTGGAATACCGAGAAAAACTAGAGATATCACAACAAAATTTATTTTGTAGGTAACATGTTAACCAAGTATCAAATGATTAAATTTACAGACTTCTGTGAAGTGTGGTTCCTGCCAAAATCAGTATAGAATAGCCGCCATTGCTGGAAGTAACCACTGAAACACGTCTCGGCATTGATTCAAAGAGAATTTGGATGTGTTCTTGGAGTACAGCAGACCAAACAGCTTCCATACGCTGCAAAAATTGATCTCGTGTGGCATCTGGGGACGTAATCTGGGTCAATCGTGGAGAAACTATGGACCACATGTTTTCTATCGGTGAAAGATCCGGAGACTGTGGATCATCAGCGAGGATTGCCTCTGAAATTCTAAGATGCTCTAGGCAGAAGATACGTTTAATCGTAGGCTTCATAACTGGGCACTACTATTTCAGAAAACACCTCCATAAAATGGGACTGTTTCAGCAAGACCCTATCTGCAGGAAATGTCATACTGCAAGAGGAAACGTCCAAGCATATCATTTACGAATACGATGGTTCTTGCCCTCTCTAGATTAACTTCTCTAGGCATCATCCATACTAGTGAGTTACACCTAGACTCCATTATACGGTTATATCGGACTTTATTAATAAAGTGGGTGACCCGAGCCACTGGAACTAGGAAACATTTGGTTTGGAGTTAATAGTACAAAATGCTGATAAAAGCAGAGTTGCTCAATGACATACAAACCCAAGTCTAAGAAGAAGAAGAAGATGGATCTGGATGGAAAAAGTGAACTAAACGTGTTTTTCGAAGTTCTCAAAGTAGGCCGTCCTAGTGACTGTATTTCTTTTCGTTAGTCGGTGTATTTTTTATAAATAAATTATTTTTCCAGCCAATGAGGTTTTTATTGTGATACCACTTATTTTATTACTGTAATTGGTTAGTTTAAGTTCGGAATACCACGTACATTCTTAACCATATAGTTAGTAATGCTTAAATATCTGAAGTAAATTTTGTTTCTTTGTAAATGGACTGGTAATTTAATGATTAATTTAAAAGTTTTTAATTACGAAAACAAAATCAGTTTTGACATGTATTTTCAGAACTATATAAATCTAGAAAGAAAAATAATAAATACACAACGCAGTGTTAAAAAAGAATACATTTAAATTCAAAAGATAATTTGTATATCTTTTGAAGATTTGCGCTATATGATAAAGGCTTATAACTGCACAGGATTTTGGACTTTACTAGCGAATTCTAGATGACTAAAATATTTCCATATGTCAAGTAAGTAAAAGTATTTTATCAAATTCCAATTCTTCTAATTGACTCGACAGCTTCTTGTGGCCCAAGGCCTTATTCAGAATCTTATTTCATTCTGATCTCACTTTGGAAATAGACCTCTGATTTTTCTTTGTTCTGCAAACGTAAACCTTTCTATGTTCTGCATCCATGCTATAAAGTGGGCGTGCAATAATGGTCACTTGTTTCACTTCACGTGACCACATTTCGATAAATCCTGCAAAGAGGAATGTGAGCCGCGAAGCCTTGGAAAGAGCTCGCTGCAGTTTCCACCCATTAAGTAATCCATTATGCAGCATTACATTTGTCTGCTTTAGTTAACAAAATTTCTAAGTTTTATTTTGAAATTATGTAACTAAAGATAAAAGATAATATTATATCATTTTCTACGTTATTAAAACAGGGATACTAATTTTACTCCAAATCTTTTTAAATTAGAAAAAAAAAAGTTGTTATAATTATGAGTCCTTAAATTGTTTCTCAAATTCACTTATGTATAAATGGGGTAACCGATCTTGAGTACAAAATAATAAAGAAGATTTTTTTCCAATTTCTTTGAAATTATTAATTTGAACTTAATAACGTTTGTTTACTTTACTTCACAGAGACATTAATTTTATTTTTTGTTAATATTTTCTATAAATTATTCCGTTGGCTTGACTGATTCCAGTTATAGAGAAAATTAATAAACATTTAAAAAATAATGAGTGATTTAAAAAAATCTTTGTAAAAATGATTTTTTATTCAGGATTATATTCCTTAAAGAATACATTTTTTCGTAAAAACAACTTTTGAAATAAAATAAATAATGCAACTACACATATTTCATTTTTCAGTATTGTATCGTTTAGTTTTATTCAAAAACGGCAGTTTATAATTGATCTTAAGCAACAACAACTTCTGAGTTATATTTGATATAAAAATGAAAACATATTATTTATGTTTATTGGAAAAATTCGTGTAGATTAATTGCATATATATTTCAATTCCTTTGCCTTGATTTCTTTGATAATCACTTTACACAAAAAATGAAATATACCTTAAGGTCATGTATTTTTGCAACATGTCAATTTATAAACTGGTAAAAATTTTGAGTTTAAATTTCTTTGTCGTTCAAAACGATCATTTTTTGCGCAAGATGACTAGCTTTATAGGGACCTACAGTTTCAAATGCTTACAAATATCCATGCACAATTGATAATCGAGCCCACAAATTATTGAACCGGAGGCCTGAGCACAAACATTTCGGCTTTCAGTTGGGCAAAGATTTTGAAAAAAAGAACATAAAAAGGGAAAAGGAACCATTGTTTGACAGTCAAATGTGGATGTAAAGCATAAATAATCGGTGGATTTAAATGCAGTTCAATAAAAACATGAAATAGAAACTTTAAGAAAGCAATTTGATTACATATAAACGGCAAAAATGTGTAAAAATAATTAAAAATGTTTAAAACTGCGAATGATTTTCTAGATTTGCTAAGACTCCTACACACATATTTTATATACCCTTGCGCGTGTATATGTTGAATTTTAAGCTAGTGGGCCAAAATGGCTGAAATAAATTTTGTGTCTTTCTTTCAACAAAGAATATTAGCAATACTGAAAATAAACTATTTTTGTTAAGTAAATATTTGCAATAATATATTATTAGTGTGAAAGATTTGAAATAATTGATATGGAAGTGTTAACTATGCATGATTATTTTACCGACTGCAAACTTTGATTAATTTGTGCAAGTTTTGGTTTTATTCGTACCAGAATTTTACAGATAATAGCATATATATATATATATATATATATATATATATATATATATATATATATATATATATATATATATATATATATATATATATATATATATATATATATAATATTTGGTTGCTGCAATGCAATCAAAAGATTTTGATTAAACTATGCGTGTTTAAGTATAGAATTCAAGCATTTATACAGGGTGGTGCAGAGGAAACACATGTTTTTCAATATTGAATTACTGGGACACAATGGGTTGAAAATAATAAAAACAAGTATGATATGATAGGTTTTTTAATGCATTTTTTGAAATTGCATACCATATTTAGGTTTGGAAAATAATGTCTTTGAGATGACGTCCTTCTTGCTGGATACAAATTTGGATCCTCTTCTGAAAATTACGGACGGCTTTCTCCAACATTTCATTCGGCACGGCTTCAATTTCCTGACGAATGGAATTCTTAGGGTCATCGAGTGTGCGAGGCTTGTTGATGTACACTTTTGATTTCAAATATCCCCACAAAAAGAAGTCACATATCGACAGGTCGGGTGAGCGAGCGGGCCAGTGAATATCACCAAATCTCGAAACCACATGTCCTGGGAACATTTGTCGAACCACTGCCATGGATGCTCTCCCCGTGTGAGCTGTGGCACCATCCTGCTGAAACCAAATGTCTCTCATGTTCACTTGACGCCTTTCAAGTTCTGGACGAAGGAAGTTGTTTAACATTTCAACGTAGCGAGCTGATGTAACAGTAACTGCAATTCCTTCCTCTTCAAAAAAATAGGGTCCAACAATCCCCAACTTTGAAACGCAGCACCACACTGTTACCTTTAAACTGTGCAGAGGTCTTTGGTGTAATTCTTGTGGGTTATCCGATGCCCAATACCGTACGGTTTTGAACATTGACGTAACCTTCAAGATGAAAATGTGCTTCATCACTCATGAAGACTGTAGCATCTGGATCTTCCGTAAACATTTCATCCATTATGCGACAAAACTCTCTGCGCTGTACAAAATCCCCTTCATTAAGCTGCTGGACGATCATTATTTTGTACGGATGGAAATTGAGGTCATCAAGTAAGATGCGGTGAAGCGAACGACGTGACATACCCAGCGCTACAGCATGTCGTCAAGTCGATCGTCTAGGACTAGTAACAACTGCCATTCTGCCTCGGTCTACTTTTTCCGGAGTACGAACTGAACGGGGAACACCCGGTGGTTTCTTTTTCATCACAGAACCAGTACTTCTAAACGCTGCAACCCATCGGAGTACGGTATTTCGATCAGGCACTGCACCTCGACGTTCAACTCTAAAATATTGACGGAAAAGACGTTGCACTGTGACTACAAAGTCATTGTTTCTAAAAAACTGCTCGACAACGAACACACGATGTTCTACGCTCCAACGCTCTATGGTGACTGAAACGGCATTGTATGGGTCGTCTGCCAACATTCGTTCAAGGTCACTACCCTCTCCCGTCGCCGCGTACTAGTGGTTCGAAAAACATGCGTTTCCTTTGCACCACCCTGTATAAAGCCTTCCAAAATAATGTGACTTTGAATAATTCTTTCAAAAAATGAAAATTTAACTATCAGGAGAATTGAAATATAGAAATAAAAGTTAGTTTTCTTTCAAACAAACACTTAATTCACTGTTATTTCATTAGTAATGATAACCTCAGTGACCCGGGTTGGGAAGATTAGTTAGGCGTTGTTTTGGTTATCGGAAGGTAGTGAGTCTCTGATCCCCAAAACAACCGAAAACCCAACGTATTTATCAGTAGTGGCTGAATATGTCGCAGCCGTAACACCTTCCATGTGAAATGATACTTTAATCTAAATCTACGTCTTCCACTTTGCCAATGCCTTTAAATTAAAGAACCATTTTTTGGGGGGTCGCTCATTGACTTCTCCATTATATAAAGGTGATATCTTCTTCTGTTTCTTGTCAAACTTAAAAATGAAAACCCTTGTATCTAGGCATTGAAACAAACAAATAACAGATGGAAGCTCTTCCACAAATTGAAAAATTACACCTATGCGATTTCTATAATAATCCGAACAGCTGTACACGGGGTTTTGTACTTTTTAATGCCATACACGAACAACCATTGCATCTGATGTGTGACTACATTAAATGGATTGACTGCTGACTTTATTTTCGGACGAATTCTCGTTGAATTTCTCTCTCCTCAAAATCTTAAATAATATTTTTCATGAATGCACTTTATCGTGAACTCCATGGACAGTACGTCATTTCTAGTTTACAGGTACGGCAATGCGTGTAAGCCTTGTCTTCTCTCAAGATGGAGTTGTTTCACTCATTAGACACCAAGTCAAAGAACTGCTTCATACTTACTTTGTCAAGAACCGTGTAACATTCGGTGGTTTTCCAAATGTCTGTTGATTTCTTGGAAATCCACACAACTGTGAATTTCCAAGAAATTAACAGACAAAGGATTCAAGAAATCACGTGAATTTATTCGAAAATGAAAGCCAGAACTTCTCTCTGTGTTGCTGAAATCCATCGAAAGTTTCTTCGTGCTACGATTAAGCATGCTACAATTCAATTCGTACGCGTAGCATATACCGAGTTTTATCACACTCCGATGGGTAGAATGTGTTCAAAATGAACATTCATAGAGTTATTTTGATTATAACTATCCTCTACTAACTTCATGTGCAAGAAGTCACATTAACATAGTATTCAAAGGTAATAGTCACTTATATGCGTATACGAGAATGGGACCCATTGTTTTGATGAATATGAGAATAGTTGATAAGGTGAACCAATTAATTACAGATTATAAGAACTTTAACTTCATTCTATAATAAAATTTTTTGAAGAACCTCCTTAATAAAAGTACCTTCAAAACAAGTTAAAGTATTTTTAGCAATATGATCCGAAATAAAACTCAAATGAGTTGATTTTATTTTCAGAACTTAACTTTAATTAATAACTTTATTTAAACATTCATAAGCAACTATTTTGAAATTACACACTGTTGAGCAACGGAACGAGAGATGCCTGCTGAAATTCCGTTGTTTGTGTCAGCCCTTTTGTTGGAGTTTTCAAAGATGCTTTGCTTGTAACATTAAGATATAGCCTATCTATTTACAAAGAACCTTTTTATAAATGGAAATAATATGTGTGATATGATTGTTTAAAAATATTTTGCTAGTTTTCTCCGTTATTATGGTACACAAAAACAAATTACATAAATAATTTATGTAAATTTAAATGCTTTATCAAATGCCAAATAATATTAACGGAAATGTAAAGAAATACTTAAACACAACATTTTATAAACTGTTTTTTAAATTTATGCATTTTTCTATTCATAAATAAAGGTTTTAGAAAGATGGTATCTTTGTTTTAATTAAGGAAAAAATTTTAAATATTTTTTTCTATATTACATTAGGGGTGACAATTTAATGATTATTCAGTTTATTTTATAACATTAATCACATTCTGCAAATTTAAATCGAATTCAAAGCTATATGAATACAGTCCTCTTTAAAAGTTGAAATTCTAAATCAATTTATCATTTTTTTAATCAAAAAGAAACTAGTTTCTATCAAATGTTACGGAAGAAAAGTGATAATTTAATATTTTTATCTTTTCCGAATTTTATTTATATCAAATGATATGCAACTCAAAATATGTCTTGACCCTTAAAATTAATTAAGCTACGCAATTTGTGCCTCTGATTGGTGAATTTATGGAATTTTGGAGCTTATTAGTCTCATTAAATGGGAATTAATGAGTTTTGAAAATTCTCCTCTACTATGAAATGGGGGCGAAAGGAATTTCACTTAGAACAAAAGGAATTATTTTAAGCAATTTAGTCACTGAATGGATAACTATATGAACTTTGATTAAAAGGACTTAAACGTAATTTATTAATAAGGGAACTTCCTGGTTTCCCTTCGTTGTGACCCGAAAACTGTTTTGTTTACCACAAGAATATCTTTAGACAAATAGTCTGGTTAGTGATGGTAGCTATAGAGCAACAAGAGCTGTCCATTTCAAATGGGGTTGAAATAGTAGACTTGACGGCATTTAGAGTTGTACCGCTTATTCTCAAAGCGTTCAGTAAGCCAGGGTTCATTTTTTTCTTCTGGCTCCTTTGGCTGAAAATGGAACGCATCTTGTTTCCTTGGCAACAGACTGTCAAATACAATTTGGAGGGAGCAATTCTTGTGGTAGGCATGTAGATAAGTAGTATACATATTTAAAAGACACTAAACATATTCAAAAGAGTTACATAAATCTGAAATTGCTTAGGTATTATGCTTATCATCAAAGTGAATATAAGAAAATTAATCGAAGTTTTAGAATAAAAGAACATTAAATGAACCTCAAAAATAACTCATCGTATTTTATTTTCTATTAAAAATGTTAGCATTGTAAACGATATATGATGATTTTAAACACATAACATCTTTAAAATAATAAAATTAGGATTTAGTAAATTTTAGTTAAATATCATTTGTTGCAACTATGAAATTTTATAACAAATGAATTCTAATTAACATACAATTTGTTTATATTATATTAAAAGTTATGATTCTTCCAATTTTTTTGCGTCAACAAACTTATGAAATTTTTATTCCCTTAAAAGTATTTCTTCTTTTAAAATTCTATTTAAATTATTAATTAAATTAAATTATATGTATATTTAAATTAAATTATTATTGGAGGTCATTAAATGTTTGCCTCACAAGCACATTGATATGAATGACAGTGAATGTTTTTTTCAAATAACATAGAAATTTCTAAAAATATTCACACAATTTTGATATTCATGCTTTTTTAAATTTTCTTTATTTTGATATGCAATCAATGTATTTTATTCGACGTATTCAATATTTTTATACAACAAAAGAAAATAAACCTTTCTTACAAAATTCCTCTAAAACTTGTATCAAAGGTACATGTTTTTTCTAGCTGTGCAGTTTAGTTTGCAAATCAAAGGAAAAAACATTTTTTGACAGGTATAAAAATAATGAGAAAAGTTTCTAACTTTAAGCTTTCAATGCGTTCAAAAGAAACGTTTGTCTACTACACACAAATTATTTATTCTCTTCCAAGACTTAAATAAGTTAAAGAAATTAAGCTTTATTCCAGTAAGTCCTAAAGATATAAGCATAAATAATTTGATTTATGTATACAAAACCGTAAAAATTTTTCTTAAACTCAGTAATAAGTTTCAGGTACTATGTAGTTTAATTTTTTGCATTATTAAACGTATACTTTCTATGCATACTAAAGGTTAAATGAAACGTGGGCAAGAATTAAACTGATAAATTATGAGTACTTTTTCTGAAGCATTGGTAATTTTACCAATTCTATCTAATAAAATAAAAAATAATAATTGCAACAAAAGTATAATTTTAATAAACTATAACTTTATATTTGTAATGAATAATAATTGTAAATAACTGTAACAAAACAAATTTCTGTTTTTTCGTATGATAGGGAAAGTTCTTTCATTTTCCTAAAATTAAAATAAGTTCTGTTGCCTTAAAAACATTTTTTGTAATTAGAATAAATAAAGTTAAAAAATTAATTTTAAACCCTTGAATTTTTATCTAAATAATAGAACCCTTAAATTCGGTATTTAATTATACCCTTAAATTTTTATTTAAATGCAACAATGCAAGTTTAAGCTTGTTCGTTAAATATATGTATTTTAAATTAACTTGTGAGAAATAAAGAATAAATAACTATGTATATTGTAATATTTAGTTATATATTCTTCCTCTATAATTAATTGTAAAAAAGAAAAATAGAAATTTAGAATTCTTTTTCAAAAATAATCACTATTTCCTTAAAATTTAAAAGAATTTTTAATGAAAAACTTGATTAAATGTTAAATAAATAAAATTAATCCTATGCTTTATAAATAAGTTTTACAAATATAAGTGAATAAAATATGTTATAAGAAAACGAAGGAATAAGTAAAACGTTTGTAAAAAGTTAAACTAACAATAGGGAATTTAATAATAATAAGTAGTACTAACAATAGGGGATCGAGAAATGCATCATTTGCAGACCTTGTGGCAAAATCTACGGGTACAAGAAGAGGTTATTGTTTAAATAATAACCTCTTCTTGTACCAGAAGATGATTTATTTAGATTGACTGCCCTAAAAAAAATACTCAAATTTTCAAAATCTAAAATTGGCAGATGGGGGCCCAAGAGATTATCCTGGAGAAAATATCTTGGAAAGGCCAACTCTAGCTGTCTAGTCACTGAAGAAGAATCGGTCACCGGGAAGAGCTCTTTCTCCCGTGTGGCCGCGGGCAGGAAGGGTTCCTCAGCAGCTGGAAAGGGAGTCGCTTGGTACGCCACTAGAGAAAATTTGATATAAAAAATGTCACTTCCAAAGAAAGACAGAAAGAAAATAAGTGACAACTTGAACTCGAAGATTTCTCTCATGTTTTAGTCGGAAGTGTTCTTCATGCTATTTCAAATAAAAAATACGGTGGACTTGGATTCGGAAATAAATTTTGTTTCAAAGATTCTAAGGAATCGGAGAATTTTCAACAATGTTTCCAATCTGAGAAAATGGTGTATAAGGGTCCTTCTTAACTTTAATGTTAAAATTAAACTCGGAATATTCGATTAAATTCTGGTATATTTCGGATATTAACACAAATAATATTTAAATTTTTTTTCTAATTGTAATAGTAGATAGATATAATTTAAAACCAATCTTAAATAATTTACCAATTTACGAAAGTAACATAAAATTTAAATTAGAATTTTTAAATATTCCAAGATTGAAATAAGTGGTTTTTAAATCTTTAGATTCACCATTTAGAGAATTCAATTTAGATTAATAAAATGAATTTATGCATACTAAATACTTCTGATTTTGTATTTATAAATTCATAACTAATATGTAAAATTAACATGCTAAGAAAAAAATAACATTTCAATTCAACAATTTATATTCAGTTCTAATAATTTATTTGCTGGTGCATTGCATCATTTGATTGCAAATATTAAAGCTTAAGTTCAATACCACTTAGCGTGTGATTTAACGGCTTATGTAAGACATTTGAACACCGGCACCTGTGTGTAGCTTTTAGAAATTTCTGTCTATAGGCAATATTCATATGTCGCAAGAATAAAATCAGTTTGTAATATGTCAAACTTAAAAATAACAAATAAAATTAGTCGCATAAAAAGGAATTAAATTAAGAAGTATTCTCTCTCCAGTTCTGTTACGAAAATGCTAATTCAATGAAGATTTTTTAAAACGTATACCTTATTAAAAGTTTGCTTATTTTGAAAAAGTGTAAAATTCTTAGAAAGATTGGCTCCAAAAGGTGTTTCCAGTTAAAGATGTACAAAAAATTATTTTAGAAATAATATCTAAATAGAAATTTCTATCGATGATATTATAAGTTCCCTCAAAAGTTACTAAAACTCTTTAATTTAGATCAACCACGTCTTATATTTGTCAAAATTATTTAAAAACAAAACTTTTAAAAACACTCTGACCACTAGACAGGGTAGACGGCTGCTATATTTAAGCCCAAGAGTTAAATAATTTCGTCAAAAAAATTAATTTATGTATTTAGATTTGAAATTAAATATCATGTATTGAAAAATTAGTTCATTGCTGTTGAGTCTTTAAATTAAAATATATCCGTTTTCTTAATCAAAAACTTTTAGTATATATATATATATATATATATATATATATATATATATATATATATATATATATATATATATATATATATACACCTTTATTTGTGCACATAAACAATATAAATATGTGCTAAAATAAAATATTTTGATGTTTTAATACTTTTCTATTTGTCCGACGCTGGTAATATTGTCACCAAATGTTATTGCTAACTGAAACATAACACAAAATGCTGCTTTTACTATTACTTTTAACTATTTTTTCCTTTTTAAATTATTCAAACACTTTAAATGAAGTAAAAAATAGTCATGCCTTTAAAATAAATTTTTCTCACCTAACAGAGTAAATATTTCCTGATCTGTTGCTTGTAGAGTTGTCACGAAAAATACTCAACACAGGGAGATGTATGCTGGCGAATTGGAAGAGTATTTTATTTTATAAAATTTTTAAATAATCCTTTTGAATAAGTTATGATACTTTGGTTACAGATTTTAACTTAGGATGAGAGAATAAACTATTTACTAAAATATTTAAAACATTTCTAGAGTTATTTTGAAAAGTAAAGTTTGCATTCATTTTTGATGCTTGGTATGAAGAGAGTAAATATTTTTAATCTTCAAGAATAATACAACTAAAAAAATAATAAATAAATTTCTATTTGTATCATATTATAAAAATTAAGTATAAATGTTTTTTATAGTTTCATGCAAATGCAAAAAAAAACATTTTATTGAAAAATGTGCTTAAAAAGTTAAAAAAAAAGTATTCTAAAATTTCTTTTGTATTATTGTCAAACAACTATTACTATGACTTAGAGTCACATGAATAAATGTAATCATGTTTTGATTCTTCCGTATAAACTTTATTTTTATGTATCTTGTTTAAATTTTTAAACTATTGAGTTAATTTATGGGAATCCATCAATTTATGGGCATTCAAGAATATTTATTCAGTATAAAAATTCTGAGTCTGAATTTTGTACAGTTACATCATTATAAATTTCATTGTAAATTACATCATTGTGTATTTATGAAATATAATTAAGGATTTTTATTGACCAGTAGTCATAAAATGACTTTCTACTACATGAAATCAGAGGATTTCATTTTCAACCGAATAGTTTGAATTATATTTTAGTTTTATGTGAGCTTAATATTTATTTTTTTTTCTAAATTACATATAATAAAAATTGCATATAGCTACATATAATAAAAATTCCATAAAATTACATTTAAAAAAATTCATATAATTACATATAAATTTACATTTCTAATTTAATAAAAATGTAAATTTTGAACTTTAATTTCTAATCCTAATTAAATATTTAAGAAATGATCTAAGTGTAATTTTGCATTTCATATTTACTATTTACAAACAATAAAAATCTGTGAAACTTTGAGAAATCAAGCAATATTTTGAACTGAGTTTTGAATTCGAATTCAATAAAAATTTAAGATTCTCTTCAAATTTAAATGCTGTCACATATGAATATCATAGTCATTACTATATTTAGTTAAAACATGATTTTTAAATTATCAAATAACATTTAAATTTCGTTTAGATGAACTGGACTTTGTTAGATATTTAATCCTGTTGTGGACATCCACGGTAAATATAGAGTTACACAAAAGACATATAATCCATATTCGTGATCCATTTCAAAACTGTCTGCAAATATTTTATGATTTTAATAGAAACAAAATTTTAATTTTACAATAAATGGGACGTTTTTAATGCTGGATATAGATTTATCTAATATTTGAAACCTTACATATTAATATCAAGATAACAATAAATTATTCAAATTGCGTTTTTATTTTTATTAGTTGATTAAAATCCTTTCTGTATTTTCTTTTATGATAAGAAAAATTAATGTACCGTAGTTTTTAATTAGATGTATTCATCGGGGGAAGGAGTACTAAAAAAACAAAATTAAAAAATTGCCTATGTAAGATGACAATTCTATAATAAAAAGAAATAAAATTCAATTTTTAATAAAAGTGCTCTTGTGTCTTCTCTTCAATAAATAATATCTAAGAACCCTTGAAGTGACTCAACAATCTTTTTTAGAGAATATATAATGATAAAATATTTGAATAATTCCTTTGTGGGTCAAAACACATTTAATGAAAATTCTTGTTTTAACTCGGGGAAAAGCACACTATTCTTTTAGCATTTTTTTTTCAAACAAGCTTTTCTTAACATCAAATGAAAATAGTTTTTTGTCAAGGGCATTCAAATATTTGGTATGAATTCGTTATTTTATATGATCGCAAACATTCGGTTAAGAAAAAAATTATTGAACTATAAAATTATTAAGTGATTATATAAAACTAAGCGATCATCTTGCTATTTGTGTGTTTTGAAAACTGGTAAAATCGTTTTTCTAGCATGTTTTTCAAACTTGTAAGATTTGCAAAAAATAAAATTCGACCTCATTCTTTTTTTATATTGAATCATTTTCTGTCTGTGTAAATCAAATATGTAGAATTTTTAAGATGTATTAGCTTAAATCTTTTATTTAAAACTCTTACATGAATTTTCTATTGTAATCAAAACAATTTGCATTTTAAAATTATTATTATTTTTAAAAAATGTAAATTTTAAATGTACTTTCTCATTTTAAAAATATGTCATAGCACCATTACATAATGATTACATTACTTTGATAAAATTATCATGGTGAGTATGTCTCCATATGATTGCACTGGGAAGCATTTTTGAATCTTGCGTTTATCTCTTTCTGACATTCACTCTCTCAAACTGCTAAATAGATTAATAATAGAGATTTATACTTTTTACCAAAAGCATTGAGATATGACTACCGGGAAAGTTCGCAATTTCGGAAGTAAATTTTAGTTTGAAAATTACTCTGATTGATAACAAAATATTTTTTGAAATAAAATTCGAAACATCATCAATATATTTTAAAGGAGAAAAACATGAATATCAACAAGTTAATCAACAATTAATATTTTATTTACATTTGATATGAGTGTTTGGCATTATTTGAATTTTAATAAACATATTTTTCAAACTGCATTCTTTAATTTGAACTTCAGTCTATACACCTTTAAATTACATTGAAACTGTGTATGAGCATTGCAAAATCAGAGATAAATTCGGTCTTGATGAATTTTTAAATTAAACCAATTCGCAAGATCTGCGCAAGAGACGCATAAGCTCTGGTTCGCGCATCCTCTACTGTTTACATTTTTAAGCGAGTCACTCTCAGTGAATGTTTGTAGTTAGAAATTAGCAAAAGAAATTTCTACCACTCAACTCGTGCATTCTTTACTATCATGAAATAATGCTTTAGGTCATTCGAAGCAAATCACCTTAAAAAGAAACATTAGGAAATTCGAATTATAAAAATATATAGCCATTTATTCTTACATACCATTTATGTTTCAAATCAATTTTATTCTTATATATATAGAAGTAGAATATTATAAAAAGAAGTACCTATGTATAAATTTTAATTTAATTTTGGAATCAATTATATATATATATATATATATATATATATATATGGGATTGGGAACCTAGCAAAGAGCTCCATACTATTTATTCAGAAAGAAGCGAATATACATCGACTTATATTCTGTCGAGATGTGGTCTTATGCAGCTATCTTTCAAACTCCTTACAAATGTCCTGAGCCACTTAAATCTAGTTGATGAAACTGCCCCGAAAGTCCCTTTTCCTCTCTCTCCGCAAACTGCCGGGTAAATCCATGTACGAGAACATAATCTCCTTGAAGTGAGCTCTCTCTCGTGTAGTGCTGCGCATCGTGACGCGAAGCACTTCTCCCAGGATTATGAAGAAGCCCCCCTTGACTCCTTTCATCTTATGCTGTAAGAAAAAGGATTGAATTAGCGGAAACACACAGTTCGTGACTGAGCCTTTCATAAACACTGTATTAGTCATTTCCTGAATGAGTTGCACAGTTCTATTGATTTAATTATACGGATAAAAAATATGAGAAATACAAGTTATTTTTCACTTCTAAATCAATAACTGTTATCGAGACATAATTACTTTGAACTCTCTAAATATTAAATACTATTTATTGATAATTCAAAATTAAACACGCTAAAATGCTTTCATTACGGCATTTCAACTAATAAATTGGCATCCTAGCCGACAAAATTGACAAGGAAAAATCCCGTTTTGTTTCTTTTTCATGTGTTATTTACATTTTGAATGATAATTTTTAGTAATAAATACATTCTAATTCCTAGAAAATTGCATTTTTAAACATTGGAGATGCTGTTGCGTGTATTAATAATAATGTTTCGAAACCTGATTTTGTGTTTTTGGTATACATTTGTTTAATTTTACATTCATAATTTCTAAAAAAATGAAAATTGATCATTGCAAAACAATTGTTAATTAGTTTGTTTCCAACAAAACTTTTATGAATCAATCTGAAATTTTCGGTCCCATGCCAGACAAAAGAGCCTCTTTTTACCTTTTTGATAAAGGGTACAGAAAAGTCAAAAAGTCAACATCGCTTTGTCTTTTATTACTAAAGAAAATTGAACCGTTGCAGAAAAAATGAAAGATCTTCCCAGAAAATTTGTGTAAATCATGAAAAAAATGTAATTCAATAGTGTATAATTTTAATAATTAAACAAGAAAACTAACTATATCTCATTTATCTAACAAATCTTAATTATCAATAAGAATTTTAAATACCTAATCTAAGTTACACATCCTAAGGGAATTTTTTGAAGTCAGGAGGAGATAATAACTCAAAAATGAATCAAAGTGAAATCAATAAACATCTTCAAAAATTATTAATTAAATTCAATCAATTAATTTAGATATTAAGAATATTCAATCAATTAAATTGAAAATTTTTTATGCAAATAATTATTTTCAATTTCAAGATATAAATTCTAGAGTTTCCAATTCTTATCTCTCTTAATTACCATTGATTGAAAATTGATTGACTTCAAAACCTGGAATCAAACAAACTCACAAGTAGTAGTTCGAAAATTTTTTTTTCATCTGTTGTCACAATTTTCCAGTTTTTTGTCAAATATTCGTGAAGGTTTCCTCATTTAGACATTAAAGAAGCAATTGCAAAAATAACAATCAGTTTTTGAAGCTCGGTATTAATAGTAAATGTTGATAGGTTGAAATATGTGTTGATAGTAAATGTTGAAATGGAGATCTTAATGATGATGTCTGGACAGCTGTATATTATATGTATTGATATCTGCTCACTTGTCTGAACACGAAATTGAAGAATCACAGAGAAATGTTAGCTTCTTTCTCACTGAGAAATGTTATGAATGCAAGGTTTGTTCCTGTAAGAGAGGGAATTCTTCAGGATGGTGGTACTCTTGCTATATTTCTTCAATGAAAGCATAGATCCAATGAAACATCTACCCTAGCTCAAACAGTCACCCAACCATAATATAATTGTTCTTATATATGAAAAAGAGGAAAGCTCTTCAGTTAAAGACATCGACTCCAAATATATATATATATGCATGTATGTATGAAAAAAAATTAACTATGCATTTTTTACATGAAAATATCAACTACCGGTTATTTTAAGAATATCTTGAGAAATAAATATATTTAATGAATTTACACTATCTTTTAAAAAAATTTACTTTAGAAACGTGACATTTACTTTCTCAGCTCAACTGTATTGATAAAAAGGGCTTAAAATAAATATAAGAAATATTAATTTTATACATTGTTAAAATTTTAACATGTGGTTGATATTGTCTCATAAAATTATATGTCTTGTTTTCTGCTAGTATTGCAATTAATAAGCATAATTTGGATGTTGGATGATAAAACTAAATTTCCGATAATGTAATGAGCTTCTGAATAGCTGAATAAACTGTTTTCAAGATTCTCATGAATAAAATTGTCTCTTTCAAGAACACATCGTATGAAAATAGGTTTGATGGTTTATATATATATATATATATATATATATATATATATATATATATATATATGTACTTTCTATATATATATATATATATATATATATATATATATATATATATATATATATATATATATATATATATATATATATATATATATGTATAACAACGCATGTGTGTTTGTGTGTGTATAAAATAAATCCCAAATTATATGAAGAGAAACCCATCACGCAAGCAACTTAATAGATATCCCGTCATATAAAGAAAAATGAGCTACCTATCCTTCTTTTCTGAATGGCAACCGGATCCATCTTCTAACATTTCGCTCTTGTAACACTACCTAATATGGACCGAAAGAGACTTACCGTGAGTGAGGTGGTTATTTATGAATAAGAAGGATCTAAAGGTAAAAGAATGAAGTTGATTGATATGGGCAAATGAAATAGAGAGTAGTAATAACTTTATACTGAAGTAATGTTGCTAGTATTATATAAATTTGCTATGCATGCTGAAACTGCTGTTTGTTAAAATTAGTATGTTTAACTTTCATGATTGTAAAAATGTTTAGGAAGATAAATACGCTAAATTTTTTCAGCTGACATTGTTGTTAAACAATAAATTGTAATAGATGCATATCGTTTTTTATACTGGGAAACATAAATATCTTTTATTTTGTGACTTATATATTGCCGCTGCTTTTAAATTTTAAGAAGTCTATAGCCACATAGTTTTGAAAACTACAATCAAATGTTTATCAAAATTTAGGTGCTTTTCAAAAAAATTAGAACTTTTGTAATAAGCTAATTATTGTTTGCCTTTCTGTGAGTTGGAATGTTTGTTAAGAAGCCTTCCTTAAGAAACGTTTGAATATTCGCAGCTTCAAAACTATAATAGTCATGATATAATATATCCCAAAAGTGGATAATAACACCATTTTTTTTAATTTAACAATTATATTTTAAAAATAGTTTTACTATATTAAATACACATTACATGATAATTAAGGAATACATTGAAATACAATTTGCTTACAAAAGTGTGGTCAGTAAGAATTCTGATTAGAGTGACAGTAATCTGTCTAGGTTTCACCAATACCGAAACTCATATTCTAAATCAAAAAACGAGTGATAAGGTTACAACTTAGTGCTACTCCCACTTCTCAGCCACGCATCATAGGTGGTCACTGTTAAATAATAAAAGGATCACGCTTTTCAAAGTGAAAGGTTATTAAGTCAGTCTGAGCCACACTGATTTCCACCTTTTAGCACTATAAGTGGTGGCAGTGATGTCCCCTTATATAGTGAGGCACTCAACGGGATTGTTATCGTGGCCCCGAAAGTGGATCTTCATGATTTAGAAGCAGGAGTCCAAGTAGAAGACCCTAGACCTGGCCTGCCACATCCTTGAGCTATCACTTCTCATGGAAGTCATTGCAAATACGAAACGCCCCAACAATCATTAATGAACAAGAAGGATCTTCATTTGATTCGGTTTTCGAACACACTTCTTTACGATAAGAGAACAAAGGCCTTAACCAACCATACTCGGACATTCTAAGCCATTGCTGAATAAGAGAAGATGTATATTACATTTCTGCTTTCTAATCGCATGTTTCATGTTTGGTGATTTTCATGCTTTCTTTTTTCTGATGAGTCAATACAACACAGTTTCTAAGAAAAGGCCAACAAGTAGTTAATAGACTTTTGGTGTCTAAATGTTTTGAAACAGTTTGGTAGGTTTCAAAATATAACAGTAAGGTGTACAAATATTTTACATTCCTGTAGGCTGTACTGTAAATGCATTTTTCCGAGAAGATGTACAAAAACAGCTTTTGCAAGTTTTTTTTTTCCTATAAAGTCTATGTCATTTGCATTTATTGCACGTGTAGTTCTCTATTTTAATTTTTTTTTTTAAGTCTTAACCAATCTTTGATATCAAAAACATGAACTGCAATGCACAAAAATGAGAACGGGTTATGGATATTTAACATAGCTGTTTGATTTAATACTAAAAATGTTTTGAGAAAAAAATATCTGAATTCGCATAAAATAAATAAGAATATTTAAAAATGCATTCTTTTCGTTCTGTTGTCATTACATTGTTTAAAATGTCACCCAAGGGCTATGAAATAAAATCAACCCATTTATACACTGAACTTACATTAAAAATAAGTCGATTATTACATTTATTGAGATAAAGTTGCACATAAAGTAAATAAGATCAAATTTATCTATGTTAAAGAGAATTAGCACACACAAATTTAGGGCAACAGTTAAAACAGTTGATGAAGCATCTGAAACATACACAATGAAGCTAATCTGAAAGAGAATTAATGGGAAATTGTAACCGTGTATCCGAATTTTTATGGAATTTAAAAAGTTGATAAAATTTATTTATTACAAAATAGAATTGTGTGTGAGTTCATTATAGTGTGAGTAACCATAATATATTTGTGTATAGAAATATAGTTTATATTTCTGACACAGCTACTTTGTTTGCTTCATTTGTCAACAATCTTATGACGGGACATTTTACACATTAAAGATAATTCATTACAAGCCATTTATTTAAAGTTTATAGTAAGTTTTCTCTGCACAAAAATCATTTTAAAAATATGCTCATTCCATTCATATTATTTTGAATTTGGAAGAAACCAACTGAGAGCCAAAGGGCGTCTGTTCTGTCCGTCGACGCAACACTTAGTGGGTTTTATGACAGCTGCTAACTCCATGAAATGTCGCTATTCGCGAACCAATTTTAATTCTAGGTTCTAGAATAGTTGCCTTTCGCATACAAAAACACATCCATTGAGTGGCAAACTATTCAAACCCTGATATTAGAGAAGAAGTAATTATTTTAAATTTAAATTTGTTTAAACTCCATTGACATTATAAAAGCATAATTTTGTAAATTCTTCCTTGCTATGCAATTTTTAAAATAAATAATAAAGAATGTTGTCATGTGATCATTTTCTTTTACCAAAAAATATATGTTTTTAAATTAACCCTTGTTTAAAAGCCACTTTCAACAAACTGTAAACCAATTTGTAGAACAAAATTGTGATTTTATTAGAAATTGATAAAAAATAAATGTCTTCTTCTTCTCACTAATCCCTCTGATCTGGAATCAGATCAGATCCATGAGGCCGTCCGCTTTTAATTTCAACAGAGTCACAAACCGGGCTCCTTTACGAGATCCTCCCGAAGTAGACCAGCGCAGTCTAAAAGATGTTTGGCCTCTTCAATGTGGCATTGGGTGCACACTCGGAAGGTCTTGGCGACATTGGAAAGTCGAAGGGTTTTTAAATGTCCATCCACCGTCTAGCTAAAGCAGTTTGGTCTCTCCTGCCAACGACAAAGCCAATCCGCGTACCAGGGCCCTTACTTATATACCATGGGTGTTCTGGCGGATGCCTGCAGCAGATGTTTATTGAGGCCTTGCTTAATGAGTACTGCTCAAGGTAAGTTAATGGAACCCCTCAGTAAGTGGCATGCAAGTTCCTTCTTTTGCTAATGCATCTGCCATTTCATTCTGTTTCAAAGTGACATGGGATGGTATCCATTGCAGATGTAGGCTAGAAGATGAGGAGAGGGTCCTGAGCTTCTCAGTATTTCCAATCCCTTTCTGTTCTATTATCAGTCGAAAAATGCATTTATCATCACATTTCCTGAATAAGCAATATATTTAAAAGCTATAGAATACTGGTTGTTTTTCATCTCTCGTTTATAATTATCTATTTCGTTGTTTTGCATCAAAATATGGAGTTCTAAAATTGTAGTTGAAATCTAATGCATAAAAGGCAGTTAATAATGCGTATAGCACTTATCAAGTTCATATTTTATTCCATTTACAGTCTAAGTTCTCTGCTTTACACATCTAAATCTTAAAAATAAAATGTATAACTATGAAAAAGTGTATATTTTTTGTTTCACCTGTTAAAATGCTTTAAAAATGGCTACTGCAGAATATAAATATGTTGCTTTTTTATTATTTAATCACCATTTTATCTCGTAATAGTTTGTATCTAATAGAAGAAAATATATATGAGAAACTTTTAGTTACTTCACCTTCTCAATTTATCATAATTATAATTGCAACGCCAATTTCGATTTATGATAGCACAGTGACAACAAATGTAAAACTGTGAAGAAATCCTTCGAAAAGTTCTAATAATAGATTGTATTTAAAGAATAAATAAATAATTATTCTTTAAATACAATCTATTATTAGAACTGCCATTTCATTCATAAGGACCATAAGGTGCAAAACTTATTCATTTTCCCTAGAGTTCCTTATAAATAAATTTTGGTAAAAAAATAAATACATAACAGTCCAAAGTTTATTTGTTTGCCTTAGAGTTTGAATTCAGAAACATCAGACGGCTATTTGTTCGTCAAATAAGGAAAATGTGCATGGTAAAGGCATTGAATATAAAGTACATTTTTTCCTATATATCTTTCTCCTGCCAAAAAAGTTTGCAGTCAGCAAATTTCATGGGATAGCCAACTTATTGATTAAAATAAATCTCTAAATGTTTCTAAATATAGTACAAAAAGGACTTGAGAGAGAAAATTTAAACTTTTTATGTTCCGCATTCCCCCCCCCAAATAAAAACAAGAAACACAATTTCGAATATTTTAAACTAAATCACTATCTAAAGTTTTTTAAATTGGCAACTACGCTCAAACCATTTTTATCCCAACTTTGCATAAAGAAATGTTCCTTCGGTCGATAATTCTGTCCTTCGCTGTTGTTCAAGCTGAAACACTGTCTTGAGAGTTTAATGATCCATTTATTTGATAAATAAATTGTTCTTCTAAGCAGTTAATAGAAAGCAGCCTATTGTTCCGTGTACCTTTAGAAACATTCCTCACGATAAACAATTTAGAAGAATTCGCCACAGTGTGGTCTGGAAATTGAAGTGAAAGGCTCTCTCTTAACTTCATTACATAGGATGTAGGTTGTTTGAATTCTGTATTTCAAAAATAACATTGAGAAGCAAGTGGTAAACATTTCTTTCAAAACTTTTAACGATATTTAATTTGCTGTGAAAGTTTATCATTAAAATGAAAAAGATATATGTTAATTAAGAAAATGTATTTTTACCTTGAAGCAGTCATTCTACACGGTCAAAAATAAAGTATACTTAAAATGATTTCTAATCATATTTAAACTAAAATTGAAAAAAGGGAGAATGAAAAAAGAAACTGCTAATGAAGTAACAATAAAATCATTTGTTATATTTAAATACAACAATAGAATCATTTGTATGAGCGAAAATTTGAACATTTAAATAAATTAATCTATTTACTAAGATAAATTAATCTCTCTAAGGTATTTCAACTTTCATTCCAGCAAAGAATCTTTTGCTTAATATAAAAATTAATCTATCTATTTTAAAAAATAGATCGTTTATTCTTAGAAACATTAATCTATCTTCATGAAAATTCATTTTTTGTTTTGAAAGCTAGAATGATCATCAGTAATATTAAATTATTTAAAACTGAAACATATAAGAGATATCATCTTATATATATATATATATATATATATATATATATATATATATATATATATATATATATATATATATATATATATATATATATATATATATATATATATATATATATATATATATATATATATATATATATATATATATATATATATATATATATATATATATATATATATATATATATATATATATATATATATATATGGAGAGAGAGAGAGAGAGAGAGAGTAATCTTTCTTAGATACTTCAATTTTTGTGCTCCACGAATGATCTATTGCCTTTTTTAAGAGAGATTAATCTATCTACTTAAGAAAATAGATCATTTGTAGTAGGGAAAATTGAAATATCTAAGCGACATTAAACTACCTTACAAACACATTTTCTTGACTTAAACAGCTTGAGTTACTGTTAAAAGATGTTCTTAATCCCATAGTAAAAAACTTCGTCATAATTAGAAAGAAATCATAAAAATACCATGAATCCAGTAATCATTTTATAATTTTCAATATTTTACGTTGAAAGAACAAAATTTATTCCATTACTAGCTGAAAGTCCTTTTAAACTGATCTACTAATTTGAATTTAGATTCAATAATTACAGATTTAAAGCAAATGAATGAAGTTTTTAAATCTAATTTACTAATTTCCAGTCATGTAGCAAGTAACATTACGCATTTATTTATTTGAAGGTAATTTTTCTCTGGAAAGAAGTAGTATATTCAATGTAGTAGATATGTTATTAATTTGAAATTTGTAATTCTTTCAAATATTTATGATCTAAATTCTTTTCAATTGAATTCATTATTCACGTTGCATGCATATTGTTTATGTATTTATGTGAAATTCTACATGTTAAGAAAATATCTTATATGTGTCTTTTTGTTTTACCAAATATTTATAGAATACTTATAAATATCATTTTCATTTGATTGGGAAATGTTCCGTGACATTAGTACAAAAAGGGGGGTTACGTTCCAAAAACTTATTAAAAACAAATATTTTTTAATTCGACATAAACAACTTAATTTTTATTAAATAATAAATGTATATCCAACATAAAGTAAGAAAAAAAATATTTTAATCTAACGCAACCCTAATTTAATTAATTTATTCATCGTCACTGCTCAGTACAATCAACCGAGAACGTTTTTTGGGTGGAACGATATCACCTTCACTTTCAGAACTTTTTTCTCTATTTAAAGTTTTTGTATGTTTTCCCCTTTTAAAAAAATCTGTAATCGAACTTTGCTGACTAGTTCTTACTAGGTCATTGTAAATTTCGTGGTATGGAGTTAAACAGTTTTGCAGCTCCCTTTTGAATTTTCGACTTCTTTCCGTGGAAGAGTCTGTTTTCAAGAAAAATGACTCGAGATTTTCCGCTAAGCATAGGCCTTCTTGTAATTCTTTTAATGTTAAATTCTTAACTGCACAATCTTCATTCAATCTATTTGATTGGCATCCAGGGATGACATTTCCATCAAATCCGCTTCGTCAACTTCTTCTTCCACTAATAATTCTTGAATGTCTTCAGTAGCCATATCCACAAAACCTTTGCCTCCGATTGATTTAGCGACTTTTAATATGGCACCAATTTCGTTTTCTGATGTTTCACGCATGTTTTCGGTTTCAAACCGTGTTATAGGATGACGTGTTGTAGGAATTTTCCCGCAATTTACGAATCGTGTTATAAGATACCGTGTTATAGGAGGGTTACCTGTATATATAAATATATGGTTTCCTTGCTGTTGTCTAGTGCCAGCAAGCCTGACAATATGGGGTGCGCTGCTCCACTTTTCCAACTGAACCATATTTTGGTGTGGAGTTCGATTTTCTCAGCAAACACATGCCATAGGTTGCCGTTTATAGGGTAGGTAACCACTCACAACCCATACATACAAAGAAGGGACAAAGACAGGATAGACAGAGAGCGAAAACTGGGATTCGAACCCAGGACCTCCCTATCCGCAGTCAGGCACTCTGACCACTACACAGGGTAGGCGGCATCGTTTCCTTGTAAGTTGCACTTGTAGTTGAATACTGAGTGCGTTACTTAAGGGTTACAATCTCCTTTATTTGTAGCAGCATAATAAAGAACAACACAAATTGCTGTAGTTAGTTTATTGTAAATAGATCAAACGTGTGGATTAATATTGCAGAGTGTCAGTAATGCTAAATTGAGTCACATGAACGGAAATTGAATTTGAGTTACTTAATATATGATTTCCAAACCAGTTTTGGTGAATGTTTTAAAATTGAAACTATTTTATGGGAGATGTTTTTTACGAGCTTTACACCATTTCAAATGGAGAAAAATTATAACAAGAAAAAAACATCTGTCATTTTAATTTTTCTAGATTTAAAAGATTTTAAACTGAGAAAACCTGTTAGGTACTATCACTCTTGATTGTAATATTGGGGATTTTGTGATTTGTATGTACCGTTTTCTTATATAAAATCTAATACTCACATTATTATGTTATTTAGCCATAAAAATAATTTTAATTTTATTTTTCTGATATGCTAATTGTGGGTACGAATAAATGATTCCAACAGCTGTAACGATCAGATAAACTTTTATTCAGTAATATACATCCACGTTAGTAATTCCACGTTAGTAAAAATATTATTTAACAAATCAACATAAATATTATAGATATTCTGAGTGGTTCACATTCATTGAATATTTGAAGTTAAGAAATAATTATGAATGTTTTTATATTTAAAATTGATTAAACATTCACTCTCTCTCCATATAACTTAATATGTATATATAATATTTATAAGAAAAATTAATTATAAAGTAATTATTGAAATATATTATAATATTTATACTATATTTCAATAATTACTTTATAATAAATTTTTCTATAAATTGTGATTGCAATAATTTTTATAGTTGCACACAAAAAAATTAAGGACTTTCCAGACTTTCCAGAATAACAAGGGCATTCCAATGGAGGAAATATCTGCTAAAGAATCAGAAGTTCTAATCCCAAGTTTTGTCTCCTGGGAAAGGCGCTGTCTGGAGGCTTTAATTCAAAAGGGATGAATGATGGATGTTTTTCAAGTGGAAGAACAAATCATTAAATGTAAGAAATTTCCAGAAAAAGTTTTGACTGATTGAGAAAAAACTTGAGTAGTGACCACTTCTTATCGAAAATGAATGATGTTCCCCCTTATCAAATCCGCCTTCTTTGAAAACCTTCGCCAAAATTGGGATATTGAACTGAGTACAGTGACAACCACACTGCGTCTTGATTTAAAGTAATCATATACAGTCGTACAGGATAAGATGAAGCATCATTAATTTTTAATAAAAAAGGAATAGTTTAATTACATGAATTCACACCCTTTTCTATGATCTTGTCGCATTCTTTTCCACATCTCACAATGTTTTATTGTTTTTCAGTAATATATATAGCAATTATTAATAATACAATACAATGTATTGTATTTATACAATATATTTATATAAATACAATAAAATAAAGTCATTCAAACATCTGCTGTCTTCTTCTCTTCTCCTCTAGGATTCTGATAGCATTTGTATGTTCTTCTCACGATTTAAAATAGGTTATGGATTATTATTGAAAGAAAAAGGAAGATTTTTCTGTAAAAACTACAAGAGCCTCCTATGATTGTGATTCCAGAAAGCATTTTTGTTAACTGAACACAACTTCCTCAAAGAGAAACGTATGCACCTGATCTTATAGAAATATTTTAGTTCCAAAAATAATTACCAAATTAATGTTCTTTTTTTAGTGAAAAGGTTTACAATAAGGTATTTAATAATTTGCTTTAAATGGAAAAATAAAGTCGTGTAGAATTTATCAAACGTTATAAAAAAAACTTTCTATCCTTAATGTAAACTATTATAACCTATTTAATCGTAGCCATTTGTAGTTATAGCTACTAGATATTTAACTGTGTATGTGGGTCTGATCGCAAAGTGGAAATAAACTACGAAATCAATATGCCAATAGATTTGTTTGATTTATCTGTTTGTACTACCTGTTTTTAGCATAGAAAAAGTTTCGATATTGCTGGATGTGATAAGTTAATTTTTGAGACGTAATCAACAATATTTCCTCAACAAAATCGCAAAAGTAATTACCTTTCATTCAATAACATTAAAATTTTCAGAAATAAAAAGTGGCTTTCGTATTAAATATTTTTTACAGAATCTTTATTCTAACAATGTCTTTTTACTCAAGATATAGTGATTTACATTCATTTTCATACAGAATACGCCAAAAAATGGTGGCAATAAAAACTTTCAAAGCACGTGTGTGTCTGGAAATTTTATTTCTATTCTTGAATAACTTATATACTTTAAACTTCGAGCATTTTGCAGAATATTTAAAAAACACTGTTTGCGCATTTTAGAGAAATAAACATGATGTTTCAATGCCTATTTTACAACGAGGGCTTATTAATGAATGCATTTTAGAGAACAACAACAAATTAAAAAAATTATTTTCGTATCCCGATAATAATTTTTATAACTATCAAATAATGATACCAAACAAGATCAAAATCTGTACATACATTAATATAAAAATTTCGAATATTTTTATGTAACATTTGAAAGATTCAAGATATTTTCACACGTTCTTTTAGAGATACGTATTATTTTTTAACAAATATAAAAACGATTAATTTAATAAAATATAATGGAATACTCAAGCAAAATTATATTTTGTATTTATGTTGATAAAATACATGTTTTTGTACGAATTCAATTTTTGTTATATAAATTTTATTTGTAATAGCAGAATAGAATTTTGATTTTGTTTTGTTCATCGAACTACCGCCATCAAAGAAGAAATAAAGGATGATGCTTTGAATGAAATAGAATACAATCGTTAGGAGTTATTTGAATCAGCATTTTTTTCATAAAAGTGAAATACTAATTTTTAATTAAACATATATTATTTTCATCATTTTTGTTTAGTTTGATGTATTTTTCTGCTAAAGAACTGATAATTTCAATTAAAATGTTTAAATAATTTCAGCTTTACATTCTGAGAATTATTTTTAAATATATTTATTCTTATTAATTTTATTGTAAATAATACCTATATTATTTAAAAAGCAACTAAATATTTCGTATATTTAGCAAAGAAACTGAAATATTTATTGAATCAAGTGAATGAACAGAAATTAGATTTACTTATATTACAAGAGTAATGTTTTCTACGGAAATGAATTAGAAAGTATCGCTTAATCCAATTTCTTGCACTTGAGCGGTTCATTTTAGCGAGAGTATTTCTAGATTAAATGTATCTTGCCCAAAGTTACAACTAATGAGATTGAATCTTGTAGTATAGTATTTTGCTTTGCTTTCTTGGTAGTATAAGACATTATCTTCTAGAAAATCTAATTGTAGGAAAATAATAAACATCGAGAATCCAAACGTCATTTTTCTTCGAAGAATTAAGTATTCTTAAGAATTCTTCGGTTTCAGGTTATATTTTTGACAAATTGTATTCAGAGTTTTGTATTTGTATTGACTAACGCCATTAGTTGATAGTTAGTTTTTTAGTGATTATATAAACATTAATAATATGTAGCTGTTATGTACACATAGGTCATTCAATAAGAAAATTTTCTATGTGAATAGCTCCAAAATTTCAAAATATTTTGCACAATTTCCCTTCAGTACTCTTTACCTCTAACTTCAATTTTAGTAAACTGTTATTAACAATCGCACCATTTACGATCAAACTTCAGAACAGATAGTTGATTGCGATTCATTGAACCACAATGCATGACATAAATATTCTTTTTTTTTCAATTAAATGTAACGTAACTAGGACTTATGGCCATGTTACACTTAATGTTACACCATGTTACCAAAGTTACACTAATCTCAAAAACATTACCATGACTTAACGGTATATTAACATTTAAGTCATGAAAATAACTAAAGTAAGTTAAAAATTTCAGATGCCACCCTAAAGTGCCTTACTGTGGATAGGGAGGATCCTGGGTTCGAATCCCGGTTCGGGCATGGATTTACTCTCTTTCTCCTGTCTTAGTTCTTTTCTTGTATGAATGGTTGACCACCCTATAAACGGTAATCTGTGGCATGCGTGTCCTGAGGAAGTCAGACTCCACACCAAATTACGGTTCAGTTGGAAAAATGGGGCAGCGCACACCATATTGCCAACTTAGCTAGCACAAAGACAAACAACATAGTTTTCAATTAGTTCATTTTTGATTTCGAGATCTATAATTTCATTTTTATATTATTTCAGGAAATTTCCTTTTTTTTTCCCTCTGAATATAACCGAAAGGCCCTTGAACTTCATTGCTTTGACATTAAAGAATTTCCCTACAGAAGAGGCGTACTTCGATAACAGCACATCTTTGAAAGCAACAGAGGACCCAAACAGCGATCAACCGGAAGAAAGCAAAATCAAGACATCCATTTTCCATCGCTCATCATTGAGTAGGAACGAAATTAGGATTCCGAAGAACATCAGTCACAAGAAAGTCTGTGATTGCGACATTGTTTTAACAGATTTAAATGAAACCAAAATCCTGAAATTTTAAATTTAATGCTACGTGACTACATAAGCAGTACTCTCTTCGCAAATGGGTAAAACAAAGATATGGTATTTGATTTTTTTATTGTACTTCTTATTTTCAATTTTGAATTGAAAATTGTTCTGCGTTCTTGATATAGTAAAAAATAAAATAATTGCTAATAGAATAAAAAATCACAACATGCAATAAAAATATAAATGGAATAAAAAATCACAACAAAAGTTGCAGTTAATAAAAAAACCGCATATTCCAATTTTATAAAGTTAGTTAAGTAGAATCCATAAAATGTTCTTTTTGTTCCCATTAATATTATTATATGGGCAACATTGCCTATTTCAGTTTTTCTGACCGAGGGCCTGGGGACGAAATGCACGTCCTGGTTAGGTGATCAGCCTCACACGAAATGCCAGTGTTTAGTTAACAAGCATGCTTGGTACTCAGTTTATGGAACCACTGAACGTATGAAAGATGAAGTCTACCTCGCCATAGGTATATATATATATATATATATATATATATATATATATATATATATATATATATATATATATATATATAAATTTCTTCTACGGCTTGTCAATAAAATTTCGAGTCATTCTTGGCATTTCAGTAACCTAGATAAATATCTATAAACATGTCCAAATGTAGTGCGATAAGGATTTAAAAAATTAATTTCTATTTTTCCCGTTCCCTAAACGCCGAAACACGATTTCAAACATCTCCATCTAAGAAACAAACTAAATCTTTTTTTAAAAAGACTGGCAACACCCAAGCCATATTTATCTCAACTTTGCATAAACAAATGTTCCTTCCATCAATTATTCACTCATTCAATTTTGTTCGGAAGAAGCTACTGTCTTAGGATTTTAACGATCCATTTATCTGATAAATAAACTGCTCTTCTACGCAGTTAATAGAAAGCAGTCTATTGTTCCGTGAATCCTTAGAAGCCTTCGTCACGCTAAACAATTCAGGCCAACTCCCCGCAAAGTGTTTGAGAAATTGAAGTGAAAATCTTAACTTCGATACATAAAAAGAAAACTACTTAAATTATACAGTGTATTACAGTCATCAATAAAATGGATAAACTAGTGTGTTTACCAGGAAAATGCAGATAAAATGGTAATTTTAAGACTAATTGTAAGCATGGTTGGCATTTCAAGCTTCTTATAAGACTTTCAAGGCTTGGGTGAACCTTCTGAATTTATAACTACGCCTTACGTCACTCTTGCAATGCTATAATAGCCAAATAGTGTTTAGTAAAGTTAATTGGAATCTAAATTTAAAGAAAAAAGTTAAGTTTTTAAGGCTAAAAAGTTCTTGTATTTTTCAATTTTTGCCTATGATATTTCTAATCATGCTTTATATATATATATATATATATATATATATATATATATATATATATATATATATATATATATATATATATATATATATATATATATATATATGTATGTATGTATGTATGTATGTATGTATGTATGTATGTATATATATATATATATATAAAGCATATATATAACATACGAAAGAGCTAATCCTTCTACATATTCAAATATATCAAAACAGTAAAATGATTTATGTTCATATTGTAATGATTTCGATGACCGTGAGATGACGCTGGAGAGGCGGCAAAAAAGAACTAGTTTTAAAAAAGCAGAAGAGACATAGGAAGTGCTGTTCCACGGCCAACTAGACACACAAGGCCGTGTAAGCTTTTCGTGACGTCACGGAGACCGTCCTTCCTCCCAAAAGCTTTCGTTGGAAGTGAAACCGGGAATAGTTTGCTTATAAGCCGTTAATTTAGAATTACCATTCAAAGTTTGATGGTTAAAGTATTTGCAATAAATATTTTGGAATTTAATATTTATACTGTTTTTTTAAAGTTAATTTATTCCAAAATCTGAAATATTTGAGTCCAAAATCTGAAATATTTGAAAAATGAATAAAATTTGAAATATTATTTGTTTATCATTTTATTTAAAATCCGAAATTCATATACACTTATAAAACAATTTTCAATTTTTATAATTTAATCAATTCTGTCCTTATATTTCACTTGCATTAATATCAGAAATATGAAGAAAGTAATACTGCAAAATAATTTCACAATTTCTTTCAGTGCATTCTTGAGTGAAATTTTTTCTTTACTTTCCTTCTAATTCATATTCTGTAAGTTGATAAATTAAATACACATATTCAACTATCTTTCATGAAAAACATGTATTCATTTAAGAGTTTGGAATTATTTTATTCATAATATATAAGTCCAGTATCTAAAATATAATAATTCATAAGTGTTTTATTATCATTTCATTTTAAATCTGTGTTATTTATATATTCTTAAAAAATAATTTGTGTGAATACTTTAAGAATTTAATCTATTGTATCCTTTATATTTAATTAGTATTAGTATCAGAAATATGTAGAAGGTAATGATACAAAATAATTTCACTACTTCTTTAAATGTATTTCTGAGTTAATGTTTTATTTGCTTTCATTCCAGTTCATATTCTGTAAGTTGATGAATAAAATACACATATTTCACTATCTTAGGTACAAAACAGGAATCATAAATATTATTAATATTATGATAAAAATGAACTAAGGGAAATTAAAAAAAGAATAAGAAAATTTCAGTTGACATGTAAATTGATGTTTTAAAATAATTACCTTACTTTGAGTAAAGAATTGTAAAATAAACAAATTAATAAAAAAATTAACAAAATTTTCACTCTGCTGATTTTTGAATTGTAATATAAAAATATTTTCTAAAGCAACTTTCTGCTCCTTTAAAAATCATAAACATGGTGGAATCGAAATTATGCATCCAGTTTTGATTTAAAAAACAAAAAAGGAGTTTCTTTTTATCTTAATGATGTACTTATTATTATAGAAATACATTAATAATTCAGATATTTAGCTAAAATTATTTTCTTATATACATGTATCATTTCTTGTCTTGTGTACATTTTAAGCAAAAAGTAATCATATGCAATACGGTATATATATAATTATTTTTCTAATTGAGTCATAAAAGAAACTAAATTATTATATTGTTATTTGAAGTTTGCTAATTCTAAGCCATTAAGTTTAAATTTATTCAAACATCGCCAAATTATACTTTCAAGCACATTAACTTACAAATAATATATTTTACTGTAGCTATTGTTGAATGTTACTTACACAGTGCAAATTTCTGAGCTATGAAATGTGAACTTTTTGAAATTAACATAAAAATATATGTGAAATATATTTATAATGCATAATCCAAAATGATAGCTGTAGCGCCCTCTATCTGCAGCGCCACCCATGGCATCGTCAACGAGACAAGCGTCTCGAGACCGGGCCCGGAACGTCGGCTCCAAATGGGAATTCTAACGCATGCGCACTTGAAGAGAGTAGTTGCAATAATTTGGCGGTGTAAAATGTGACTATTGTTCAGACTTAATATTAGTAACCTTATGTTTTCTTATTCCCCGATCTAATTTGAAACGAGATTCGTGTTAGTCGATTTGTTATGTTTGCAAGTTTTAATATTTTTTCGAAATATGAAGGAAAAGCGGAATAGTTTGCTTATATCTTAGCACCATATTAAAAATAGAAATAGATAACAACTTTATTTGTATTTTATATGGTGCTGAAGACATTTATTTTTTCGCAGATAAGGTGGATGTGATAATATGAAAGTAACAAAGAAGTGTGAATTGCATTATCACGTTTCCTTCTTATTTCTGTATTCCCATGATAAAATTAATTTGACTAAATTGTTTTTGACACTATCATGCTTTAATTATAAATTAGCATCTCAAGTTTTTTTTCCAAAGCCAAAATTAAAATATCTGTTAATTCAAAATAAAAATTGTTTAAAGCATTTTTTGCACACATGATTTGTTTTAATAAACTTTGTATGTAATATAAATTTCAATAAAAAACCGCTGAATAAAAAATATTTTGCTATTTAGTGTGTACATTGTCTATTTTTTAAATTAAAAATTCAAAATAATATATATCACTAGTTGTAAATATTAAACATCTGTAGTTCAATTTAAGAATGCGACTCATTTATTTGAAATACAAAAAGATTTATATTCTTTAAAAAGGGGAAAATTTATAAATTTCATTTATATGAATAAAAAGACACTCAGTATAACATTTCATTCTGATTTCTGTGTTTTAATAAAGATATTATAAATATAAATGGGAATAAAATATTGTATGTGAAAATCTGAGGGTAAAACTAAATAAATTTTTTTCACTTAATTTCTCAGAATTCATATAACATTGGGATGAATCCGTCCCCAAAGCCACAAATATTGCTTCAAAACTTTTTTCATAAGCAGCTCAATTTTGAGCTCCAGATTATTTTCCTATTCTTGTTAGCCGTTTTACTTCTAAAGAATAGTGTACAAATATAAAATTAACTGAAAATGAAAGAGATGAGTTCTCGAAGAAAACTATTTCAGCAGAAGGTACCCAGTGAGGATGTACTTGATGAAAAAATATACTGTTCTCATGATGGTGATGAATTTGAACAGTGATTAAGAATCTGAATTAGGAGAAATATTTTTGTAACGAAACAATGAATCATATAATATTAACTACAATTCTTCTCTTCCTTTAGATAAATCAAAATATCAAGTTGAATAAATTTCAAAAAATAAAATTCTTTCTTAAATAGAAACTTCGTATAAAATATTTTTCAGCTACTTTCTTTGCAATAATGTCAAAAGGGCTTATGCATAATCTGTTTAATAAACATAACAACTTACATATTTATAAATAATAGTAAATTTTTTATGAATAAATAATTAATAGTTCTAATAATGCATAGACATTATATTCACAATGAATTAATAAACAAATTCTTTCTTATTTTTACAAAAGTATAACAATACTAAGTCGTTTAATCTTTAGAGAGGAAAAGATCATGTAAACGCAATACACACACATCCATTGTTTTTATAATACAAAGAAATTATATTCCCGATGAATTAATTTTAACTAATAATTTGTTATATTTATAAAAATATAACAATACTAAATCGATACATTTTTCTAAAGGAAAACGGAAAGCGTAGCTGTGAAATCCGCCATGTTTAAGATTGAGATAAACTTCCTAGCCAGAGAAACTTATCGCTTTCTTTACATCGCCAAGTCACTGAATCATAACCAAAATCTTCTGGGAGCCAAGGCTCCGGGCTCTGGCTCGAGACGCTTGTGTCAACGAGAAGGCCAGTCCCTCTCCAACAACCGACAGTATGAGACATGTCCATATGACTCTCATGTTTATTTTTTTTCTTCAAATTTAAATGTTTTAGATGTTATTTGTATTATTTGTAGTGTCTGTGTGTATCTGTGTTGTGCTCAAATTGTACCTTAAATTGTAATAAAATATTTTGAGCTATTTAAGGAACTTATTTCTTTGTTCCTATTAAACCAGCTACATGCTACACGCTACAAAAAATGGCAGCCCAACGTGAGACCCGAGTTCGAGTTTCTTTTTGCTCTTGAAAATTCTACCCAAAATTAAATTTTGTTGTTGGAGGGGAACTCAAAATTTTACAGGTTACCTCCTGATGTGCAGTGTTTTATGGATTCATTAGAAGTATAATCTCATCCGAGATCATTATTGTTCGATTCTGAAGTGTAATCTCATCCGAGATAATTGTGCTAGTTCGTTTGAGGAGTTCAGCGATCTGAAAATTCCAGATAAGTTGCTTTTATACTGTACTAAGAATTAAAATTAAGTTATGTTTAAGCACAAAAAATGTTAATGTTTAAGCACGTATGAATATAAAACTATATAAAAAGTTTCTTTATAAGTTGTGTTCCATAAAAGTGTTATTATTTTATGTTCTTGAATTTTGAACAGTATTATTACTTGCGAGTATAATTATTTGTTTGATTTGGTAGATAAGTTTCACATATTATTAAATGAATAATATTTTGTATTAGAGTATTGAATTAAAAGATATATTTATTTTATTATTATATTTGAAGTATTATAGTATGTGTACGTGAATTAATATCTCTGTTACTTCTGAATATTTTATATTTCTCATATGTTATATTTCTTAATTCTGAATAGTTGAAAATATATTCTTTACAGTGAAATAGTGTTTAAAATATAGTATCTAACAGAATTTAATTGTCTGGTGACTGTTCATTTTTCATGCGATGATACTTTTGTTTTGATTTAAAACACGAAACAAGGCGCCGCAAACGACCGTTGTTATTGCTTTCATATACGCCTCACTGTCTAGCCTTTCAGTATCTATGAATGCTTATTTTTATTTATTTAATTTTTTTTTCGTCATTCACTTTCTGTTTAGAATCTTTGTGTTTTATTTTTTTAGTAAGTGGTTTCATTGAATAAAGAATGAAAATATATTGTATTCCATGTTTATATTTAAGGTTATATATTAAGATTAAAACATTATTATTAATATTTTGGTAAAAGGTATCAGAATTGATATTCTAGAAAATTGAAGAACTTTTAAGTTAAATAAAAAGTCAATAAAACATTTTGTTATTTATATATAAAATATTCTTTGAATGCATATGATTTAGTTATCTTAATTAATATATTTTGAATTATTGAATGTGGTATTAAAGTATTGATAAAATATAATTTATAAACAAAGGTACATATTTAGTGATTATTGGTAATTATAAAACGAAAGTAAAGAGTTATAAATGAAACGAAAATAAAATTCATGGTAGAATTGTGAAATGCTTTGTTTTGGTTTTGTTTGATTACAGTGAATATCATATGAATATTTCAGGTTTATTTACAAAAATTTAAGAATTCATTTTATTTGTAGTAAATATTTGGATAAATAATAATAAGTTATACGTTACTTATGTTTAAAGTTAAAATGTTTATATTTTCACATAATATTGTATTTAAGACTGATGGTGTTTAAATTTCGTTTTAACTAAAATAAATAAACACATATTTTAAAAAATCAGTGTTTTAAATCAGCTGAAAATAACTTTAGAACTCTTAAAAATAAACTCATGCAAAAATGGCCTTCCTTGGGAAAGGGAAAAAGAAGATTTGAGAAACCTCGCTATAGAAATGGGGCTAGGGGTAGCAGATGATCTAAAAGTAATTCAACTGAAAGATATTATAACCAAATCAAACGATTATGATGAAGAGTTAGTGAAAAATATGCTAACTAATATAATAGAGGAACGGCTTGAAAAAGAAAAACAAGCTGAATACGAAAAAGAAAGAGAGCATGAATTGCAACGCTTAAAACTTCAAGTGGAAGCTCAAAAAGTACTTTCCTCCACAGCTCCAGCCAGTGAAGCAGAGAAAACAAATTGGGATCTGAATCGTATTCTCCCAAAATTTAATCCCAATAAGGATGAAATAGGACTGTACCTGACAGTTTTTGAACGTCAATTAAAATTAGTGAATATACCTGAAAGGAATTGGATGCCGTACTTGATAGGCTCATTGCCAGCCGAAATAAATCAATTAATTGCTAGAGAAAATGAAGAAGATGTTAACGACTACTCAAAGGCGAAAGAGATGCTCTTGAAGCGTTTTCGACTTACATCATATAGGTTTCGGCAGATGTTCTCGCAACATAGAAAAAGTGCAGAAGTAACATGGAAAGACTTCTATTTTGAAATTAAATCATATTTCGAGGGATGGGTAAAGGAGTTGAATATCATCACTTTTGAGAAATTGCAAGACTTAATTATCGCTGACCAGTTAAAGAAAAGAATACCTCCAGAGGTAAGAGAACATTTTGTGGATCAATGGTCAGAGCTGAATGATCCTTTAGAACTTGCAGAAAAGCTTGACAGTTATGAAAATGTAAGACTGGGAATGAAGAAAAATTCACCTATCTTTGCTAAGAAGCCAAATTTCAAAGACTATGTTAAATCTACTTTGGAAAGAAACTATAAGCCTCCTAACTCTAGGGAACATAAAAAAATAAAATATTCCAACTATGAAAGTCCAAAATTTAGTAAAGACAAGCCAGAAAGAAAATTTTCGGTTCATTGCTATGGATGTGGTAATCCTGGTTTTATTCAGTCTAAGTGTCCAAAGTGCAACATATTAAAAGAAGAGGCTAAAACAGTTGTTAATGGTGTAAAATTGTATACCGCGCAAGTTTCAGATTCATTGTCTAACTCAATTTTTTTAACTGTTTGTGGTGAAAAAGCAGCTTTTTGTGCCGACACAGGTGCATCAAATTCCATTGCGGGAGAGAGATTTTTTTGTTTATTGAAAGAGAAAGGTTTTAAATTTCAAAAGAAGAATATTACAATGGTACTTGCTGATGGAAAAGAAAGAAATGTCCCAGCCTTGACAACAGTCGTGAATCTTAATGTAGAAGGAAAGAAAGTTCGTATGAAATTTATTGCGTTACCAAACGCTAAAGGTAATAGAACATTGCTTGGCACTGACTTTCTCCAGGCTGCTGGTATTGTGCTTAACATCCAGAATGGCACTTGGCATTTTAGTGAATATCCACACAGACATTATCCATTTTATCAGGAAACATCTGAAACCGTAAGTGCTACAAAAGTAATAATGTCGCAAAAATTAACTTCGCCTGATATGTCTGCTGAAATTTCAGAAACCTCTAATTCCGTGCAATTGAGAAATGATGAAGGAAAACACTTGACAAGAGAACAACGTCACAAATTAAATTCATTGCTGGAAGAATTTGAAAATAACTTCAAACCAGGGGGAGAACCTACTCCTTTTATTGAACACAGAATACAGACTGGAAATAGCCTACCTGTTGCTGAACCTCCATATAGAATGACACCTGCAAAGAAAGAGTTGTTGAAGAAAGAGCTAGATTCCTTACTAACTGAAGGAATAATTGAGGAATGTGAATCTCCTTATGCAAGTCCTGTGGTATTAGTGCCTAAACCGAACGGTACCATCAGATTGTGTGTTGATTACCGTAAGTTAAACTCAACGACTATTCCGGATAACTATCCACTACCTAGAATGGATGATTTATTGACTGAAGCCAAGTCGACGAAATACATGTCTACGATAGACTTAAGATCTGGTTATCATCAGGTCAAAGTTCATGAATCGGACCAAGAGAAGACTGCATTCATCTGTCCATTTGGAACTTTTAAATTTTTACGTATGCCTTTTGGGTTGCGCAACGCACCCGCAACTTTTCAACGTCTCATTGATAAATTTAGATCTGGTCTCAAAGATGTTTTTGCATTGTCATACCTTGACGATATCATTATCTTATCAGAAACTTTTGATGAACATATATCAGATTTACGAAAAGTGTTTGAAAGACTTTCTATATTTAAACTGAATGCTAACAGAAGCAAATGTCATTTTTCTTGTGACAGAGTGAAGTATTTAGGTCATTGGATAACTGAAAAAGGTGTGGAAGTGGATGCTGACAAAGTATCTTCTATTCAAAAAATTCCAACACCAAAATGTGCTAAAGAAGTTCAGTCCTTCCTACAGACTTGTTCCTGGTTCCGGAGATATGTTCCCCATTTTTCTGAAGTTGCTAGACCCCTTAGTGACTTAACAAAAAAGAATAAACAATGGACATGGGGTGATACCGAACAGAAAGCATTTGATGAGTTAAAAAGACGGCTGATTTCACCACCTGTGTTGTCTCAGCCAGATGGATCTAAACCATTCCTCATAAGAACTGATGCTAGTAATTACGCTCTAGGAGCAGTCCTTATCCAAGGAGAAAGGCCGGAAGAACATGTGATTGAGTATGCCAGTCGATTGCTCAGTTCAGCAGAAAGAAATTATTCAACTACTGAAAGAGAAGCACTAGCTGTGGTATGGGCACTTGAAAAGTTCCGTGGCTATGTGGAAAATCAAGAAATTATTATTGCATCTGATCACCAACCCTTGAAGTGGCTTATGAGTATTAAATCGCCATCCGGACGCTTAGCTCGATGGGCTCTTCAAATCCAGTCATATCATCCGAAAATTCTTTACACTCCAGGAAAATCTAATGTAATTGCAGATCTTCTGTCCAGACCAGTTGATAAAGTGGACAAATTTGTTTGTAACTTGAACACTATTTCCATAGATTTGCCATCCAGGAAATCTAAAGATATTCGTGAAGAACAATTGAAGGATGAGGATGTAAGAAAAATCATAGACTGCTTTGAAAGTGGTCGGAAAGATGAAAACTATGTAAATTGGACTAGTAGAGGGTATCTGATGAATCAGGGAATACTGTATCGATATTCGCCTGAAACAGAGTCAGAAGAAGCACAGTTAGTTGTCCCTTGTCACGAGCGAGAACGTGTCCTACAGCAATATCATGATACTCCCACTGCAGGACATTGTGGAGCTGAGAATACGTATCATAAAATTGCTTCTAGGTATTTCTTTCCTGGCATGAGAAAGTTTATCGCCGAATACGTGAAAGATTGTGCTGAATGTAATCGGTACAAATCTAACAACCAGAAACCTGCTGGATTACTCAGAACGCCTATTTACTCACAAAGATTTGAGACGCTGGCAATAGACTTGTTTGGCCCTCTCCCAGAGACCCCAACTGGAAAAAAATGGATTTTTCTTGTTGAAGATACAAGTACACGATGGGTCGAACTTTTTGCCCTAAAAGATGCTACAGCTATCAATTGCTCTAAAATATTGATAGAAGAAGTCTTCTTACGCTATGGCCTACCTAGAAGGGTAATCAGTGACAATGGCGTACAGTTCGTCAGTGCTGTAATGCAACAAACTTGTAAAATCTTGGGTATTAAGCAAGATCTTATACCGTTATACCATCCTCAAGCAAACCCTGCTGAACGAAAAAATCGAGACCTAAAACCCAAATTAGCAATTCTAGTTGGTGATTCACATGATACTTGGGAGGACAAACTACCCATGATACGTTTTGCTTTAAACACTGCAAAATGTGATTCTACAGGTCATACGGCAGCTTACCTTCAGTTCGGAAGAGAGCTTCGAACCACAGATGATGTCAAGCATGATATAAGAGCTGTCATTGATAACGATAACTTCGTCGCAGAGATAACACCTTACTTGAAAGAATTTGCACGTCTTACACCCTTAATTAGAGAACGTGTAGAACAAAAACAAGATGCAAGAAAGGAGTACTTCGACAAGAAGCATAGACCCGCTTATTATCAACCAGGTGATAAAGTTTGGATCACTTTACATCCCATAAGCAAGTCTAAGACCAAAACAAGTAAAAAATTCATGCCCAAACGTGAAGGACCTTATATTATCCTAACAAATAGATCACCAAATACATATGATGTTGCAGACCCTGCTGCCCCTGATCAAGTACTCGGTACTTATCATACCAGTATGTTGATGCCTTATCAACAATCATCTAGAGATAACGGTCCCGTTTTCCCTTTGAAAAGTAGAGGAAGACCACGTCGACACCCTCAGCAGCTTCCTAATCTCAATCCTGTCTCCTTGCCGGGACGTCGGCGGAGCCAGAGGGGGAGTCTGTAGCGCCCTCTATCTGCAGCGCCACCCATGGCATCGTCAACGAGAAGGCCAGTCCCTCTCCAACAACCGACGGTATGAGACATGTCCATATGACTCTCATGTTTATTTTTTTTCTTCAAATTTAAATGTTTTAGATGTTATTTAGTATTATTTGTAGTATCTGTGTGTATCTGTGTTGTGCTCAAATTGTACCTTAAATTGTAATAAAATATTTTGAGCTATTTAAGGAACTTATTTCTTTGTTCCTATTAAACCAGCTACATGCTACACGCTACATAGCTATATATTTTTCTTAACCATTAAAAATTCATGTTTAAGTATCTTGTAAATGTGAAATTCTTAAGTTGGCATATAATATATCATAAGACTCAAAAGTTGCTACCTTTATGAATTTTTAAAAGTAAACATCTTCCTGATATATTAAATAATTTTTCAATCCAAGACTCACTTTTTTTACTATATATATTAAATACTACAATGTACAAGTACTACTAAAATAAATTACAGATACCTAATCATTGAAATATTAATCAATACAAATGTAACTTTTATAGTGGCTTCTGCACAAATAAAAGTTAATACTGTTAATGCTTGTTAAAAAAGTTTTATTTGGAGTACTTTTTTGATACTGCTTTAAACAATAAACTTGAACAAAAAAAATTTTTTCACATAAAAATACTAACAGCAAAAAATTTTTTTAATGAAATTTTATTTAATTATCAAATATAAACATAGTTTATACAAATTTTCAAAAAATATAAAAAGAAGCATTTCTTTTCAATCATTGACTCTTGATTAGAAAACCATATTAGAAATAAAATATAACTTTTAAGTTTGCCTTATGTTTCAGTTCAGTTTATGAGTTTGTTTGGATAATTTTTAACGTAAATGATACAGTTTTTAACTTTTAAAACATTATAAGTATCACCAATGACAAATTTCAATCCAAATAAGTTTTGCATAGTGATGTAAAACAATTTATGATGGAAAAACATTAAGTTTTAAGAATACTTGCAAGAAAATGATCATTTAAAAACAACAAACTCATTTTTATCAAATTAAGATAATATATTAGATGCAGTTAATGTATAAAAGTAAATAGATCTTGGAAAACATAACACTATTTTTGCATAAATCAATAAATAAAAATTATGCATTTAAAGCTTTCTTAATAAATATAAAAGGTCATTGAAATTATTAATGTATATTAAAAAATTTATATAGCTTTATAAATTTTTAAGGTTTTATTTTTTAAATTTTTTTAATTTCCTATCAGAACAATTTATGTTCTTATTGTTAGACTTGTTAATTTTCATTACATTTTTATTGAAAACATTTTTATCTGTTTCAAATTTTGAGTAATTATTTAAACATACATTTGAAAACATTAGAATAACTTTTAAAATATTTACAGAGAAACATGAATTACAATTAGTACAAATTTGGTTAAAGTCAAACAGGCTACTTTCTTTTAAATAGTTTTCTGTTAAATTAATTAATATTACTTGTTGTTTACCGTGGTTAAGAAATAATTTTTCATAATCCTTAGAAATTAATTTTTGAAATATAACATAACAAACAGAAATTGTAAATACCATATTCGCAGATGGTGCTTTCAATCCCCCTCGATTAATCATATTTAAATAAACAGAATGTTCAATCATTTCGAGAGGAGAAATTAACATTTCTGCACCAATTTCTACATCAATATTTCGTGAGCCATGAAAAAATAGTTTGCAATTTTCACACATAAGTTTAAGTTTAAAAACACAATATCCAGCAATGTATGTAAGAATCTCATTTTCATCAGGAGAAATATCAACTGTCAAATCATCAATAATATCTGCAAACAGGTCAAGACTGACGTCATTTCTATTAGGTTGGCACACATCATTGATAAACAGTCTAACAGGAATGTCCCCATATCTTTCTGAATGCAAAGTTAGAATAGATTTAATTCTTAATTTTCTTTCTGATTCCAACACTTGTTGCAAGGATACATGATAATTACAGCCAGACATTTGTCGATATTGTGAAAATCTGAACTCCAAAGCATCAGTGTGAAACTTCGAAGTCAAGACATATTTTGCTCCATCTGAAAGCAAAGTCATAGCAATGTTTATTATAACTTCACTTGTGTGGATGAGAGCAGTAAAAGTTTCCTTGCTCAAACAACCATTTCGAGAAGGCTGTTTCATATTCATCCAAGATTTTGCCCATGCAGCAAAAGATTTTAAAAATGTCACATTTTCAGTATTATTTAATGAAAAAGGCAATGAATCAATATTTCTTGTGAACTTTGCTTTATATTCATGAGACACATTCATTATATCCCACCATCTTTTAATATAGACCAAAAAAGATACTGTATCCTTGACATTATATATATCTTTTGGATGATATTTTTCCAGACATTGCAAGGCAACTGGATTACTTTCATGAAAAATATTTACAGCTGCCAATACATTCTGTCGTTCAATATTTGTTGGATATAATGATTTGACATTTAATTTAAAAGCATATTTCACAACAGAACTTTGTTCAAATGCAAAAGCCTTTCTCAACAGTCCAAATGAAGGATGAATGACATTCCCTATTCCTTCAACACTTGGACAGGTGAAAGTCTTTTCTGAGTCAAGTTGAGAAATCCAATTATTTCTGATGCACTTCAAGATATGTACAGCATCAAAAACAAGATATAAATTTTTACCTGTAATTGGATTTTTTACTGCATTACTAGAGAGAGGGCCATCACACATCAATTGAAACATGTGTCTATTAACAGAGTTATTATCGGAAATAATAGATAGAACTTCAAATCCTGATTTGTGAAGTATATTCAAAGTTCTTCTTGTCAAATTAAACAAATCTTCGGCTGTCATCGACAATACAGGCACTAATGAAACAACTTCTTTATATGAAGAAAAACAAGATGAGATCATGAATGCCTGAATGGAATTAGCTTGTGCAAGAGTTTCACAATTTTCAGCAAAACCTGTTATTTGATTACCTTTGTAGGTTACTTTTTGCTTAATGTGAATCTCATCAATTAGCAAGTTCACTAATTTCTCTTCATCTTTCAGCTTTTTGCATTTTTGTCTTATATAATCAATGTTTTCTTCATTGTTACAGGAGGAATTTAAACTTCCAACATTGAGAACTTTCTTTAACATATCAGTACTAGGGAAAGCTAAAACATCAGAGTTTAAAATAGCTCGATAACAAGAAGGTGAAATAATATATAAGTAAGCAGCAAATTCATAAATATTGGAACTGTATCTTCTCGCAGATTTTACTTTAGAACAAAGTGTCATTTGCTCAAATATAAAATTTCTTCTGTCATAATCTTCAGAAGTATCTTCTTGCATATAATTTTTCCATGCTTTCAAAGCTCCTTCATAACTTTTTTCAATAGATAGAGGAAGTGAATTTGTCATTCCTATAACATTTTCTAATTGGCTCCATAACACCAATTTACCATCACTCAAAAGATGATTAAACTTTGTTATTTCTTGAGCAACACCTTCAACAAAAACTGAAATTGAAAAATCAATGTTTATTTTAATGCTTTTTAAAAGAGAGGGAACAGATTGAAAATTCATAAATAAAACATGAGCTTCAGTTTCAGTTTTGTGTACTATAATATTATCCGGAAGAGAAACTTTTTCCGGTATTTTCGTTAATTCTTCAAAAGAATCAATTTTATCTGCAGTCATAAAATCTGATAAAACTTTTTCAGAAAGAGCATGTAACTTTTCATTTCTGCTTATTCTTTTAACCACATTTTTTTGCGTCAGGTATGCTGGACAGCCAGGAAATATTGTAGGAACAGCTCCATCCTTTAATTTAGGACGATCTCGAGGTATTTTAATATCCTCTCCATTTTGAGGTAAATAATCAAATCTGATAATTTGATCATCAGCGAAATGTTTTTCACAAACAACGCTTCGTTTGCTAGGGGTGAAATCTTTTCGGGGAATTTTTTTAACCACAAAATTTTCTTCGCTTCTTCTTTAGGAAATCTGAAACAGGATACATATGAGCCAGTACCATCATAATTTGACTTGCAATAAGGAACACAACAACGATCAGGCATTTTAAATTGATTAAACTTCGAACACACGCCGTAAATGACAACAATGTTTGTTTCGCACAGCTTCGATCGTTTCTCCTTAAGACGACCAATGTGACGTCATATCACGTGACCGCCAAGCTTACACGGCCTTGTGTGTCTAGTTGGCCGTGGCTGTTCGGAACAATATATATTATATTGCTAAAATTTATGAATGATAAACTCTCGGCACAAATATAATTTAGGGTCATAACAATACTTGAAGTAATGTAAAAAAGGATGGAAAAAAAGCAATATAGTAAGATAATAGATGTTTTATATAAAATAGAAACGTCTAAGAGAGATTAGATCTAAGAAAATAATATACCTTAAAATCTACCAATAAGAATATTTCTATGAAGTGGGAAACATTGAATGTCACTAGCACTTTTTGCTAATCATCTTTAAAAGAAAATATTACATTTGGATCTATTTTATTTATTTATTTATTACATTACATATATTCAGACTTGTATGCTTGATTCTTGAGATCCGCTTGTAATTTTTCGTCGATATTAGGACAAATAGCACAATGATGTACAACCACAGAAGAATAACGAAGAAAGCGCCCAGGGCCACGGTGGGAATCGAACCCACACTCCTACGCTCTCAAGCAATTAGCAGTGATGCCTTTGACCACTCAGCCACGGAGCGCCCAATCTGAAAGTTTGAGAGTGAATAACTTTCTACTCAAATTCATCTGAAATTACTTTCAATTCTGCTTAATTTCATCGAACTTTCTTTTCAAGCGCTTTGCTTAAATTACAGATATTTCTCTGCAGATGATCAAAGAAATTCAATCAAAAGAAAATGCAAATTATAAAATACCGTGAACGATGTGATCGCTTCGGAATTTTTCAATTTCATGTTGGACAAAGAAAAATTTATTCCATTCCTAACAATTATATCTTTTAAAATGTGTGATGTCTTTTAAATTCAACTTCAACAATTTCAAACTTCAAAAACTTTTAAGTAATTTTTAAATTTGATTCAGTATTTCCAGTAATAAAGCAAGTAAAAAAATCTGACATATTTAAAAATAATTTCCTTTCAGAAGGAAAATACGTATTACTTTCAAAATAAATATTTCACAAATTTGAAAAAAATATTTTTTTCATACATTTACGAAGTCTTTTTCAAAAAATTTTTAATATATTGCAAAAATACCTCATTAGTGTATCATATCTTTATAGAATAAGTGCATTTTGCTTGAAATTTGTTCCAAAACTTATAACTACTCATTTTTTCCCCATTTCCTTCATGTAAGAATCTTTTTCTTCACATTTATTTTAAGCAGAAAAGTATAAATATCCTTATTGATTAAATAAAATTTTATATATAATAAAATATATATATATATATATATATATATATATATATATATATATATATATATATATATATATATATATATATATATATATATATATATATATATATGTATATAATAGTAGATAGATGCTTTATAACGGATAGCATAATATCTGATTTACAAAATTACATTACATATAATTTTTTAGAATCTAAATTATTCAATTATTCACTGCATATTATCTTATGGAAAGATTTTTCTATCGATAGAAGTTAATATTTACGTGTTTTGAAATGGAAACCGTAAAATTTAAAATACTTTCATATCAAGAAATGTGAAAGTCGAAAACAGAAAAGCAGCACATTCCATTGTTTCTCAGGGTTTTATTTCGAGCTGCTGGTTTTTTCTTCTGTTAAGACGGGTCATACTATTAGATCTAGAAGAACTTTACATCCGAGGCAATAAATAGCGAGCTACACAACTAACGAATAAACATTCAAATTCCTTCTATCCGTTATCCAATTTTGCATTTTTAAGTTTTTAATATCCCTAAGATGCTAATCGATGAGATTAAAGCTTTAAGAGTTCTAGGTATAATTGATATTATGGTGATTTGTTGGTAAGATTTTTGATGCCACTGCAAAAAAAAATACCGTGGATATAGATCCACTATTATATTCATCATAAATAACAACAACAACAAAAAGTTCCGGATTAGACGACATCCATTGTTAAAGAGTGAGCAATGGATGTTATGTTTCTGTCTTCTGCAGGTACGTGTGTTATGATGGATGCTTGAGAATCTTCCGGTATCTTCCCTTGATACATGAATACGGCCTACTATTAATCTTCAGTCAACAGTCTTAACTTTTTCCTCGGCAACAGGTGAATGTGACCCACTATTTCAGAAATATCCTCACAGAAAGTAATGTAAGAGGTGAATATTAAAATATTTTACAACAATTTTAAGCAGTATCAAAGGGAGAACTCAGTGGCTCATTTAAGGTAGAAACATCAATTTAATGTTATCATTATTTCAAAAAAGGTTGTATATGAAAATTTACATAAGCTACAAATGATTATACTCACCAAGTACAAAATCAGTGTATACATTTTTGCATGAATTCTACATATTTTTATTTTATATTTAAAAACATCAGACTGTGTTTTTAATACGTTTTTTGTTAGTAACACGCATAATGTTTAATCAAATTTATGCAAACCAGATCAATGGAACCGTTAACTTTAATGAATTCCAATATAGGAAGTGGAAAATTATGGATATCTCAGTTTAGTCCAAGACAATCCATGATGTGCTGAGGTAATACCAGTTCTTCTTTACAAAATTTAAAGCAAAGAAGAAATCTCTTGTAGCCCCCCTGCTAAGTGTATATGTGATATAGTGCGTGAAAAAAGTAGGAAGACGCTCGAATTTTATAAATTGTGTTTTATATTTTAACGTAATTAGTGTAAATTTTCTTTTTTATTTTATTAAACTATTTTTCTTTTATTTTCAGTGAATGAATTTTATCTACCCCTAAGGAAATATTATAAAATAGTACTTAAGAATTTTTGGTCTGTGAAAAGAGTAGAACACCTTCAAAAATATTGGTTTGGGGGGAAAATATATAAAAAAGTAAGTAAATAAATAGATAAAAATAATAATGTTCATATTTTGACATGGCCTGCTGAAACTCCAGACCTCAATATTGTTAAAAACATATGGTTAGTAATTGCTCGGTGTGTTTATACTGATGTTGAATGGATGGTATGAATCTTCGATCGAACTTTGAAAAGCTTTGAACTGTGTTTGGGACAATTTTTATCAAATCGAAATTCAAGACTTGTATGATTTCAATGTCAAATAGAGTGTTTGAAGTAATCAAAGCAGGTGGCAGAAGAATTCTTTATGAACAAGTCTTCTATTTTCATTATTTAAAACTGTCCTTTTACTTTTTTCAAACAGTATGATGAAATTAAAACTAATTTTTAATTGTGACAAACAAAAAGTTTCTTACTTCATGTTGCAGATATAGTTTTCTGATTGTAAATAAGCTTTTATAAACGCTGTGATAAAATTATTTTATAAAAATTCAAAGTTATTTTCTTATTTGAAAAAAATCCTAGTGTCCTCCTACTTTTTTTATGCAGTGTGTATGTCCTTGCGTTTATATATATATATGTGTGTCTTTATATGTGCAGCGTATGTCCTTATTTTTCCGTCGATAACGAAAAAACACGTCGTTTATTGATGCGATTTAGCACCATATAAATAACATAGTTTTTATCTATTTATAGCAGTTGAGAGATGAGTTCATTGTTCCACTTTTCCTTCACATTTTTAAAAAAATTTAATATAAATTGCAAAATTTTACATCATGTTTTAATGGCAAAAATAATCGACGGGGGAATACATAAGTTCCTTTTATGATGTATAGTGATAACTGGTCTGGTCACAAAATTCTTAAATATACAGTCAAATAATCTTTCTACATAATTATATTATTATTTTTCAATTATTTGGACGTCATTTAGACATTTGGTCATTTTTATTATATGTTTATTGTTTTGTTTTTTGACTATGTGTATTATATTACTATATGATTTTTAATCATTGATGTTTTTCAGCAATGTTCATTATCTCAAATTATATTCATCATAATATAACATCCAGTCAATATTAGAAATTAATGTACAGTTTAATTTAACAATTGAACATGATTAACATTTAGTATGTAGGAGTTATTAGGAAAGTCCGTTGCCTATTGTGCTGAAAGGAATATTTGTCACTTACATTAAATTGCTCTTTACGATCACAGGGCCACTCTACGATGACAGGGCTCAGCTTAGAGATCGGACTATTATCTTTCGAATAGGAAGTTCCGAGCTGGATACCAGTCTCTGTTGAACAATGAAAATGGGTGTTGCATTCTTGATTTCTTCATGCATATGTATCCAGACGAATGCTTTAAGGGTTTATGATTCAATCCCTTCAAGCAAAGTTGTAATTATTACCATTAATCAACTAAATTCCACATGGAAATAAATTAGAATAATAGCATGGCACTGTTATTCATTAATCTTTCACCTGTCAGTATCGTTTGAATCGTCCAAATAAAGAAGATTTTAAAATATAAAAATTTTATCTTTCTTTTAAAACAGAATTAAAACCCAGTTATATACATCGAAAATTAAAAAACAAATTGAAGTTTTTTAAATTGGCAACAAAGAACAAATAATTCTTATCAATCCTTTACATAAGCATGCTCATTCATTCAGTTATCCATTCCCTATTGTTTAAATGAAGGCATTTTTTTCTGATTTTAAGGATCCATTCATTTAATAAATGAACTGTTGAGCATTTAATAGAAAATTTCCTTCTTTAATTTTTAAACAGTCTCATTCACTGTAAGCAATTCAGGTGAACTCACCGTACAAAGCATTCAATAAAAATAAAGAGAAACTTTCTAATTTCATTAAAAGTTAAACTTGTTTAAAATACATGAGGAAAGCAGAAAAATTAGATGATAAAATACTTTACAAGCTTCAATAAAAATTATGAACTGGTTTGGGGATTAAATAACGTGTGTTGGATAAAGCAAATACATATTTGGAGTATAACTACATTTACATGTGTGTGTTTTCTTTATTTAATTTTTATAAGTTATTTTATTTTAATTAAAGAAAATATTTTATTTCCAACAAATTCTGAGCGTTTTTTATACACTCACACACATGCACATGAGTAGTTTCTCTTGGTTTGGATTTGACTGGATTTTGAGGTCATCATTTTAAGAACTAAAACCATTTTAAGAATTAGAACTAGAATATATAAAATACCCTTTCGAAAAAATAAAAGTGATGGTTATTGGGTAAATAAAAGTTAGATATTCAACAATAAAATAAAATTGTAAGACAAACACAGCAACTAAATTTCTTCAGAAAATTTATCTGACTTGTAAATTTGTAGTATCAATTTATCATTCAAATAATAAAAGATATTAATTTAAATAAAATGAGGTGAATATTTTCTTGAAATAAATCCTTCATCACATTTTTTTTTCAGTTATGAACATATCATCGCGTTTCTGAAATACTTGAACAAAGGAAAGTATAAAAAAGGAAAAATATAGTTAATCAAGTAATTCAATACATCATTTTCAGGAGTGAAAACTGAAATGTCTAAAAGAAATCTGTCGACTGGAAGCCCATTTTTTCGATCTAAAAGATTTAACCGATCAAAGAGAACTCATAAATGACGTATACATTGCTGAATATTGTTGAAATGGAGATTTCACTTTATATTGGTCGACGAAATAAATGCGCTTTTTTTGCCAAAAGTAGCTTTAAAAAAGAAATGGCGAGAGTAAACATTTCATTTGATTTTATATCTAAGACTCGAATACATTAGATTTTCTGTTAAAATGCTTAAAATGCTGTGAAGTTTGGTTGAATCTTTTTCCACAAAGTCCCATTTAAGCCACAGCTAAATGATATTTATTTTCAGCTGATAAATCAATTCAATCTAAAGAAAAGGCAAAGCATAAAATACGATGAAAGATATCACTTCTTAAAGAGTTCAATAACTCTTTAAGAAGTGATATCTTTCATCAAGAACTTTTAAGAAGTGATCTCTTTAAGAAGTGATATCTTTCTCTTGCTGAAAAATGAACAGTCCAATATGTTATTTACCATTATGTTTATTAAGCAAGTTCATTGTTTACTACATATCATCAATATTAGCTGGTTAAGCACATTTTGAAGGTTTCAAAATTTAATTAAAAATCTTAAGTTTTAGTGTAAATCAAAATATTTATTTAAAACCATTTTTTTATTAAAAAGAAATAATTATGCTTTCAAACTTTTACCAGTTCTATCATTTTAATGTAAACAAAAATTAAATTTTTATGTGTCTTAATTTAATATATACCATTCAAATTCATGTAAATAACATTTTAAAGTAAGCACTAAATGTGTTGATATTTTGGTAGTTAATATTTTTGTCAAATTTACTCGTCAATATGATATCCTCGTTATGTATATCACATAAGATATTATTCTCTTTTTTAACTTTTTTTTTTGTCTAAAATGCTGCCACAAAAACCCAAAATTATATATTACTTTCTTATGAGAAACATATTTTGTTCAAACTAATATTTTTCTTCGATTTTTAATTTATTTTTAGTGTTTCATTATTGAGAATTGCAATAAAGTTAAAACTCGTGATTTCTTTCAATCATACGATGACTGAAACTGATGTCAGTTAAGTGCATTTGATGAAATAAGTTCTTGTCTAATCCTTAGAACTTGTTTTAAAAATAAAATAATCAACAATAAAATAGAAAATATACTTTTATTAATCTATTTGGACCTCTTTATTTATAAAATTTGATTCATAGTTTATAAATTGACAACCATATACTCTTTGAAGATTCTAGATATGTATTAAAAGAACATTATAATTTACATTCAAAAAATTGCTTTATATGAGAGCATTGATAGGTTGAAAAGACAGGAAACATCTAAAAAAATTTTAGTCACATTAAATTTAAAATATTAATTGCTTACTGTATTATTCAGAAATATTTTGAGATTTATGGTAACTTTAGCCTTAATATAAAAATTTAAAAACATTGGATATTTGGGTGCAAAACTTGATGATGTATTTCATACCTAAAATGTATCTTTCTGTAAGAAAATTGAGAAGATGGAATGGAAATGGAGAATTATTTAAATATTATTATCTTCAAGTTATTTAATACGATAGTTTTATAACTATCAATAAGTGAATGATTGTTTATCTTTATACTGGAAATAAAGTATATGATCCACCACAATGTCAATAAATCTAGAATATCATATTTATTCATCTTCCTCCAGCTGTCAATCACCATGGAAACAAAAAAATATTTTGAATCAAAAGTATTTCGAAGGATTTATTTCTCTTCTTTCTCACAACTGTTCACTAAACATTCCGTTTATTTTTTTGTAAAATTCTTTTTTATATTTTTTAAGCATTTAATTCTTAGTTTTTTTTCTTAAAGCTTAACAAAGATAAAAATTTTAAATAAAAGCTAATAGAATCTCAAAAATCGTAAAATACATTATGCATTATCAATGAACATGCTTGCAAACTAAAAACCAAATTTCAGCTATACCTCCCCATATTTCATTTCCATCTAACGCAAATTTTAAATTCTACTCTATGGAAATTTTCTCATACATACATTTTTTACTGCTGGAACATCATTTAAGATGCAAGTTGAAAAGCGAATACTCTGTCTGTGTGTGATATATATATATATATATATATATATATATATATATATATATATATATATATATATATATATATATATATATATATATGTGTATATATATATATATATATATATATACGTATATATGACAAACTTTGCACTTTTTAAAGAATTTCAACATTTTTGTACAAATTTTTCTTAGTCTATTGTTAATATTGTTATTAATAGAAAAATATTTTTTTAAATTATTGTAGCAAATAGATATAAATTTCCTATGCATCTTTCAAAAATTTGCCTAGCATTTTCAACGGAATCTTTTACATTAGTTCCTAATTAATTTAGTTTTTAATTTTAAATTCAAAGAATCTTAAAGATGAATTTAATATTCAATAACTGTTTTTTTTTTTTTTTCTGATCTATGTTTTTTAGCGTTTGTATCGTCAAAAAGGTTTGAAAAATAGGATGCATTTAAAAAAAATTGACTTTTTTTTACAATATCCGACCTCATTAAAAAAAATAAGAATTTAATAAACTCCTACGAACTTTTTTTAAACATTATAATCAGAATTAATTTGTCCATCATTTAAACTTATTATTTTTTAATTTCTCTGCAAAAAAGTTTTATTTACAAATTGAAAATAGTACTGAAACGAAATATTCAGACGAAACTTAAAATAATTCTTCTAAATCAAGGTTTATTTTGCATAGAAGTAAAAATATTAGTTAAGTCTACTAGATAGCGCTGTTATCCACATTGTTTACAGTGTTAATATCGTACTCTTTATATAAGCATTATGTAATCGCCTAGTTCAGTTACTTTTTCTGAACAAAGTTGGCTAAAAAGCTTCTGGTGGCTCTTTGCGCCATAAAATGTGTTTTATTTCCATACAATAACGTGCCACTCAAGCTTGAGAGTAGGAAGAAAGCTTTTGTAAATATAATGCGCTTCGTATGCTTTCTCTCGTAAAATGTCATTCCATACATGAGATATCTTCCCTTTCTTATTACTCTTGGCTAGAAAATAGCCAATAAAAGAATAGAGAAAAGTTAAGAAAGAAAATAGTAAAATGTTACATCATGAAAATTACATGTCTGCTTTTAACATCACATGCGATGTGAATGAATGATGACTAGATGACAGAAATTTTGCCAACATATGATAAGATTAATAAATAATTGCATTTTATTTCTGTTCTGCTTGAATTACATATATTTTATTATTTATTTACGTAAAAATATTACTTTTTATTAAAGACTTCTCATTAAAAAATAGATTTTCTCAAAAGGCTTATAAATAAATGTTAACACTATTATCTAGATTTAAGGCATCTGCTTGCAGAATAAGATATTTCCGAAACCCACTAAAAATTAAGTGTTAGATGCAGACGTTAGGGTTATTTAAATTTCTATTAGGAGTTATGTAAAATGTACCTATACAGAAGAAATCTATAAAAGTAGTTTTGTGTTTAAATAGAAAACACGTGACATTCTTTACTGGAAAAGAAATATACCGAATTAAGACGGAGAGAGTGTTGTGGGTTGAATCGAATGGTGCATGCGTAGTACCTCGTCGAACATTTCTGAGGAAAAAAGTCTGTCGTCAAATGTTACAGTTTAGTGACTGTCATCACGCTTTATATTATACTTAAGCTTATGTTATATGTATTTTTAATTTTTAGGGCATAAAAGTTTTAAATATAAGATTAAAAATTGGAATATGAATTAAAAATATTTTTTATTTGTCTCAATAAAGATTAGTGCTCGATTTTTTCTTCATATTATGAAAAAGGTGTTCAAAATCTGGCGACAAGTTTTGTGATGAAAATAGTTACATTCATAATAATAAATAACGATCAAGTTAGGGCAAGGCGGGCAAACTCAGATGCTTATTTATGGATTCCATATACATTTTTTTATTACTTCCCGATGTTTTTTAATGGATCTCAAAATTTATCATTTTTTGCGAGTTTTGTGTTGTGTTTATTCCCTTTTTCAATTGAGTTATTTCTATATTTTCAAAATAATTCATTTCAATATTAAGGTATAATTTTTGAGTTCTTTCTTTGTTTCATGTACATCGGTCAGAGTAAAACATTACGAAAAAGTTAAATATTTATTTTTGATTTTAAGGTATTTTCGATTAGTTTGTCTCTTAAAATTGTTTTTCTGATTGAGGGGTGATGCGAAATATATCAAACGTAATATATTTTTCTCGTTTGATAAATCATCTTACAAAAACCTGTTTCACATACATTATGGTACAAGTTATTCCATATCAAACTATCAAATAGATCAAATATGAATTTTCAATGATACATGATGAATTTACATATTTTAAATACATTTCTTTTTTAAAATTTTGAAGAATTTTTTTAATGTTTCTTCTCACTTCATAAATATTATTCTTTTTTAATATTGGGTACTTTTAAATACAGTGGGTGATTGGTTAACGAGCATAACCCGTTACAATACTATGTTCGCAATCTGAATTGTTCACTAACAAATTATTGACTTAATTCGGATTTTTTTGTGAAATCCATTAATTTGTTCCGGAGACCCTAAAAATAATTAAAAGAAGACTGCATAATTTTACAGTTTGTTCATTAAAAAAACAATATATACGTATAGTCTTGCATATTAATCAGCCCTTTTCATTTTTTTTTTCATGGACCATTAAATAACCTGTCCAATATGATTACTTTTCTCTCTTTTTTTTAAGACTTTTCTGAAGTGATTTCTAACGTTGTTGATGTAAAGATCCCTAACCTAACTGATATCAGCTTAATTTGGGTGTCATTTGTCATTCTAAGACCATTTTTCTGGCATCCTCCCACTTCTTCAACGAATGAATGAGGGGGGGGGCAATGCTCAAAATGAAGTCAATTTCAATTTGGTATGAAATCAAAACCGAACTCTGATGTTTACTTTGACTATAAATATTTTATTACAATTTTTTTCCGGTACAGTACTTAAAAGTTTAACTGGTGATCAACATAATTCAAGAAAGATGAAAAAAGATTTTTGGTCATTTGTGTTGGTTTGGTTTCTTTGTCGCTCAACGGTCATTTTTTGCACACGAAGGCTAATTAGACCGGGACTTACGGTTTAAAGTGGATTCCGAACCACTACAAACATCCATGCCTAAGGTGGGATTCGAACCCACGAACTGTTGAACCGAAGGCAAGAGCGCTAACCATTCGGCTGCCAGCTCGGCCATTTGTGTTGGATAACCCTGCACATCGTGCTCCGAGAGCCGAGAAGTGTTCGTTAGAATTCGTTTTAGTTCGTTCATATGATGAAATACGAATAGTTCGCTGCCCGAACTATTCGTTGACAGATCACCCATTGTATGTGATATTACTACACTTTTCAAATTAGCAACGCTCTTTTCTGCATGAAAATGAAAAACTAGAACAGAACTAGAATGAGGAAAAAGCTAAACCTAATAGAAATTAGAACAAACCTACTAGCATAAAAAATATTCCACTTAAAAATAGCATACATTATCTTTCATTCTGAAGGTAAGATTGTCAAATATTATAATCAAATTTTGAAACAGCATGATGTATAACCGAAACATCGAAAGCTGTTGTAAGGCCTCTTTAATCACCCACTCTGTACTTTCCTCTTGGGAGGATATCTCATTGTTAGCAAGCTGTAGTCACGTGTCCAAAAGAAAAAACTCCCTATCCCCTAGCTTTTACAAAGACTCATGTAGACAGCGGAAAATAACACTCGTTCCTTGACGCCACAGAGTGAACAGTTTAAAGGACGATGGTTCTAAATTTCCCTAATAACTGCCTTTTGTTTTGATTTCCTCAATGGGTATCAAAAATTAATAATTTTGGATTTTCGCTTCGTCAATATCCTCCAAGCACAACAAATTCCACCTTCGCAGATTTTTGATATTTAAATGTCTGATACATATATATATATCTGTTTAAAATAGATTTGCTTAGCGTTAGGCTGAAAATATCAATCGCGTTTTCATTTTTGCAGAATCAAAAAATCCGCTTGTCAAATCAGGATTTAGTTCAGTAATCTATAGAAGGGGTAAATTTATAACATTAAATTGCTTAAAACGTGGTAGTATAGATGGTATAGGAATGTTATTGCATATACGTTATTAATTAGATGGTGACGTCTTATATTTCAGTCATAATATCTTCTTCCTTTGGGGGAACCTGTAACCCCTTACGTACACAGGTGGCGGATCGGGCAATGCCTCGACCGGTTCTCCAGTGGATGGTAAAAGGGAAATAAAATACCTTCCGCGTACCAACAGGTAAAAGTTCAACCTCTCTGAGGCAATGCCACACTCATTTTTCCGTGATAGAACTATTTCCAGACTAAGAGCCCAACGCTTCTGTGGAATGACTGTAAATACAGACGGCAACAGATATTGTAAATCATCAGGTGGGAACTGTCCTGAGGAGAAGCTTACCCTGGAACATATTTTTAACTGCCCGGCCATCATTAAGAAGTTTACAGGCTGTTGAAGAATTTCCCTTTCAAGGAAATCTCTATAATGATAAAATTGTACACATTGCCCAGGCGGTTATTTCGGCATATAGAATGATTTGAGTTGACTTCACAAATGCACATGATACAAAACCAAACCACAATAACTTATTTTTTATCCAAAATCAAAAGTTACAGTGACAATATTGGACCTTAAATATTTTTCATGTGTACACCAGTAGGATCGGTACATTCACTCATTTGCAAAGCCTTACCTAGAAATTCTCAGGAAATATTTTCTCAATATACAAGTAACAAAAGATCTTATTACATCATCAGTATATAAAAAATAATATAAAGTCCGTTAATCATTCACATTATTTAAACTTTTAATAAATTAAGTGTCTATTTAAATTTTATAATAACTGAAATATAAATTCAAAATTCATTTTTTAATATATTAATTATAAACTAAATTATTTTATGATTAAAATAATTCATTTGTCTCAATAAATTTCCAAACTAAAATGCAGTAATTGTAAATTTTAAATATTTCAATTATTATAATATTTAGTTACAATAATTGTAAACAAAATGTGATAAACTTATTTTAAAAACTGTTTCACTTTTTAATAATTATTTATTTTCAGTATAATTTGAAAGATTAACAATTTAAAAGATTAATAGCATCTTTCATTTAAAATAATAAAAAACTTGGAAAGGTTAACAAGTTAAGATTTTTTGTGCGTGTTTTTAAAATTTAATATTTAAATTAAAATGATTATTTTAAAAAATTTTGGAAAACAAAATAAAGCGTATTTCAAAATTAATTATATTTGTATTGATATTTCATGAAAATATGTTTTTTGTTAGTTATCATCAAAACATCAAACCAAATTATAAGTCTTATAAGGTTTAAAATTATGTTTTACATGGATACAGTAAAACCGTAATGAATTATTTTTATAAAGCAAAACATTGACTATTTCTTTTATTTTATTTCATTTATAATAACTCATGTTTACTTTTAGAATAGCAAAATTCAAAGTAAATGGAAAACACTCTATTACCATAACACTACTGTACATATCATTTAATTATTAAAATATAATCATAAAATTTATTCATAATATATCATTTTAAAATCTTTACTCGTAGGATAATAACATAACAATTAGCTTACGTTTTCCTCTAAATATTAACGTTTTAGTCATGATTTTTTTTCTATGAAAGAATATATCTTAGAAATAAAATCGAAAGCTTTATTCCCGAAAAAAATATAAATCATTGGCAAAATACATTCCTGTTTTAAAAAGAATTTTCCTTCAAATAGTTTTCGCTAAGCAATGTCGATATGTCTTTTCGATGAATTGCTTGAAAAGTATTCCCTTTTTTTTCCTACGACGAATAACCAAAAATCAAAGCTTTCTAAAACATCTTTTAACAGGAGGAAAAAATTTTTGCAAAAAGAGTTTTTATTCGCCGTCCGACAGCAATTCTTTCCGCGAGGGATGTCAGGTTTAAAGTAAGTTTCTCCTTTACATTTGAATTCAAGCCCTTTGGATAACAATTTGGATTTTTCAGAAGTTTTTGATATTTTAGAGTTATGTGAATTAATTTCATATCAAGATAGCACATTATTTACACATATATCTTAAGTTAGAACAGGAATATATACATACTTATAATATATATTTTATGTTTAATATATGTGTAATGTAAAAGTGTGTAATGTCGTGTGACAATAACAATGTAACTCTTGAATAATGGAACAAAAATCTTAATCTATAAAGAACATAAGAAATGAATTTATATTCAAAATAATAAATATTTAATTTCTTGATAAATTTCAAAATATTACAGCAAAGTATCTGATGGTTATGATCTATTATTAGAAGAGATTCATTATTAAACTAAATCATAAAGAATATAATCAGAGCAAATAACATCTTTTTATTAGATTAGGGATCCAACTTAGATGTTGACCTTTCCTCTTGAACAAGGCTTAAAGTTAAAATTCAATTAGGAACCTTTGGCTGCGTTTTAGTGGTCAAAAATAAACTGAATCCGGACATATGTTGGTCCTTTAAAGTGATGAGAAACAATGAATAACCTTTCAGGGTATGTAGTCTTACATATCACCATTTTACAGTCATTTCTCTCACTTTCGAGGTTTGGTATTATAATCGTACTCAGCGCTACTAAATAATGAGGAAAATGTAGACTGATTCTTGTTTGAATTGTGTAAAAGAATACAGATTTATGTAAAATGCCAATGACATCTGCCTGGAGTGAAAAATAAACCGATATCGACCAAACAAAAATAAGCCCTATCTCATATTTTTTAGCAGTAGAAACTTTTCATCATATGAATTATCTTCGAAATAATAAGGAACACATCTTAAATTTTTCTCAAACACACATGCATAGCATAGAATATTAAATTGTTTTATTCCCACCAATTTATTTACAAAAGTAGCCCTTTATCTTAAATGTAGTTAGTTTTTCAAGTTTCTTGACATGGGCATTACAAATTTTTCTCGAATTTAAAAAACTCATAAAATGTGACTTCAATTGTGATTTATACTCCATGATGATATGGTGTTTATGTATGGAATATGGTTCAAACATTCAAAATATGAAGAATTTTCTAACGTGCTTCTATTTTACTTTCACCTCTTAAAAAAAGACAACTGTTTATTAGTTATTTATTGTTGTTTAGAATTTTATTGTTAGAATTTTCTGAAATCTATATCGAATTCTCCTTCATGATATAGTCTTATCACTTAGGTGAGTGGCAAGCAATTGTTTAACCTATCAGTTAAATTACTTGTGTGTTCAGAAACAAATTCGTAAGTACCTACCAAGAAAAGTTGAAATGCATATCATCCAATAACAATTAAAGAAATAGCCATTTGATTTCAAGTTTATGCATGCTTACCAAATATAAGCTGAAATTTTATTTTTACTATTATATTGTATTAAATAGTTTGACAATGACATCAAACATATTCTTAAATGGACATGAAGACAAACACTGTAATTTTGGATAAGGATCTAGTGACAAGATTAACAAATCGGTTGATTCGCAATACATTTTAATCAACACGCCATATAAATTGAAGAATGTTGGGTTTGACAAGTCTAATGTGTATAGGTCCCTTAATTGATGAAGATGAAGATTAAGGCAAACTTATCCCAAATCCACTATCTTATTGATTTAATTAGAGGGGCATCGTTTTATCTCTTTTGGTTCAGCGATGTTGAGAGAATTTTTTAAGCAGTTAGTATGTTTCAAAAACATTAATTTAGTTGGCCATATAATAACCTTCTGCCGCTATGGTGGGGAAAATAAACAGATAAAATGAAATGAAAATATTCTAGATGGACATGGTTTTTATAATGGTGAGATTCAGTTCTTTAATCAAAAACTTTGCCGGTATATTATGTGTATATATCATGAGAAGGAGTGGAACTTATATCAATTAAGAAACGCAGTCAAAATGCTTCAGCTGAATTACCAATGGGAGGATATTAAGTAAAGAGCACGGGACACAATTCTCTCTTTCCAATGATTCTAAATTTTTTATTTATCAATTAATCAAGGAAATTGGATGAATTTCTAAATGTAACGAGAAATTGATTTTCCCTTTAAAAATGAAAATATTGAAATTGCTAAGTTGTTAGAGAATTTGAAATTAATTACTTATGATATTTAATATTATAAATTATATATTTTGCAACTCGCCATACAAAATTTCTAAAGCATATAACTATTTTTTTAAATTCTGTGAACTACGACTTGAAGCTTATTTAACGATTTTTTTAGTATAAATTGTTTAATAAATATAAAATATATCTTAACACTTTAGAGTATATAAAAGGTCATTTTGTACTATGTTTCTTATTTTTAGTACTAATACATAATAATGTGAATGAAGGAAGTACGTTAATGTTCTTAATGATTATGTTCTTAAATTTTTCTACATTACAATGTTACTCAGAAATATTGAATACAAATTTAACAAAATTCAAAGTTGAATGTAATAAAACTGAAAGAATCTTATTTTTGAAAAAGATGAAGACGAATCTCATTTAAAAAATGAGAAATTGGCTTTGTGTTACATAAAAAGCCATGAAAAAACTGAAACGATTTCCATATTTAAATTTTTTGAAGATTTATTGGATCATCTTCAGCTTAAAATGAGTGAGCATTAGTCATCTAACTTTAAAGAACTAACAGCCTAAAAAATGAAAGAAAATTGGTCTATTAAGCCGGATAAAAAGTTTCAAAAATATGGGATTTTCTACTCTTACAGAAAGAAAGGTAATTTAATTTTCGAAAGACTTTTAAGAATCGAAAAATCTTTCATCAGTTTTTACTTTTTACAAATTTTTAAAGAACAAATTTAAATTTTTTTTTTTGCTATATAAAATTCATGAAGGATTTTAATGATACAAAAAAATGTATAAAATATGACAGAGATACGATAGATATAAAACTTAGAATTTTCATTATTATTCTTGCTATTTCTGATATTCTATATCATTTGAGAACAATTTATTTTTATTGAAATGCATGCAATCTTTTTCTTAAATTGTAATCATTATTTAAAATTTTCTCTTTCATTTTCGTAAATTTTCATTTAGGGAATAAGGAAAAGTTTAAAGTATTGTATTTTTACATCAACAAATTTTCTGTTTTTCTTTTTTCAAGATTACATTATAGAATAAGAATTTTGATGATTTTTTTACGATTTTCTAAATGTGCATTCTCATCGCTGAGAATTGAAGTATTTTAAATCGATATTATTGAATATATCCTAACATTAAATGTTAAATAAATCTGTGGAAGTTGAAAATATGTTTTTCTACTAGATTATGAAACTACTTTTACATTTTGATAAAGATTTATTTTATAAATTCATTAAAATGTAGTGTCTCTCTCGAAATATCACTATCAATGTGTACAATTTTCGAAATTCTTTATGACTTGTAATCGATTTCCTTTTAAATGGAAATTAACACATATTTCATTTGAATAATTGCTTAGAAGTGTTTATTTAATTTTAGTACATTTTATAGAAGTTAAAAAAACTATTCTATGTGAACTGTATTTAAATATGTCTATATATTAAAGATTTCATATTTATTTCTCGTGTTTCACCCTGTGGTTCTATGCATCTATAGCCAAACCTAATCATGAGCACAGAATCTTCATATTTGTTATTGTCAAATTTTCGATGATCCTTCCGTATGATAATAATGGCGAGCAGATTGTTATCACGGAAGCTCTCAATACAGAAGATTGTGATTTTCAGGATCAACTCAAACATGGATTTTGAAGTGGCTCAGATTTCACTTGGAACTGCAACACCTTCTAGTCGAATTAATCATAGTAAACAAAATTTAAAGAGATAATGGTAATCCAAACTATTTTAAATGTAACTATTGATGTTGTAAGTTTGGAAATATTTTACTTTCGTAGGCTATTTGAATCAGCTAAGCCCATAATAAACGAAAGTTCAAATATATGCAATACTTAAAAGTTTTATATTTTACTCAAGAGCATAAAGCTATTTCGTTTTATTCGAATTCTCTTTGAAATATCTTGGAAATATAAGTTAAGTTACAAAAAATAGTGATCTATGTTGTCGTAGTGTAAAACGACGTAACCAAACCCTGAGAAAACAAATGTTTATATTTTTATTGTCACTTTAAATTAAAGAGTTTTCCTCTTTTCTTTTCAAACTAAGCTGTTAGAAAATAAAATAAATTATGTAATAAAAGTTGGCACAGTGAGATAAGTGTATTAAAAGAATAAATTTCTCCTTTTGGAATGGATGTGTGGTCTTGAGAAAATTTCAGGAACCTTTGTGTTTTATGATATCTTTTATATGTAAATCTGACCAGTCGGGATTGAGGGGGAGAAATTTCTGGCCTATCCCATAGAAGTATAGGCGGTACTATAGATCTTTAGAGAAAGAATGGTGTAAAGAGGAGGAGCCAAGATGAGCATTATGAGGAATTGAAAATTGCACCTAAAAAATTAGAAGACCTAGAAAAAAGGAGTCCACGATTGAGAACAGGATCCTATTTGAGCAGAATGAGAGCAGCTAAAAGATTTAAGTTGTAAATGGAGTACAACTGCCCTGTCTTGGCTTTCCTGAAGGGAGCCAAAGACAAATTCTGATGAGAGATAGCAGAGAAAAAGGAGAAAGCTCATGAGGAATGAGTAAGCCAAGCGAGATGTTGAAATATCGGCGGATGGAAATGAAAAGCGAAGATGGCGAGATGAGGACGGGAAGTGGAAAGAAAAGAGAATCATCGACACTGGAGACAGACGAAGTCTTTGACGATACCACAATACTTCTTCTAAAAGGGGTGAGTCTGATCTCTCATTCCGATTCCGTCACACTTTAGTTATGATATATTATTGTGTAAATATCACAAAAGAAAATTAAAATTAGAATTTCATCAATTATTTAATCGAAAATGATTTAATTGTAAATATAAATTTCTCTTGTTATTAAGTTGCTAAAATAAATTATTAAGTTTTATTGTATTTGTTTTGAAACTTTGTCTCTGTCATTCAGTTATTAAAAACAAATCTGGGTTTTCCTCAGAGATTTTCTAAAATTACCGAGTTTCACCACAACATATTTTACTATAAAAAAAGTATTATAAATAGTGAAAATATATTGGAAACATTTTAAATAAATTCATTAATTTATAATATTTTAAACAAATTTACACTTTTAGGTTTTGCTATTATTTGTCCTCAATTTAAAATTATATTTTAACCCATTTTGGATTCTAAAGTTTATATCGATAAATTAATCATTGTAAATGTCTCTTAACTATCATAAGGTTCATATCTGTAGTTATATTAATTATGTGGAAAGAAAGAGAGAGGGAGAGAAAAATGATTTAAAAGGGTGATATCCCAAATTTTTACTACATTTAAGTGGAAAAAGCACACACAAATACCATGATTAATAGAAATTAATGTAGAGAGATTTATAAAATAGCTTGTTAAAGTTAGTTTTATAATAACTTAAAAGATTAGCTTAGAGCCTGACATGTTTTTTCTTCTTAAAAATTTTTCTCATTCTTCCATTTTTCTTACATCTATTCTTATTTTCAAGGAAATAACATGCAAATGTCACTTGCAGAGTTTACAAATAATTTATAATCGATGGAAGCTTAACCTCATCAAGTAGAAACAGAATGACATCATTATAATATCATCCAAGCGAAATCAATTTTACTAAACAATGAATCGCAAATTATTTATAATGCATATTTCTATATTTCAATAAACATCCACTCAATAGCTATTTACAAGAAACAAAATATAGGACTTTTAAAAAAATCATAACCCCTTTTGAGTCTGCTGAGTTAATTACATCATAACCACAGGTGCTCGAACACACTCACACATATATTTACTCTGTTTGCCGAAGTATAAGAAGCACTTTTTTCCTCTCAATATAGGTCTGAAAAACAGGATAAGTCTTATACACTGTTACTAAATTTTTGATTACTTTCAATTTTGAAAATTTCTTGGATTCCGAGTTATGCAACTTTTTTTCGTTTCCTTGCGGAATATCGGAATATTACAGTAACACATAGTTTAATGAATGCGCATGCGTTATCATCGATGGTTACAGCTAGCAAATTATGATCCAAAAGCTACGACGGCTTTTCTATAGCATAACATACGCTACGTGTGTAATTAACTATACTAAAAAGAGAAGAAACAGAAAAAAATATTGAATTTCATCAATTGATGCAAAAAATGAGAAAAGCTTGAATTTCCTCAAATGAGAAACAGGGATGAAGTTCTACTGACTTTTATTGTGCCCTCGAGCAAAACTATTGTTTCTAAAGGTACTAAAAGTATTACAGTTAAAACTTCAGGAAAAGAAAAAACTCTGTTATTGATGTTTTAAATAAAATCGTATCAAGAACCGTATTATTTTATATTTAAAATAATGAACATTCATTATAGTATATATATATATATATATATATATATATATATATATATATATATATATATATATATATATATATATATATATATATATATATATATATATATATATATATATATATATAGTATATATATATATATATGTATATATATATATATATATATATATATATATATATATATATATATATGCATGCATGTATACTGCCCGGCAATGAAAATGCAACACAAGATTGAGTGACCACAAAATTATGCAAATTTCAGGGTAGGCGCAACTTACCGAGTTATGCAAATGATGTGAAATGCGCAACTCTCCAGCCCAAGTAGAATAAGATATAAGGTGATGTACCGGAAGAGTGAGCAACATTTGCGCCGTTATTTCTGCTTGAAAAATAATCACTGAAAGTTTGTTCTTGTCGCAAATGACGCCTGTAATTGCAGACAATGCTGCGCCATCGTCATCGGAGTCAATTCCAGCAGACATACGAGTTTACGAGGGGCATGGTGATTGGGCTGAAAAGGGAAAATTTGGTACTTATGACAAATCGCAGCTGACAGACGCTTGAACGCGTCCACAGTGAACCGCTATGAAGAAAATGGTTAGAACAAGGAACTGTGGAACGTATGCGGGGTGCCGGTGCTGGCATAGTGGCCTCAGCAAGCGTGGATCAATGCGCCCGACGGGAGATGGTGGCGCACCGGCAAAGCAAATATACCGAAATTCTGCAGCATGTGCAAAACACCCTGAATGCTCTTATATCGAACAGAACCATTTGCCGTCGATTGATTGCTAGTGGCCTGAGCTCACGGCGACCGTTAAGAAGAATGCCATTGACCCCACAGCATAGACACCTACTTGTGAAATGGTGCCGGATTAGAGCGATGTGTGTGATGGAGTGGCACTGGGTCGATTTCTCAAATGAGTCAGGCTTCTGTATCTGCAGTGGCAGTCGCCACGTATGAGTGTGGTATCGACGTGGAGACAAGTCCAATCCTGTAGCAATAAGGAAAGCTGCAAAACGTGATAATGTGACATTTTGGTTTTTGGTGACCTTGTGTACGATTCCAGGTCATTTCTAGTTCGTGTTCATGGCACTATGACATCCCAACGTTACGTGCATGATGTGGGGTGGCCGGTGAAACTCCTCTACCTTCACGGGTTTGTTTCTTGTTTGCTCTTTATGTTCCGACCACACATTTTTCGCATTAGCCAACAAGCTCTGCAAGGTATACAGCTACTTCCTTGCCACCGTGCTCACAAATTTCTTACCAATCGAACAAGTTTGGGATGTAATTGGACGCCATTTGCAGACCTACAGAACATGCATTTTGACAAATGATTGATAGGAAATGGAGGGCCATTCCTCAGGACCCCATTAGTACTTACTTTGTGCCTAGAAGAGTTGTTTCATGTCACAGTAGCCCTACAACCTACTGACGCGATCCTGTTTTTGCTCTGTATTATGCATACCATTTCGAAATAGAGATATTTTATTGTTGGTGGCTGTTTGCCGAGTTTCTTCACTTTCTGCTAACTTCGTTTTGATGTTGCATTTTCAATGTCGGTAAGTATATATAAATATAATAATATACGAGCAAATAATCTTCAATATATTATATATATATATATATATATATATATATATATATATATATATATATATATATATTGATCTTCCATTTTACTTTAAAAAGTCTTATAAGACTAATCTAGGAAAGCTTTTGAATTCAATTTTAGATTCCCTCGCTTTCTCGGAAGACGTCTTGATTTAGTGACAAATTCTGATCACGCAGTGAAATAGAATGTTATCTCTTGTTATTCACATGATACATCCTTACCCTATGAATTCTCTTTCGACGTGACATGACTGGTGGAAAATGCAGTTCATAATCTTGTTTGTTTAATGAATTGTGAGATATTCGATGTTTCTCGTTTATTCGATTTATTTCTTGTTTGACTTGTGTTAAAAGGACAGAAAATTTGTTTCGGGAAAGAATCGTGTTTCAGATAAAATTGTATTTAAAAATCTGTATTTTATATGTTTATTATTAACAAAGAGTAACCACTACTCTCTCTTTTACTTTCTCTAATATATATATATATATATTGAATTTAAGATATGATCTTGCAAAATATTTTCTTTTTTTTTAATTACACTCAATTCTTTACTTAAAATGTTTGGAAATATTTAAATTAATTTTTCATTTTCATTCAAAAGCAGAAATTTAAATTTGAAAACAAAAATATTGATTAAAATCACTAATATTATTTTTCTTTTTGCAAAATATTTACAATAGCTACTGAATTTATCGCAAAAACTTTTATTTGTGAAAAATGTAGCTGTGTCTGATTTGTGTATCTATAATATCCCAGAATTTGTGAAATTGAACTTTCATTGTAGCTTTAAGTGGCAAACATCATAATATGACGCTACGCCATTTGTAAAAGAATACAATATTAGAAGCATTTGAAATAATTATTATGCGAGAAAATAAAATAGAAAAACTGGTTACACCCTTTGGAACTAACGTCAAACGTTCCTTCGGACCCTCGAATTTCATAGATGGTTTTATATGAATGTATGTACCATTCTCACAGAAGGTTTTTTTTGTGTTCTAGTGAACTATAATGACACATTATCTTGTCACTGATTTGATTGGAGCACGAAAGTTAATTCAAATTTTCTTCGGATAATATTTGTGAGTGTTATTAGTTTCTGTACAGAAATATTGCCTAAGATTCCCTTTTTCTGTGGTAGTAGCTTGTTCTTCTTGGATCTTTCCCCATGAAAGTCAATCAACCTTTCATTTCGTACTTTTGATTTGAGGTTCTAAAATTCCAATTGAGATGAAGGAGCTTTTTCAATTCAGCTAGAAACAGCTATTCTATATTTGTGTTTTCACCTTAAGTATATTCTAATATATTAATATTTTGCAGATTTAGTGTGTTTCTAAGTTTGATTTGTATGGACTAAAAATTACCAAGTAATATGTTGAATTCATGACTTAATGTTTTGACATCGGTTGAAGTTAATCTATTAACTACATATTTGGATTTTAGAAGGGTACATCATTAAATGCTCATTTAGCAATGTTTTCCACATTTTCTCAAAGATATTAATAAGGCAAACTTCGAAATATCACAATGTTTCTGGTATTCATATATTTATATATTACTATCATTATTATAAAAATTATGATTATATGTAAAAATCTTAGGGTTGAATTTTATTATGTCTATACTTTTAATTTATAATAAATAACTTCATTTCACAAATTATAAGCAAACTTCAAAGTTGTTATAAATGATTAAGAATACCATAAGCATTTTCACAAATTTATTCAGCATTTTTGATAAGAGCCTGTAATTGAACTGTTGACGCTCTTTTTAAACGTCTATTCAGCTTTTGTGTGTTCAAATTCTGTTTCAAACTTGAAAGTTTTAAGTATTTCAAGATCAACTGAAAACTGCTGGCATCACACTCACCTGCAATTTTCAGCCCCTACTAGACCTTATATATAAATAAAAATAATCTCAGGGCAACAAATTAAAAACCAGCAAAAAATAACTATTTGATAGTCTTAACATTATATACTTTGTTTCTAACAATCATATTATCAGAGGTATGCTTTTACCTTTTTTGTTTTAGAAATTACTTCTTCTTCAGCAGCAATGTTTTCCAGAGCGCTGTATCTTCCATCAACTGTTGTAGTAATTCAGGTTAATTCGGTTGTGATACAATGTGGCAAGAAAATTATACAGCCAGTTGTGTCTCTTGGAAAAACTATAGAAAGATCTAATTTTTTTAACAAAACAATGAGCAGACACCCTGAATAAGAATGTTACAAGAATCCCTGTTCCCACTTCTAATTTTATGCAGGGCAGCCCAGTTCTCGGAGTTAAGCAGAATCTAACATTCAACCCGATCACTACAACCGCAAAAACACTTTGGAAAGACAGAAATAACAGTTAATGCATTAATAATGCATTAAGGAATCACAATTAAATACTTGTTTTTCTGTTATGTGAATTAACTAAATGAAACATTCACGGTTTTTAATCGAAAAAATTTTCTCAACATTTTTCATACCTGAAAATGACTAAAACTTTAAATGGTTACATTAGATATTTACATATAACTTGAATTGTTGCCTTCATTTCATTTTACAAAGGGACACAAAAAATCTCAAGATTGCAGTTTGCATATTTTTAATAACTATCTTTTGAATTGAAATTTTAATCAATTTTTTATTTTGATATCAACAGCGTACATAAATTTTTGTTCTGTTGCAATAGAGTACCTGTATTATAAAAAGTACTTCATTAATTAATAAAATTTTAAAATTCCTATTATATAACAAAATTATATTTTTACAGTTAAATAATCAATAATGAGCTTGTTTATCAAATGTCATTTCACTATCGTCTAATTTCTCGCTCATAGAAATATCAAAACCCGTTTATTTAAGTTTTTAACTATTAAGAAGAGTAAAATTGGCTTTTTAATTTTGCAACATGACCTAAATCATTTGAATCATTGTGAATTTTATTAATTTTTAAGTTATTGATATACACACTTAATCAGTTTTTTCAATGAAAATAGCAAATATCTTTTTATTTAATTTAAACATTCATTTTAGATGTGTGTAAAATTTTGAATGATATAATTAAAGTTGTTGAGAATACTGAAAAACAAACTATAAATTATTCATCAATGGCATAATGTTAATTGTGAAGTTTTTTTTTCTCTGGTGCAAATCATTTCCTTCATATTGCAAATTGCATTCGGTTTCCCTGTTTGAATCTTGTTAGATGTGATTTAGGATTGAAAAAAATGATATTACTTTTTTCGCTTATTTAAATGAATGTTTTTAAATTTATAATATTCACATTCACAATGCTCTTACATATCTGATTTAACGTTATGGATATTTAAAAATATTAATGCTTATCGTACGATAAAAAGCTAACTCACAAAATCACTTTTGATTGATTTAAGAATTATCTTGAGTCAATTTGTTGTACATTTTATTTAAATTAGGTTGTTATTTTATATTTACATTTGTTGCCAAATAATGTCGTGAAACACTGCCATTGATCTTGTAATTATGAGTATTAAAAAAATGAGCTTAGTATCAGAGCTGGTGAAATTAATTTCACTATACTATGATGGCAAAACATCGGACACGACTGCTAATTCAATATGCATGGAGACTTCAGTGTGATGAAATTTGATTCTGTATCGATCCTGTTAACTTTGGAACTGAGAACAACGCCTTTCCTACCAGTCAATCACGGTCTGCTTTCATCAATTAATGGTGTTTTTTGCACACCAGGCCTAAATAGACTGGTATTTACAGTTTAAAGTTGATTCCAAATAAATAAAAATATCCAAGCCCAATATGAGATTCAAACTCACTAACTGATAACAGAAGACAAGAGAGTTGTCTATTCAGATGCCAGCTTCATCGGAAAACAATGGGGTCATACGTTATAATTTATATTACTTTTTAATTGTTATTTATGTACCATCATTAAGCAAGGAGATTCACATGGGTTTTATATTTAATAGTTTAAGAGTATTCTCTTAAATAATATGTTTTTATTCATTTACTAACTAACACACAGTTTATTTCGATTGTATAATAGTTTAGTGTTTCCTTTCCTCTCGCATACAAAAATGACATATTATAAAAAATAATTATTTTTTTATTACTTCTACTTATAAGTAATGAAATACTCATTGAATTTCACATCAAGTAACATATTGGTCAAAGAATCAAATCTATTGTGAGAATATTTTTTGACATCACATTGCGGATGGATTTCGATGAACAATAGTTAATCTCTTGTCTAGCAGCTTTTGTTGCATTGGCATACTTCTGTGTACCCTAAATTAGGTTCTACGAATTAGATAGAAACAGCTTGGCGGAGTCTGTGCAATTTTGAAGCAGGAAACAAGCATAAGATCCCCAGTACAAGGCCTACGCTCCCAGAAACATCACTTTACTTGGAAGTCATTGCGACCTTTTTCATGCGCCCAGCCGCTTTTAGTGAACACGATGGATCTTCGGCTCGGTCGGGATTGGAATTCACTACCTTCCGAAAATGAGAAGGACGCCCCAACCTACCAGGTCACGCCTTGCAACTGTGATCTCCGAAATTCTCACTTCAGCAGGTGTTTAGTTAGAAAGCCGAAGTTTAATAACAATGATCCAATTTAAGAACTTCGTTTTTATTGGTATGTAAATATAAAACTGTTCGTTTTTAATATACAATACGATTATTATTGCTCTTATGATATATTTTTCGAAATCTAATAGTGGACAACCTAAAGAATTTTTTGCGTCCACTGTGTAAATGATAGTTTGTGAGGACGTACCCATGTATTCCAATGGAGAAATGGATAAACTCCCACTCACTTACCACTATAGACGTGCTTGACGAAGAAAACAAACTCAGGAACCATCTCATGTTGCTTAACAATGGTTGGGATCAAATCCAAGAGTGTTCACTCTGAAGAGTGTTGTCCTACCACAGATCCAAAGTTGGTCCTCTTGGCTACGTAGATTTAATGGTTTAGAAAACACACATAGATATGATATTAAAAAATATTGCAGAGGAGGGAACAAATTCAGGTAGTGTACCTACCACAAAGCTCAACACCCAAATAGCAGAAAGTGAGGGTAAATAAACGTAAATAAATATAAAGTAAGGGAATAAACACAAGATATTCTCTTTTCTTTCATAATGAATAATTGTCTAAAGCTCCCAAACAATCGTGCTCCACTGGAACATGTGGGAGTTTATATGTATGCATATATATATATATATATATATATATATATATATATATATATATATATATATATATATGTATGTATGTATATATATTATGTATATGTAAGTTAAACTAATAGAATAAGGATTATATGATAATGTAATATCACCTATTTAATAGAATTCTAAATTTATGAATATTCCCTTATTTTACCCCTATGCTGAAGTCCTAAAATACAGATGCCAGCGAATTCCTAAGACATTTCTTATACAGTTAACAACCCCGTAGAATTCCCTATGTAAACCCCCTTCAGTAGGAAACAACACAGACGTCTTCTAACCACGGTAAGGGTCACATTTATGTTACAGATGGACAATTTACCTTTATTTCATTTTTTCCTTAAATAAATGCTATTTGGAATATCTGGATAAATTGTGTCTTGCATTCACTACTGCCTTAACACTCTACTTAAGACTGCTTCCAAATTCTGGGAATAATTACATTAAAATATAATCTTATATATGTGTGTGTGTTTATTTGTGTGAGTGTAACAAAGTATCAAACCATATTGTGCCATCAATTGGTTACTACAAATTAGAAGGACATCGCAATACTTAATATAATCTTAAGATTTCTAGGAACCTCAGAAAAAGATAACACTTCATAACCGAGGAAAATATAAGCTAAGAGAAAAGTCAAGTAATCTCTTCGCTTATTGCTTTAATCCGTATTTACAGAGGAGAAAGGTTTATAAGGGAAAGCGACGCGTATGATTCATCCTCCTATCTGTTGCAGTAAATTACGCGGATTAGAGCTGTCACCAGAAATTTTTGAGACAATGCTGCAATTACGCGCATTGAACTCGATGTCTTTACCTGTCTCTACTTGATGTCTTTACTAAAAGAAGCCATTTCGAAAGAAAATCATAAAAATAAGCTCCTTCTGTATTTGCTTTCTATACGGATTTTACTTTTCTTGATAACGAAATCAGGTTTTTATTTTTTACCTATCTAGAAAAGGAAAATCAAATGCTATTCTTGTAACTGAAGCTATCTTGTATTCTATTTTTACTTTTATCGCTATACAAGAGAATCATGGAAATATTTCTTTTATTTATTTAAACAAGTAATTTATTGGATTTACTCCGGAAAGATATATGAATATAGTTCTTTTATGCCGTTAAGCTTCGGTCGATAAGATAAGAATTATTGGCAATCTTATCTCTTGAGAGGGATACTTTATTCCAATGCTAGAAAAGAACACATGCTCTCTGAGATAATATTTTCGGAATTAATATGTATCACATCATTTCATTTGCTATACAATGAATAATATATAAATTTATTAGACAATCATGTATTATAAAATTAAAATTCATTTATTAATAATTCTAGTGTTTAAATTTGCACATTTGCAAAACACTAAAGATACAAAGTGAATTACATCAGTGCTTCCCATTATCACCTCCGCACGATCAGACTTTAGTTTTACAGTTTATAAACTCGAATCTCACTTTGAGCTTAAATGTTTGTAGGACTTCAGAATTCACTTTAAGCAATGTGTCTCGGTCTTGTTAGATCTCTTGTGTAAAAATTGATCCGTTTAGTGACAAATAAACAATAAACCTTTAATCTTCTGCACCTTAAAGTGACTTTTATTGAATTTTATGACAAGATAATGTCAGTAACGATGCAGTTTCTTATAATCTCTTCTCGAAACGACTCGGCCGCCCCAGAGGGGAAGTAGAGAGAGACTCCACTTTTAACCATCGAAACTAAGATCAATAGTGAAGGCATTCCATAAAAGAACAGTTCAAAACGTAAAAAACGTTATTTTTTAGAATTATTCATATATCTACAGTTATCTATGCTATACCATGTTATTAATGCTGTTTTCTCTATAGTTCTATGTTCAGAAACTTGTACCTAGTTTCATTTTTAAAGTAATAATTACATTTTGGTAAAAAAATAAAATAAAATCTTTGGCTTTAGTGACTTTAATTAGAATTTAGTAATCGATCATTTAATGAAAACTTATTACTTACCTCTAATTGTCTTTTTAACAACATGATGATATGATTATAAAACAATAACATTTATTATAATCTCTATATTGATTTAACTTCTCTAGAGTACATGAAAGTACAGTTGAATTTGTTGAATTACTATCCAAAAAAAATCAGAAAAGACTAATTCCTACAGTAAGTAAAATATGGATTATAAGGATTGGGGGGTTAAATTCAAGCTTGATTTTAGAGAACTCTATTCCAACACTTTCCTTAATGAAATATATTCATTGATTTTAAGACATATATTTATACTTTCTAAAGAAGTCCATTCTGTATGAAGAACAAAGTGATTAATTTGTTAAGAATCAAAAAAAAACATTTAAAATGTGTTAAATTAATCTTTTAACATTTTAAGTATAAATTATTCAACATCTCATAAAGATGAATACATTTTTTTGATGGTGGAAAAGTTATACAACATTGCAAGAGTAAATAAAACCATTTATCCACATCAGTGCCAATTCGAATGAATGTTTGTCTTTATCGATAGGGAAACGGGTACTTTTGGGAAGTAAACACATACCTCGTCAGTTTATTTTTAGAAACATAATAAATGGGAAGGCATAGAGAGAAAATCATATTTTTATTTCGCTGAGCAAAGCATTCAAAAAAATCTATGGAGTGTCCTTTTATTATTATTTTTGCTTAGTTTCCCATCCATATTTTTGCAGAAATACTGAGTTGGAGTCGTTTATTTTCTATAAATGTTTGCTGACCGGCAAGTACAGCATTCACTGTTTAATAAGCTTCTCATTGTCTCAAATCTCGGAATGCAAAATAATGGAAATAGAGAGACTAGAAGTGAAGTATTTTCAGCCATCAATTCTTTAGTTTAACTGTAACTTTGCATTTATTTAAAATAGAATAGATAAAAGCAAATATCGATTCAAAGTGAGTTAGCTGTATTGAAACGACTTTTTTTTAAATAAAATGTTATAAGTGGAGTGCAAGATCTTCCGTTTGAATACATTTTGTATAAAAATAAAAAGCATTTGTTTTCCTAGGCTCTCCGTGAATTACAGGTAGAGCAACGGTCTTTGGAGTGAAAGCTCATGGGTTTGATACAAGCCATTAATAAATAATGGGAGAGGAGTAGTGCGTTTATACTTTTTGCATTCGTTTTTTACCACAGTGAATCCTTGGGTGTTTTTTTTTGGGGGAGGAGGGGTCTGCGAAAATTTAATAAAGTCCTCTATTACTTTGTAGGTTGTGATTGGTCTATTATTTAGTAAGGTTGTGGAAAGGTCTATTATTTTATAAAGCTGTGAAAAATAAATCATTTTATAAGGTTGAGAAAGGTCTATTATTTTGTATGGTTGTGAAAGTCCGATTATTTTGTAAGTTTGTGAAAGATCTGTTATTTTGTAATATTTCTAAACTATCTTTCTATTCTACACAACCCTACAAATGAGGATATCTGCGATCTTGATCTAAGCGATGCCTTCTGTACTTAAATATCACTTAAGAAGCAACACAATACGTTATTCATATATATGATTCCACGAAATTCATGTGTGAATTCTAGAAAAACGCAATTGTCTGATGTGATAGAAATACCTGATACTCAAGCGACATATGTACTGAGTAAAACATTCAAAAATTGACAGTGGATTTTATGATTAAAAAGTAGAAGGTGTGTAGTGATTATCGAAATGGACATGAAAGATCCATGATCCGGTGGTGTCAAAATAAATTTGGTAATACTACAGCAAACCAATGGTCCGAGAAATTCCAACAAGCATCCCAAACTGCTGTTTCGATGAGTACGATCTTCGAGGAAGTACATTTGCTTGGCTTCCATAATCATGTTGACGCCCATTAGACTTTGATTTTAAAATCTAACTGCAATACTTGGTTAATATGGCGCGAAGTATGTCGAAATTGGTGCGTAAATGAGTGGAAACAAGTTCTCAGGAGTGATGAATTCGGGTTTTTACTATTCGTTTGACAAAGTCTGATTTTGGCGTATGCGTGGAAAACGCCTTTCTTCAGAATACAGTGTGTCTTCAGTAAAGTTTGGCAGATTTGGTATTAGGTCTGGGAAAGTTTCTCGTGGTATGGACTGAAAATCTAGATCCCAATTTAGGGCAAACTCAACGCTGATGTCTACTCATCTACTCTAGGAAATTCTATGCTTTTTACTCTATGATAATTTTACGGATGGATTATTGTTACTTCCTCGATGACACACCTCTTGTGACATCTACCATCGATTAGTATGCTGACACTGTGGTAAACCGACTGGACTCAAGACCAGACTTAAATCCTTTACAATATATTGGAATGCCAAATGATGGCGAATCCTTTTGAATCGAAATGCCTTTGGGATGAATTGGAACGCCTTTGCATGAATTGGAAAGTCTTTGGAATGAATTAAAACGCCAAATCCAGGGATATAACAACTGTCCAAATTCGATGAAAGAACTTAAATCACTCCTCCAAGCAGAGTGGAAGAAAATACAAAATCCATCATCTCCCAAGCACCTGTGGAAAACATCCGCAGGAGTGCTAAGGCTGCCAGTGCCTCTCGTGGTGGCATTACCAACTATATTACATAGGAATAAATTGTGTTTATCTCTTTCATCACAGGTATTCAAATACTTATTGATAGACATTATATTTTCAGATCTTTATTTCAATGTTGCGAAAGCATGTGAAAACTAATACAATTTATTTTATTTTTTTGATGGTTTTTATTGTAAAATGTAAATTGCAAATTTAAAAAATATTAATATTATATTTTAAAATTTTGAATCTGAATGATTATTCGCAACGCAGGGAATGTTAGTAATTAGAAATAAAATTAATTCAATCTTTTTTAAAATAAAAAAATAAAAATCTTTGCATACTATAAAATATTATTTTATTATTTGGTATGCAATGTTTTTTTAATATTGAATGCAAAAAAAATTTTTTTTTGCTAATCATGTGATGTATTATTTGAGTCGTAATATACATTAATCTATATCCTAATGCGATGATATATAGGAAATATTTGAAAAATTGATGAAAACATATGAAGGAGCAATTCATTTATTTTATTGCAATTATTATAGAATTTATTACTAATAAATTAAATCTTTAATTGCTCACAGACATTGTTAAAATTAAATAATTTTTATTTTTTCTGCATGATTATATAAACAAATTTTGAAAAAGCTTCGGCAAAAATCATACATTGTCAAATGGGACACACAATCTTTTAAGCTACAACATATTAATCTAAAATTCTTGGAACTTACTTTAAAATATCTGCAACGTGTTATCAGAAACATAATTATGAAGCAAACCTAGTTTAAAGTCACTTTAAGTTTCTAAGAAATTATGTGTATTTGATCTCTCTTGATTATGTATATATAATTTAAATCAAAATTAGAATATAATACATAAAATATAATATTTACTCATTTTATATCTAAATGTGCTGTTCTGGAATTATTTAAATGCTTATAAAATTATGTAAAAACTTTTGTATTTGCAACATAGTAAAATATATTGTGATTTATTTATTTTTGCTCAATATTTAATGCATACATGGGAATTCAAATTTTGGGTTTATGAGCAAGAAAAAGTTCTAAAATAACAAAGTCTAAAAAATTTTGAAATAAATTTACATATTTTAGCTAACATTTTTTCAATATGGAGTCAGATTTTTTTTCTCTATGATGGCTGCAAAACATAGTAATCATTAAATTTTACTAATATTTCTTAGTCATCTTAACATTTTAGAAATTGCGTGAACTGATAACTTGCATAAGCACTTCACTGTCAAGACCAGTTGGTAGATGATTTTATTTATAATATATTGAAAAATAGTAGGTTTGTTAGAAAAAAACATACATGTTAACTTGTAAGGGACTGGTTTTTGGTCATATGTATGGTGAAATACTTCAGAGAAGAAACACCTGTTGAAGTGCAGCTGTACTTTATCATGCTTTGAACATTCAAATGACTTACGCCAACTTTTTTTAATGCCAGAATGCTTTTCCTAAAATAATCATCACATATATAATTATGATGTATCCTTACGTTTATCTTTTCTTTAGTCTTATCATGCTTTAATTATGAAAATGACTGACACAAGCTTTTTTTCATTTGCCACGGGTTTTTTTCTAAAATGATAAAATGATAATATGAGAATATATTCAAAAGTTTATATATATATATAGTATATATATATATATATATATATATATATATATATATATATATATATATATATATATATATATATATATATATATAATATGATGTATATAATTATGACGTATCGAATAATACACTTTTTTTTCTTTCTCATCCATCGAGTTTATTCTGGAATCCTGGAATAAAGGTATCAACTTGCATTATCTTTAAAACTAAACGTAATAGTACCAAAAACTATTCTTTTCTTTCATCTCCTAGATTTTTAACTTCATTGCCCATATTAACTTTTAAATATGTTAAATTACATAAATAAATTAAATATGTTAAAATACAGAAATATATTTTATACTTTTATTTCACCAATATATTTCCATTAAAATATTTGATTATACATATTACATTTTTACTGAATGGAATAAAATATATTTTTAATATTCAGGGTCATTAACTATTAGTAATTAATTATAATAAGACTTATAAATAGTTCATTTAACTCTCCATTAATGAATTCTGAATACTTTACTTTTAAAATATGAAATCAAATTAAGGTACCTAATTTGCTTATGAAAATGAATGCAAAAATGTTGGCATAAAATTAATTAATGAATGAAATGAAAAGTGTTCTTTTTTAATTCAGTGTATTAATCATAACTCCAGGTACTGAATTGCTCGTGCAGTTATTTATTTAAGGCAAAGGAATTATAATTCCACCGAAGCTGAGCAGAAAGTCACGCAAAATGAAAGACATCTGAGGAAAGACAATACCCGTGTAATGTTTTAACGAGTACTTTTATCGAGAAATGAGAAAAATAATTTTTCAGCTGGCATCACTTGTGCGCAGACTTCAAATGGATGTTTCTTTCTTTTTTTAATGAAATTTGCAGTGAGCTCCATAAATAGTAACGAAAAGACCGGGAGAAGCTGCTTCAAGACAGAAAGTACTTTCATCTCAGATAACTTGATTAGCTTCATCAACGTTAAGATTTGGTGTAATCGAATCGCTGCCTCTGAGAAAAAACTTTTATCATTCCATTAAAGAATGAAATGGAAAAATACTTTTAGAGAACTAAGCTAATTCGTCTTATTTTCTTATTATTATTAGGAACATAGCTTTATGTATTTCTTCAAGGAATACAGGAGTGTTTGCCGACTTTTATCTCTGGTAGAGGTAGTTTTAGCGTTTTGTGTGTGCGTTTTTTGTATTTGGATGCACATTATATATTTTGAGGATTGAATGTTTTACATTTTCAAAATTCATTACGTTAAAATTAAATACATTTCAAAATTTCTTACATATTACAGTAATAATTTAATAATTAAATTATACCTTTTTGTCACTATTCTTTTTCGAGCTAAAGTTGCTCTTTTTGTTCATAATTTGAAACAATTATACATTTTTTCAGAAAATATTGAAAAACGAATTTATAAAAAAAATAAAAGCTTATTTTTTAATTTAAAATTTTCATTATTATTTAAAAATTACAAAAGTTTACGAAAAATGCAACTAGTTTGTTATTTAGTATTTAAGGGGGTAGATACAAAGAAATGGACTAAAAAACACATTTTTCAATTTTAATGTTTTAAAATAATATACACATTTCTGCTTCTATAATGATGCTAAAATTTGATTTTAACCCCAATGGAAGTATTTTATTTTCATTTTTAAATTATGTAAACAAACGCCTTCTAATCTGTAGACTTATTGTTATTATAAAGCAAATTTCTTTAAAAATTGTCAATTTTTTTAATTTATTAAATTTAGTTTTGACATTTAAAATAAAAATATATATTTTAATAATAATAAGCCTCGATCTAATAGTCACATCTTTAAAAATAAAAAAGGAAGTTGTTTGGGGACATCTGTTGTTTAGAAATGTGTTGACAGAAATAGTCAGCGGCAATGTTGATGATGAAAGTGTTTCGGATTAGGCCAGAAAACTTAAAAGAGAAAAGTTTAGTTGTTCTGTTCCGGTTGAACCAGAGCATCTTACAATTATAAATACTTCACACTTTGAAAATATAAAACTGTAACAATATTCCAAAACAAAAAAAAAACTATTGAATGAAAATATATGTTAATTTACAATAAAAATGAATTTAACGATTCCTTTTATCATGACTACCAAATCATAATAATTTGAACAATGGAAGCTGTGAAAAATAAAATCATTACTAAATATGTGGTCCTGAAATCAAAACATTGCAAAAAAGTAATTTCTGACACATTTGTAGACATAATTCATTAAGAATATTTCTGAATAGTTAACTGTGTAGGACTCTATGTACAATTAAAAGCATTATAAATAACTGAATTATTTTTTAAATAAAAATATAAAAGTGCTTACAATATTTAAAACAAAATACAGATTGTAAGTATAAAACGATGTTTCTTGCTTATAAGCAAAACAAATACATCATACAGTGGTTCGTTAGACACGTAAATGTACTTTTCTGCAATTGCTTCAAAATCGAAAAAAATCTACTGTAACAGATATAGCTAAGAATATTTTCGTATAAAGTGTTTTATTCTTTATCCCATATCAAACTCTTCTTGTTAACTAAAAGAAATAGTTCTATAAAAACAGAAAGGAATGCTTACCGCATGGAACTGGCAGCAGTAAAAAAACCATTACGAAAGTTTTATTCGCCTGCAGCAGCAGCGGCGCTGCTCTTGCAGAACGGAAGGCGGTCTTTTGTCTTAGAAAGTTCCAACAAATATTAGGGAATAGTTGGTCTTTCTGGGACCTACATGTCTTCATCTTCCTTTCAGAGAACGCTCATAGTGAAAGGAGATACTTATTAATAGAATGTTAAGGCAAAGATGATAATATTAAAAATGTACCTTACAATAATTGTTAGCTTCTTGAAAGATAAAGGTTATTAACTAAAAAAACTTCCAATAAATGATCAGTTTAAATATTTGAAAAAGTAACCATAAAAATATTTTTCTCACAATTTCAGTTCTGTTTGAATTGTATATGAAAATATATTTTTATTATCAACAAAACTTACAATATTTTTCAAAATTTTAAATTTAGATAACAGATTTTTTCTAAATATTTTAATTTATATGTCATTAGGAAAATTTATTAAAACATTAAATAATAACATATCAATTAAACATTCTAATTTACATGTTCTCACTAAAATATATTAAGCACACGCATATAAAACACAAAATCACTTTTTATATCCCATAATTTTTATAATGAAGTAAGCAATAATAAGGGAATAAAGAAGTTCCTGATACTGTGATTAAATGTTACAAATTTCTTTAACATTAACTTATATATTAAGCTAAAGGTAAAGATGCAATTTTTCATGGAATTTATCATTTAGTATTTTTATAGATGTCTTAGGTAATTATAATTTAATAAACAATAATTTGTTCAACAAACCCACTGCATTGAAAGAGTTACTTAAATAACTTCGTATGCGTCTGAATAGACGCTTTTCAAAATTACTTTGATTTTATGAGTGAATATTCTAATTATTAGCTCACATATTTAATTTTTCTTTTATTCTATTTAAAAGCTAAAAATATTCTTTGTATATGCATAGTTATCAAACGCAATATAATGTTCTTTATTCCACTATTCTTACACTGGAACAAACAAGAGTAAAGTTTTTTTTTAAATTGTGATTAAATTATAATTATTATATTTATTTGATTACATTTAAATTTTATTATATATTTTATTTATAAAATTGTCGCATATATTAATTTAAAGGTGTGGAAGTAAAATTTTATCAGAATGTAATTTATTATAAATCGTACTTTTTCTTTTTCCACTCCCCTAATGGAAGTGTGTTTCAGATTTATATAAAGTTCTTTAATGCTTTGTATAACAGTATGGTGTTTGTTAGTTATTATAAATATTTTGGAATGTGCAAAGTCATATTCTCTGGAAAGAAAATGATTTGCTCTTTCATAAACTACATAAACGAAGGAGTTCTGCTTTCTAGATGCGCAATTATCAAAAATTTAGATAAGATTTTATTTAGATCTCTTTCTTGTAAATGCTATCGAGTTAAGGAGAATTAAATCGAAAAATATCTTAAAACATTTGCTTTATAAGATTTTTACACAGAGAGAAGAGATATTTAAAACCACAAATCATATTAAACGTGATTTATTTTTAAGATTCGGGTAAGTACATCCTAATTCATTTTAGTCTGACATCAACTTTAGAATCATTATTTTTTTTAATTCTACATTTTTATATTTATTGTTAAGTTCGAATCCTTTGTGCGTACATTACATGGCATAAAACACTCTACTTTTAAAAGCTTTTACTTCAAATTATTCTAAATTAAAGATAAATGGACTTCTATTTTCCGCATATGAAGAAAGCTATATGAAATGTTTTTATGTTTTAAATTATGAAGTGTATGAGTTATGTTTTAAAGTATGGAACAAAGTGTTTTGTACTTTTTTCTTTCAAATGACTTTAAAAATAACTATCGCCTATAAAACATTTAATAATATTATTTGTTATTTTTTTTAATTTTTAGTAAGTATAAAGTTTACAAATTTATTTGAAGTATTTTTTGAAGACTTACGAGAAATCACTAGAATTATTCCATACACATTTTATTGCAACTCAAAAAACTTTTATTTGAGTTTCAGATAAAAACAAATTAAATTAGCTCACAATGCATAGATTTCAAATTTATGATTCTTATTATATAGAAAATGCAATGAAATTCAATAAAATGTTTAACGAATCAATATTTTCACCAAGTAATATATAATAATGTTCTAATTTAAAACATGAAAAAGTCCGATTATGCAAAACATAATTTTTTAAAAAAAAAACTTAATCATTTCTCATTTATCAGCACACATAAACTACATGTTGCTTAGAGAATTTTGTAATGCTTAATTACAATTAAAACAAAATATTTGTTTTCCTAGAAAGAATATTGGGTTTTCAATGTTCATAATCTCCTTGGTTACTTAAAATAATTTAATAAATAACAAAAATTAAATTTTAATGTTGGCGTAGGCAAGGCAATATCCTTAAGTTTCAAAAGAGATTGCTTACAAACATTGCATTATTAATTTAGAGAATTCCAGATTGATTAATTTAGAATTCAGAGTTCTATTGATTGAATTAATAAAGTGTGTTGGAATAACGGGTAAAACTGAGTAATACGGACGAAGTTTGGCGATTTTTTGGCGATTTTTTTCGCCAAGTACAGGATATCGCCAAGGGTAGGCCGAATCGGCAACCCAAAAACTGTGCCAAAATTGGAAAAAATGGCGGCCAAAAAACGGCGGGAGTTTCTGGAAACCTATAAACGATGATGGGGGGGAGAAATGGCGTTAAAAACGGCGGGAGTGTTTCCCGATCAAGCGCAATTACCAATCATTCTGTAAATTTGAATAGTAATCGTCTTAAATATACGTATATTGAATAGTAATCGTCTTAAAACAGTAAATAAAAACAGCAATCGTATTAAGAATTAAGTTTCTATTTAAAAATATTTCAGAATCGAAATTGAAGGGAATGTGAATAAAGTAACAAAAATATTAAAAAGTTAATAATTAAAATGTTTTAATGAATTCAAAATTAATTATTTTTTTTAAAACCTGTGATTTTAAATAGAATGATACAAATCAATAGGACATAAAAGTGAAAATTTTCATATTTCGTTTAACAATTTTATACATTACGTCGAACATTTACACTAAAAATTACATTTTAATATATTCGAAAATTATAGTTTAATTTTAAACAATTCCTTAAAATTCTTAAAAATTAAAACTATTCCTTAAAAATTATAGTTTCAAATTTAACCAATTAAGCCAGAAACCAAAAAATAATTATAATTAAATCTTACCTTCATTTTCCTTTGTATTCAGTCTCATTTTGTGGATCTGGATCTTTATTCAAAGGTTTATAAACTGTCGCTACATCATCGATGAAGTCTTTAAAAATATCGCTGGACGCGGAGTGCTTTTTCCGCCATATATACTCGGCAAGGTAAAACTGAGTAATACGTTTGAATTTAACAGAATAGTTTGATTTAACAGAACGCAGCGAGTTACTCATGCAATGGCTTGCAAATTGAAAATGGCAAAATTCCAATTTTCAATTTGCATTGATTCAATGTTCACGTGATTCACGTTGCCGTGATTCACGTTCTCCGTGATTCAATTGAAATTGAATCACGGAGATTTAATTTGGACACGGAGAATAAATTTGGCGATGTAAGAAAAATCTAGATTTGGCGACTTTTCGCACTTCGCGAATAAGACTTTGGCGAGATTTCGCGCTTCGCGAGGTCTGTCCGTAATACTCAGTTTAGCCGAATAACGGTTGTTCTACGGATTTGTAAATTTTTTCTACCCATTCTTCTGAATAAAATATGTAAATTTTGATACAGTATTTAAAAGAAATTTTGCGACCATATAAAATGACAATTTATTATTTATATCTGCCGCATTTATTTCCTTACCTTAATTCAAATATAATAAAAATGGGATTGGTAAAACTGAGTAATACGGCCGAAGTTTTTTACAAGTACATAAAAATCAAAATAAGAATGAATATTAAATCAAATTTTGAGTTAATAATACAGTAATAAGTTCTTAATTCATGATTCATCACTATTCATAACAAAAACAGTTATTGATTTGAAGTCGCTCTGCGAGGTCTGTCCGTAATACTCAGTTTAGCCATGGGATTAATCAAAAAGATAGGAAAACAAAATGTGCGAGCATTGATTTTATTTTTAAAAAAATATTCAAAGTTATGTTTTAGCCTCGTCAAACTATATTATACAAAAATCATTTAACAAGATATTGTCTCATAAAGCGTACATACGTACCTGAGAAACTCTACCAAAAAATCGAAATTAATATTTACCTATTGAGAGGACGAGGGAAAGTGGAGTTAAAATTTTATTAAAAACTCTGTGAAGAAAGGAAAGAAATTTAAATAAGATTATAAAAATCAATAAATAATTTTTTCCGGAAAAGTATTAAAAGTACAAGTATATTAGTGTTACAAAATTTCACAAAACAACAGATAAAAAATGACTATGAAGAGAATGATATTTTATTATGTTTATTATTTATGTATATTTAAAAATAATATGCATGTTTGTTTTGAACATATTGTAACGCGCTTTTATTTTTAGGATATAAAATTATAGCAAAGTAATAAACTTATTATTTTTAGTAATAACAACGATCTAATTATTCACGAATTCATTTTTAGGGTTAATTAAGTAAATTTTTTAAGTTGACATAATAAGAATATTATGATTTTTAAAAAAATATTACAGCTTGTTTTAATTTATTCCTAATTTTTTTATTAGATAGTCCAAAGATCCTAAAATCTTAATTATCTGACGCATTATTTAAAATATTAAAGCAAAATAAAACTGCCATCAAGAGTAAAAATATAACTAAAATTATTATATGCTTTTTCTTTATCGTACAATTAGCTTAAATCGTAGGTCATGGTGAAAACTGAATTTATGCAGGTAATATCTAATTTAAAATAATATAATAAAACAATAGTATTTATTTCTTATTCTTCTCAATTTTAAAATGAATTGAACTTTTAAAATATATGTTGATGTAATCAAATCAAATCAAACATACATACTGAAAATTCCTGTTCCCTGATAAAAATTCCTGTTAATTCTAAACTATGAAAATGTATCCTAAATTAATATAATAAGAAACACGTTCATGTAAAACTCAGAAAACTGAAAATTTAGACCACTTTGACAGAGAGCAGAATTGTTTTGGAATCAAAATTTTCCACCTCTCCTAATTGGAGTAGCATCCTATCCTCACCATCCTCAGAGCGTTTGCAATGGATTCAAAACGAACTTGACATTCAAAGCGTGACATTTTATAGTGTGTACATCATACGATAATTGGAATGTCCGTGACTAATTAAATCTTGATTTCAGAGTCCTACATTAACTGAAACAAGTAGCCATCAAGGCAATTTTAATCAGTGAGTCTCGACATTTCTCTTGGTTTATAATATTTTTAGAGATTTTTTCACCTCAAATAATTACACACATATAATATAATATAATACTTAAAAAAATTAAATTATTAAATTCGAAAATTGTTTTGCCTGCATATGTACGAAAATAAAATCTCGTTAAACTTTAATCAAAATATACAATTTATATATTTCGGAGAAAAACTCTTTTTATAAGAAAATACGAAGATACATAATCCTTTTCTTTTATATTTTTCTACTAGTTTTATTGTCTTGAATTTAACATCTACAACAATAAATTAATTTTGCTATTTGTAAGAAATTCTCCTTTTTTGCTTATAAATGAAGTTAGTTTTGAATATTACTTAAGTAGTTTAAATGTTGTGTTTATTTTGTACTACACTTGTTTTCAGATTTAATTTTTCATTTTAAAACATTGAATCAGATGGAAGAATACCAGGGCGATTTCACGCATATTATTCATGTACGGGGGCTTTCCTTTAAGAAGAACAGACAGACATCCGGGTGGTGATCTCTGAAAAAGTAAGGCAGCGACCATGACCAGTATCCTTACGGTTGCCTTCTCTGCCCAAACCTTCAGCGATTTCACTACCGTACACATCCACATGTGACGGAAGCCCATTCAAAGGTGATCTTAGCATTGGCAATCAAGCAATTCAAAAGCCGGACGGAGATCGTCCGGTCCCCAGGCCTCCGCCATTCTCATAAATGCTGAATAGGGATAAAATAAAAATCTGTCAACGTGAATGATTTTTTAATACTAGAACCAAGTAATACACTTTTGACATGCGATAATATATTTAATCACAGTTGGCCAAAGAAATCTGAAGTACTTAATTAATACATTAAAATATTGATATATATATAAAGGGTGTTTTTTTTTTTCGAAGTATAGAAGTTTAAGTTGGCATTACTTTCCAAGATGGTGACCGATTTAACAGCTGTCAAGTGATTTATTTTGAGTTTGGTTTGGCAATTCATCATGAATAGACTCACGCCTGAACAACGCTTTCAAATTGTGCAATTTTATTTCGAAAATAATAGTTCTGTGCGGAATACGTATCGCGCACTACGTCCATTTTATCGTCGACAAAATCGTCCATCAGAGAAGTTAATTCGATTAACCATGGAACATTTTCGCCCAACGTTTACTCTAATTGATAACTCGCATCCCCAGAAACGCCGTACGGTGCGTACAGATGAAGCTATTGCTACTGTAGAGCGTAGCATTGAGGAAGACCCGAATGAGCCCATCCGCCATTGAGCACAGGAATTGGATCTGTGTCCATCCACTTTATGGAAGATTTTGCGGAAGGATCTTAGTTTGCCTGCTTACAAAATTCAACTCGTGCAAGAATTGAAGCCAAACGATCATCAAGCAAGGCGAAGATTCGTCGAATGGGGCACAAAACGAGATTGCCGTTGTTCCCGATTTTCATAAGCAAATTTTGTTTAGCGATGAAGCGCACTTCTGGTTGAATGGCTACATCAACAAACAAAACTGCCGCATTTGGAGTGAAACTAATCCACAAGTGTATGTGGAAACACCGTTGCATCCAGATAAACTGACTGTTTGGTGCGCTTTATGGGCTGGTGGAATCATTGGTCCATACTTCTTCAAAAACGATGATGGCCACAGCGTTACAGTCAATGGTGATCGGTATAGAGCCATGATTACTAACATTTTCATTTCTGAATTGAAAAATCATGATGTCCAGGAGCTGTGGTTCCAACAAGACGGCGCAACATATCACACAGCTCGTGCCACAATCGATTTATTGAAAGACACGTTTGGTGACCGCCTAATTTCACGTTTTGGACCTGTGAATTGGCATCCAAGATCTTGTGATTTAACACCGCTAGACTATTTTCTGTGGGGCTATGTAAAGTCATTGCTCTATGCGAAAAAGCCACAAACGCTTGACCATTTGGAAGACAACATTCGTCGTGTTATTGCCGATATACGGCCACAAATGTTGGAAAAAGTCATCGAAAATGGACGTCCAGATTGGACTACATCCGAGCCAGCCGTGGCAGTCATATGCCAGAAATAATATTTAAAATGTAATGCCACAAGATTATCTATCGAATAATAAATACATCGTTGTTTTATTGCAATTTAAAGTTCTATACCTCGAAAAAAAACACCCTTTATAATGTGTTTTAAGCTTGTAAATTCTGATGAAAACTTCATTTTATCGAGTTGAAACAGGTAAATCATTAATATAAGGAAACATTTTTAATATATTTTTTAACTTCAATAAAACACGATAATTATAAAATGCAATTTTTACCACATGTTTTTCATCTACTATAAAACTGAATTGATTATAATTTTGTTATTTTGTTTTTCCCTTTGGTTCCAAAATATTTCACTTTGGTAAATATATACATATTTCGTGCATATTTTAAATAATTTCCTTAAAATTTATAAATATTGGAGTCAAGTATATAGTCAAATTAAAAACTGAATAAAATCATTTTTATTTGGTGAAGGTGGTTTTAAATATTCTCAAGAAGCAATCATTTCTTTCATAACTGAGCAAACAGTAGGAAGATTTGAAAAGGTTAGTTTACTATTTCCTTATTTGCATGTTTATTCTCTACCACAACTAATGTGATCAATGAATACTATTAAATCTTTGATGATATATACAAGAAAACATTCAGTACTGAACTTTTGAAAGAAATATATGTTATGTAAGATTTTAGAATGATTGTTTTGATTGAAATTAGTTTTCTATTACTTTTCTTCATGCAATGTAAGTTGAAGTTAAATAATGTTTTAAATTATCTATATCAAATTTGCACAGGATGACAAGATTTATATACTGAAATTTATTTCATTATATTAACGCAATAATCCTAATGATTACATTTAGAACGTTTTATTCCAATAACACGGAAGAATGGGAGTCAACTGTAAAATGAATCAATAATTAATACTATCCAATTGTACAAGTTCCGTAAAATCAAACATTAATGTAATCTTTAATCAAACTATTTCATGATAGTAAATACGCCAAACGACAGCAAATAGAGATTAATCGACTAGTAGGAATGTCGTTTATTTTACAAATGCTCTTAAGCCCATCGACTCTCCAAAGGAATATCACATAACTCGAAATCCGACAAATATTCACAGGAAATTGGCGCAGTTAGTTTGATAGTTAACTAAACAGGAGGAACACAAACCCAACAAATCAAAGAACGTTGTTTGATATTTAAAAATAAACATGACTTAAGATAAAAGATATTCTTAAATGTCTTAATTTTGATGGGAAAAAACGAGCATCAAACAGACGGATACCAGGGAAATTTGTAGAGAACATTTAATTATTAATGTCGTTTTTGTAAATAGCCATAGAAAAAAGTTTCATGGATTTTCGGCTTTGAAAGATACACATAGGGCAATTATTGATGTTCAAATCATAACAAATTGTATTGCATAACAGACTCTAATAGTATTATCTTGCCTTTCCCTTATTCTTCAGATACGAAAATCAGTAAAGTTAAGCATATAAAAGAATCTGCCGAAATAAAAGACAGACTCCTTTCATTTTAACATAGATATGTAACATTTCATCCTCTTTCATACAAGATTAGAGACACATAATTTTGTTTCTAATAAACTGATTGGTTGGGAATGACAACCAATCATGTATCCAACAAATTCGACGATCAAAGAATCTTTTGTCTTCCGTGTGAAGAATTTTGTTAGAAAATTGCGAGAGAGAAAAGCTTTGATAAATATTGTTTGAATGAATGTAACATCATGACTTTATAGAAACTGACAAAAATAGAAAACTTTGCTCTTTTTATCTAGGAAATTATATAAAGACAACAGAACTGCATTCTATTGTATCAATTAATTAGCTTATTTCCATATGATATTATTAATAAATTACGAATTGATTGGAAAGATGTTACATATATTTCAATAATATTTATTAGTTTAATCATATCTGAGATCTCGGATTTTTTAGTATTTTTTGTCTTATAACCAAAATTAAATGTAAAATTAATTGCTTTTCTTCTCTTTCATAATGTTTATATTATATAGGCACACACGCTCGCGCGCACGCGTGCATATTTATTTTCTTGAAACTAAATGTTTTGTTTTTAGATATGAATTTTTAATAGTTTAGCTGGTTTACGATATTAGTATTATCATAAGATCATAAGGAGAGTGAGACATTTTTCTGAAATTTTCAAACAAATGTTTTATTTTGAACTATTGTATTAAGTTTTATTACTTTTATCTTAATAGAAAATTTCAGTTTATTGATACAAATATTTCTTAATTATATTTCCTACTTATCTTTAATTATAAAAATAACTATTTAATTAGTTAAATATAAAAAAAAATTTTTCTTCATGTAATAAATTTAATTTACCTCAATAAAACTAATTTCGGACGGTAGACCGTTCCAATAGATTCCTGTATCTTCTATTTATAAATAAAATTTTAGGAATTATTTTATAACTTCAATCTATAAATATTAAATCACCTGATTAAAAACCCCTAAATTTATAGTTTTCATTATCATTCATTCCAATAAATAATCTACTGATTATTTCAAGATTAAAAACAAACACCACCTTACAAATCTAAGACTACTTTATTTTACAATCTAAATTATTTTAATTTAAATTATTAATTTTCTAATTTATTATAAAATTTTTTAAATTAAAAAACTTTATTGGAATTTAAAATCTCGAATCATTAATCAAAGTCATTATAATGAAATTAGCCAGCGAATAGCACATGGAAAATATTAAAAGTAAACTATATTGGATCAATATATTGTTTTGAATAAAACTGTAAATGAAATATTGCAATAATATTCGAAGTTTATCTACAAAATATAGTTAAAAGATAAATGTTGTGGATTTTCTTTCAGTAGTTCATGAGTTTGATTCTCATCTTGGATGAGCTTAGGGAAGATAGGAAACTGTAACTTATCAATTGATCCTTATTAAAGTAGTTTTCCTTTCTCCATCATAAAAATAATTTTTCTTTACCTAAGAAAATTTCCAGTGCCGAACAAGATGTTTATAATTTTTGTTAACTTTATTTTATTCAAAAAATATCTTTCTTTTTTCATGATTTTTATATTTTAATTTATATATTTTTAATTCTCAAAACATCCACTATGTTATAATAATTACAGTCATTTTGAAAAATCAAAATTTTTCGTTAAAATGTAATTTTACATAAATTGATAAATTAATTACAATTACTATTGTTAATTACTATTTTTAATTACTATTGTAAATTACTATTATTGTTTGATAAATTAATTTAATTACGTTTGAGTTCCCAATAATTAATAAAATTACTAAGAAATTTTGGAAAAATTCTACTGCCCAATTATTAAAATTATTTAGTTGTCCACAATAACTTAAAATCATTTACGTTAAACTTAATTTCAACTCAAAAACTTCAAAAATGCTTCAAAAAAATTGTAAGAAATTTTTTTGCAAAAGATTATTTGTTTACATTATAAGTAAAGTGAGACAATAAGCTTAGTAGTATAACTATTATGTAAGTAAGATGTTTAATTTTAATAAATATAATAGTTATGCTAAGCACATCAACAACGACCAGCAAAAAATTATAATAAGCATATAAATAATAAATGATTATCTGAGAGCTTATCCACTAAATATTATCTTCGATGCACTTCTTAAGTGCGAAACCCAATAAAATCTATTAAATATGCAAATAAATATTTGTTTAAATATGTTTGAGTAGAAGCTAAAAATTAGCTTTAAGTGTCTGTTTATGAGAATATAATTACCATTAATGTAATTTAGATGATTTTTATTATCAATTGAATCAATGAAAACTTTTCACGTTTTAATGACAGCACTTATATGATTTATTGTTTAATTTGAAAAGCAAAAACGTATGAAATTTTTAGACACAAAAAAATATTTCCATTTTTTTACTAACCATGCTAGAATTCAACAAATTTTTATTGAAACAGAAATTGTGCTCAATACTTTTGCTTATAATTTTAATTTATATATCTTAAATAATAAATATAACAAAAACGTCTAATTTATGAGTTTGCTTAAAATCAGATTAAAAATATAAATAGCTAATTTTACTTTCTAAAAGGAACATTAGTGGTGTTTAATGCTCCTTAAAATCAAAATAATTTAAACTTACTGTCACAGTTTTATTATGGACATTTGTATTTCCCACTTAAAAGAAAGGCTGTAAAAGTTTATTATTAGGGAAGCTATTTGTTTCTGAACTTTTTTAGGGTGTTCCGCCCGCTGATGTCGGAGTGGGTATTAAACATTTGGGTTTATTACTTTTTAAATTAATGCCATGCAAAGAAGGCTTCTTACAAAAGAGCAGTTTAATTAAGGATGTGTTTTTCTGAAAAGAATTGTTTCCTTATCCTATTTAAATAAATAGAAAAACAATTATTGTTTTAAAAGAAAATGTTAGTAAATGAACATAAGTAAAATTCCCTGAAGAACAATGTTAATATGTTATGTAACACAAAAACATTTATTACAATTGTGTTGAACATAAGGTATAAATTTAATTGCGTAGACAAGATGATTGTAAAATATGAAGGAAAAGCTTATTCTATCATTATTCTCAGTTAAAATAAAAAGTAAAAAAAATTAATAGTTGGAACTAAGTACACAATAATAAGAATAAAAGAAATAAAAAAATATGTTTAATTTACAAAACTATATATTTCAATCAACATGCATTAAGAGAAATTTCTTTATTTAACATTGGAAAGTTATATATTTTATGAGGAAAATTATATAAAACGTTATTTTGGTAAACGATGAATAAGATATTTTGAAAGTAACTTCGTTTCATAATCAAAATTAATGCATACAAAATAAAATTTCAATAGTTTTTACATCAAGTCATCTGTACTATGTTGATAATAAGAGCATTTATTTTGAAGGTAATTATGAAGTATAATATTATCACCAGTTTAGGGAATTAAGTACTGGAAAATAAAATTTAGGTAAAATGTGTTAAATATATTTTACCAAACTGAAAAAAATTTTTGCAAGTTGTCTCGTATACTTATAACCTGCTAAAACTGATTTTTGATAGTATATTTGTGAATAGAATAAAAACATCTGAAATTCAACTTATACAAAAAGATTGTTGTTTAATTTCGTAATTATCTAGAGCCTAGATTCTAGACAATGCCCATGAATCCGAAAATATTTAAAAGTCTAAAAAAATATGAGAGTCCAGTAGAACCTCCCTTGCTAAAATTTAGACACACTAAAACATGAGCAGGAGAAGCTCTGTCAGAGCGCATGGCACTCTGGGTAAAAGCTGCTCAAGAAGCGTGAAAAAAGCAATTGGATGGGATTTCGGTCCAAGTCGGAAAAATCTTCGGGATATTTTGCAAAATAGCAAGAGTGGTTGGCAGGGGTTTTCGAAAACTTCAATTTTGTTTCAGCCAGGGAAGAATTCTCGTAGAAAGTGTGTTTCCCACGATGACTGACTTCCTCCTGAGCAGCGGATGTGCTCAAAGGGTCGGCTTTCATTCTCCCCAACCCCAACCTGCGAAGGAATCCACTAAAAATGTATCGTATGACTGGGTGAAAATCTGTCAAGTAGATTTTGAGCAATGAGGCTGGTCTCACCTCCAACAGCATCCCAGTGAGAGGGGTGCTGAATCGAAGCGCTGACATGTGGTCGAGTGGAGGACATCACGGCGCGTGGTGGTGTCATCCCCCTCTAACAGCGTCAGTCCTGTTGATACAAAAATAAATCAACAAAGGAGCAGTAATGTTTTGTGGATGGGAATTTTTTCTCATAGCTCCAGTTCTTAGGTTCCAATTCATGGAAAATAGATCAAACTGTCGTATACAAATATTTATATGATATAGAATATCAATACCCGTGTTTCATAAATCAATTATATTGTTTTATAGAATATTCTTAAATTTTCCTTTGATATCACTGATTTTTAAAAGAAGTTCTAAACTGATAAAATAATTTTGATAATCTGTTTGCTTATTGTTGCTTATTATTTGCAGCGCAATGCTCACATTTCTTAACAGATTGAAATCATTTTTAAATTCATTATAAAAACAGCATCACCTACTATAGCTTATTTTTAATTCCTTTAAATTTATTGAATGAACTTACAATGAGCTTCAGATGAGATTTTCTAAATTTTAATCTTTGATTTAAAGATCTGTATATATTTGTGTTCTAATATAATGTTTATTCATATATTTTCTTGTTAATGTTATTCACTGCTCTAAGCGGGTTGTATTTGACTCTTTTAAGGAAACCAACATAAATATCTCAATAATTTCCCCGCACCGCCAAATAAGGTCACAGAAACGTCTCCATTTTGGTTACTGTTACTTAATACATGTAGAAATTTCAGTTGTACTCATGTAACTAACTAATTCCTTAATTACCGGATTCTTAAATCAAAAATTTTCCCTTTCATTTCCTATAATTCCTTTATGAATAAAATTAGTAATACAAATTTTGTTACAGGATGTGAACTCCTTTAAAGTAAGAAAATTAAATAAGCTTGAGATTTTAAATATCTGTCGTGATTATATAAAAATAAATATTAACGTGTCATAGAAATTTTAAAGTTGCATATACATATAGTCATATTTGCTTTTTATAATGTGTTAATATATGTGTTAATGTATTTCAACAGCGTAATTCAGACTTAAACTCTGCAATATTCAATATAACTAAATTATGAAAATCTGTTATATTATATTCTAACAATTAAATCTTTGATCTATATAAATTTATTTTGTTGTGTTGTTTAGCGAGTGATATTTTGACTTTTGAAACAATAAACTTCAAAAGAAATACACCAAAATCTTAAAACTGAATTTATATATTGATTTCATCATATACTGAAATGTTATGGAACAAAGATTTCCAATTTCACTAATGGAAGCCTTATGTGACACTCAATATTAATTCAGATTCCTTTTGTAAATATGAATTGTGCTTGGAATATTCAAATGTGACGTTTTTATAAATAGCTTGCACTTCAAAAATTTTATAAAAATTGTTAAAATATTTTAATTAATTATTAATCTCAGTGAAAAGATTACCAGAACAGTTAATTATACAAATGATTTTTATAATATTTACGCGAGGCAGTTCTTGAATATTTTAGTGATTAGCACAACTTACATATTAACATTGTCAGAATATTAAATTTTGATAAACAAAATAAAAATGCATTACAATTTTCACATTAAAAGTTACTTTTTCTTTTATAAACGATATATTTATATTAATTTTATGTATTGCAGGAAAAAAGCATACATTTACTGTTGTTTTGTTTTATATTAACTTTATTATGTTGCTTATATATTTTTGACAAACATGTATTTAATTCACGAAAAATGTGTGTAATATGCTGCAAAAGTATTTTTTTTAATTTGAAGTTCCTTAGAAATTTATAATTTCTCTTAAATATCTACTACAAATAACTAATAACTCCTTTTAAAAATGATATTATATTTTATATATTTCTAATAGATAAAAATCCTATTAAATTTCAAATCAATCATCATGTTTTTCTAGGTATAAAATATGTTTTTGTCATTTTTCAAACTCTTTCCTTTTAGAGAGACTGTTGGTACCTTAAAATTTAATTATTTAACTAGAATAATGTACAGATAAATTAACAAAAAAATATAGACATGCATACTTCAAATGGCATGCAGCTATTTTAAAACTAAAAATCTAAAGAAATGGATAACATAAGTCACTTTAGAAGAATATAAAAGTAATGTTTACGATAATACTTAAATTTTAGCAAAGTCAACGTACTATATGACACAGGCTCATCAAGTCGATAGTCAACAACACTTGTAGTCGCGCGATAAAGCTGAGCAGATGATGTGAGTAATTGCTATCGCGGATAGTACCTTTGGTTACTTTCAAAATCCTCAAAATCAACAATCCCGTGTGTTTTGGTCTGAAGACCAAGGAAACCGAGCACGATGAATGTTGTCGCACCAGCATGCTTCCCTGAACCTAGCCCTGAGAGGACATTGTGAGCACGTCCAGTTTTTAACAAGCCCAGACGCCTTTAGTGAACACGACGGATATTTGGTTAAGCCAGGATTCTAACTCACTACCTTCCGATAATGAGAACGACGCCTTCACCAACCAGGCCATCGAGATCCCTAAAATGCAAGATGCTGTTGCACCAGCATGCTTCCCTGAACCTAGCCCTGAGAGGACATGGTGACCACGTTCAATATTTAACAAGCCCAGACGCCTTTAGTGAACACGACGGATATTTGGTTAAGCCACGATTCTAACTCACTACCTTCCGATAATGAGAACGACGCCCTCACCAACCAGGCCATCGAGATCCCTAAAATGCAAGATGCTGTTGCACCAGCATGCTTCCCTGAACCTAGCCCTGAGAGGACATTGTGAGCATGTCTAGTTTTTAACAAGCCCAGACGCCTTTAGTGAACACGACGGATATTTGGTTAAGCCACGATTCTAACTCACTACCTTCCGATAATGAGAACGACGTCCTCACCAACCAGACCATCAAGGTCCCTAAAATGCAAGATGCTGTTGCACCAGCATGCTTCCCTGAACCTAGTCCTGAGAGGACATGGTGACCACGTCCAATTTTTAACAAGCCCAGACGCCTTTAGTGAACACGACGGATATTTGGTTAAGCCACGATTCTAACTCACTACCTTCCAATAATGAGAACGACGCCTTCACCAACCAGGCCATCGAGATCCCTAAAATGCAAGATGCTGTTGCACCAGCATGCTTCCCTGAACCTAGCCCTGAGAGGACATTGTGAGCATGTCTAGTTTTTAACAAGCCCAGACGCCTTTAGTGAACACGACGGATATTTGGTTAAGCCACGATTCTAACTCACTACCTTCCGATAATGAGAACGACGCCTTCACCAACCAGGCCATCGAGATCCCTAAAATGCAAGATGCTGTTGCACCAGCATGCTTCCCTGAACCTAGCCCTGAGAGGACATGGTGACCACGTCTAGTTTTTAACAAGCCCAGACGCCTTTAGTGAACACGACGGATATCTGGTTAAGCCAGGATTCTAACTCACTACCTTCTGATAATGAGAACGACGCCCTCAGCAACCAGGCCATCGAGGTACCTAAAGTGCAAGATTGTTGCACCAGCACGCTTCCCTGTACCTAGCCCTGAGTTGGGCTTTACCAGTTACATAGAAGCAGTTGGGGGAAGTCTTCGTAATTTTAAAGCAGGTACCAAGCAACTCTCAGACTGGCCTGCAACTCTCAGAGGTATCATTTCACGCGAAGGACATTGTGACCATGTTTAGTTTTTAACTTGCCTCAGCCGTCTTTAGTGGACATGACGAATCTTCAGTTAAGCTGGATGTAGTGGCTCAGCACATGATGCTCACTAAACGATTTGCGCAAGATATCTTCCGAAATTCTAGTATTATGGGATAGAGTAACATCCTGCACGAAAGCCGTACTTTTCAGCAAGTGCTTATCAGCCGAATAAGGACGGATGTGATAAAATTATCACGTTGACAGCTTAAAAAGCAGAAGAACGTTACAAACTTGTACATAATGTGTTCCAGGATTTTGTTGTTCATGATTCTCAATTTGAGGAAGCTGAATGCCTTTATAATGTAAACTGATCTTCATAAGATATCGTTCGACGGACAATTTTTTTTTTCGTATTTTTAAGGGACACGTATAGAATACTCTCAGATTTACAAAAATCACGGTTGAATAATCAGATTGACGAGTAATTCTATACGGATTACTGTGAAGTATACTTCTTAGAGCTCTTCAATTAATAGTTTGGATAATGGCAATCAACTTCGCTAATTTCCCTACATCTTGATGAACTTGCTAAATTCTTCATTTCTTCTTGAACTGTCCAAAGGGCAGTATTTTTGTCCAGTCACTTTTTACAAAGCCGGTAATTTGATCAATTCGTAGCTTTGAACATCGGGATCATTTTCTTCTCAGATACACTTGAGCATTTATATTTTTGAATGCCTTAATCTTGATAGGATCTTGAAACTACAATAATACTTTGTTCACTAACAGTAGATTTTCAAAAAAAAGTTTGAATTTACTATTGCTAGTGCATAAGATTATCTTTCTTAAAGCAGCTCATTTTATACATGTGATTCCTTGGAAGTATTCTCATTTTGTTCATCAACGACTTCTATTGATTGATCATTTCTTATTCTTCTTTTTTCAATAATATTCCATGTCATTTCCAAACTATGCATTCACTTTTATGTTCTACCTGAAGTATTGAATTATCAAAGTTTATATTACCTAACTTTGAAGGGAAAGAGTAGTTTCACTTTTGAAATCATCGTTTTCTTTACCAACTTTGCTTATGTGAGTATTCATTTAAAACTGCGATGTTATTAAGAAATGTGTAAGAAAAAACAGAAACACATATAATAAAAAAAACTTTTATGTGTTAGATTTAAAATAATTTAACTATATTCACTCTTTATATTTCTTTACATTACATACTATATTCATATCATAATTTGCATATAAAAGAATGAAGACTATAATATTTTTTCTGAATAAAATTAAATTTTAACCTTTAACAGTTGAATTGTTTATAGAAACACAATACTGTGTTGTGTAAAATTTAGTTTAATGGTTATAAATTATAGTGACAAGCCTCATTGACTCATATAATAGTGCAGATAATACCTTCTTGTGAAAAACATTTACTTTTTACATCGCTATCTGTAACGATTTAAATTATTATTAGATAAATATTAAATAATTTAAAAACTATATATTGCGCTTAAATTATATGGCAAATACGCTAGCAATTTTAAAATATCTTAACATATGATAAGAAAAATAAATTATTTTTCTAACTATTTATTCATAAAATATAATAGCTAATTTTATATACATACATACACACATATATTTATGTATATATATGTATTTATTCATGCATATATGTATTTTTTTCAACGTCAATCTGGGAAATTTTTTCTCGAAAAATAAAATGATGTATGAAGCTCTTTGAATTAAAAATATTTTCTTTTTTAGCATCGCTCTCGAAGTTTGTAAACTTTTCTTCTTTTTCTCCAATTTTTAGACTTCCTAAACTCACAAATATCGGAACGCTGTTGGTCCTGATATGGAGCTAAGAGTTTGAGAAATATATGTACAAACTCAAAAGTTGTTTCTAAAGAGTATTTATTGTTTGTGTAAGGAAAGTTTCAAAATTGAAACATTTTTACTTAAATACGGAGGTGTTACCAGCCTCTTCCGGTGTCCTCTCTCTCACTTCTAATGAAGAAACTTTTGTAAATACATATTTATTCTTTTCTGTTTTCGTAAAGAAAAAAATTCCAACAAAAATGTAGATTCTTTGTCGAAAAATAAGGCATAATGGATCTTAGAAAGATTGCAATCCAAATATTCCCTATTTTTTTCCCCTCTTTTTATCTTATTTTCCATTTTTGTTTTTGTCAGTAATATGGCGTTTATAGAAAATGAATCTATAGTTTTATATGAAATATTTAAATAATTAGAAATCATAATGTAAAAACTATAAGAACTATCAATTCGTATTAAGTTTAGGTAAGCATATTCTTCTGAAGTAGTAAGTTGAATCACTAGGTAAATTATAAGCTCAAAAAATCATTACTTATCTCTTTTGGTGTTCTAATATTTCATACGATATTTTCGTATCAAATAATTATGTTAGAAGTTTAAAATAATAAAACATAAACTATAATTGTAAGTATTTAATTGCATTTAGTAATGCAAACAAATACACGTAAAAGGGAGTTAAAACCGTTTTCCTTTCTTTTTGAGAATAATCGTGATTAAAAAAACGAACAGGACCATAATGTGCTTATTAGATACAATTTATCTTTTTCGGAAGATATCATTTTATATTCAATATTTTATATTGATTATAAAATGACTTAAAATAATTAAAATAGATTGAAAAATTAAATACCTAATCGGAAATGAAAAAAATATAATTACTTAATAAACTTAGATAGTTTGTGATACCATTTGTGCTTCTTTGTAATTTGTAAAATAACTATTCACAACTAATTTTAAATAATAAATAAAAGTTACTACTTAAAATTTAAAATTCTATGATTTAAAATTTAAAAAATTATTTAAATTTATTATATAAAATATGAAAAATAAAATGAGTATGAAATTACAAATTTAAAATAATTTTAAAGCCCTGCTTAGCAAAATATTAAAGTTTTGCATTCAGATTCACTGGATTAAAATACATATTTAAATTACACTATCAAAATTCTGTTAATCAACTGGCCCTAAGATATTTTCTATTCAAGTAAGTTTCAATAGGCGAAGTAAAATATTTAGTCATGTTTTTTCTACTTATTTTTAAATTTTCATGACAGTAAACATAACGACATAAAATGAGAAAGCTATTCAAATTTTATCTTTAAATTATTTTTTACATAAACTTTTGTCTACGTTATGCTGCATCAAATATTTAAAATAATTTAAAATAGAATATAAAAATTTAAATACAACATTTTAACTAAAATAAAATATGATTCTTAACAGAGATAAAATTAACTTTTGAAACATGCAACAAAAATTTCTAACTTTTTTTTCTATTTTAATGAGATTTATACAATTTAATTATCTGCAGTTCATACTATATTATTTTTAAAATAAGTACTATTAAAAATAATATATTATAAATAACTGACTCATATTGTATATCACAATATTTGTTCTTAAAGTAGCTGATTCATTTCTTTAGGTATAATTTGTAAACGTAATAACGAGCCGTACTTATTACTTTTTGACCTGTTTCCTTAAAAATGAGTTTATTTATTTAAGTATATTGAAATCATGCATATATTTAAAAGTTGAATTTCTTACAAATGAGAAATGATATGCAAATAATTTTTATATAGGATTTCACTGCTAAATATGTTAAGCCCAGAGAGAATAGTTTATCAAATCAGTCGAGCTTATCTAATAGATTTTAAATTACAATTTCATTTTATTAAGAATTCAACTGAATGCTATACATTTGTGAGAAATGTTATGATGATTATTTCAGTTCATATTTCATGACTAAAATATGTTTTTAATAAAAAATATATGTAAATAGAACTAATTTATGTGAAATTATTTAGTTGGTATTTTCGAGAATACTCAAATTAGTTAGTTAACTAAAGTAAATATAAAAATTTCACATCTTACTTAACATTAATGACGTCATATTTATTTATGCATAATTTCTACTGCAAGTGAATCAACATTTATTTAGGTATGATTAACGTTCAACTTTCTCTATTTCTTAAAAAGAAAATTTTCAACGCCCTTAACTTAATGAATATTCTTGATAGACGTAAACCACTTATTTTCAATAAAGGAAAACTAGAAAAGGAACAATAATGAATGTCACTGCTTTAATTTCTGGATCAAACAAAAAATGATATTATGAATTAGAAATTAATTGCTTTTGAAGGAAAGAATAAAATAAATAATAATAGTAAAAATTCCTTACATTTTTCTCGTATAGAAAAATTTAATGAGCAAGTAATTAAATGCTCATTATGTCTATGCTTTTTAAAACGTAAACAATTTCATCCATCTCAAAATGGAACTTCTGATAAAATTAAAAATAAACACGTTTAACAGTTTTAATTTATGGAAAAGAGTACATTTTTACGTATGTGATTTTTTAGACTGAAGCTGGAAGTGTAGTTATAAAAATAAATGAAAAGTTTAAGGACATTGTTAATTAGATATGATAAAAATGTGCATTTAAAGGAATGCGGTTTTCATTTGACATTTAATATTAATCCGAGTAAATTGTTTTAGATAATGATTCAAATTGGTAAAGATTTATCCTGTTTACTAGAAAAATTAATGAAATTTATTAAACAGTTTAAATTTAATGATGTGTGCATCAAAGGTATTATATTTTGATATGAAATACTGGCAAAATATTCATCTTAAGATTAAAAAAATTAATTAAAATCAGACAAAAAAGAAAAAGGTTTAAAATTACTAAAATATCTTATAGAATTTATTTTTAATTTTTATTGCTATTAATGTATACAATTTCAAAACAGGATTATTAAAATTGAACAAATTTAGTATGTTTTGGCTTATCGCTATATATAAGTATACACTTGAAATTTTAAATTACATTACTGAAAAATTTGGAAACTAATTGATGATTTCAGAACTTTATATCAACTTATCCAATTCTTCAATACTTCATTTCTTTTCTTCTAGAGAACACAATGAAAGGTGTTAATGATGACATGCAGTATTTCTTTAAATTCCGAAACCTTTTTAATCATAAAACATTCAAACATTATTAAGACGAAGATAAATAAAAGGATATCTAAATAATTATTAATATATTAAAAGCAATTATCGTCGAAATAACCAAAATTGCTAGGAATGTGAAAGAAACAGAAAATTTCTAGATATGTTCAATCTGAATAATTAAGTATGGATTTAGATTTTGTTTTGCATTTTTCTACTCAATCAAAGCAATGGCTGACAAATAATCTGAACTATTCCACTAAATGAAATCCCACTCACAAATGTATGTTGTTGAAAATGAAAGAAAAGTTCAGAAAAACTAGAAAGAAATAACGTTTTTGAACATTAAAATTAATGCGATTTAAATTGAATATTAAAACAAATGAATTTTCTTATATACATTAATTAATACAAAATTGTTTTACTATAAATAAATAAAATTATGTTGTAATAATTTTAATAATAAAAGGGTCAGAAACATACTTATTCAACAAATTTTACTCAGTGTAATTTTTTAAAAGTGTCAAATCATCCAAATATTTCTAGAAAATAATGAGTAAAAATTAATAAATACAGAAATGTACACTATCAATAAGAAACCTTTTATCAATGATATCTTTTTATATTTATTGGTATTTAACGGGCGTTTTTTATACAAGCTAAATAATGCCGTTTATTAAAAATTGTGAAAAAATTGCTCTATTTTATGAAATATGATATAAATATACATTTTTGAATGGAATATAAAATTTTTAATATTCTTAAATAATGTTCAATTCGATTGAAACTAATACATGCTATGAAAAAAAAGATACTTTAAATATATAAATTCATTCGTGGTATTTTCACGAAGCAGATTTTGCATTATACGTGCATATGCATGGATAATGAAATGCGAAATGCATTGTACGCTCATTGCATTTCGCCATCCGTGCCCCATTTGTAATAATTATTTGCTATTTTTAACTTCTCAATGCACTGATATTGTAAACAATATTATTTAATTAACTATTGTTCCCCTATTTTACACACAAGTTTGTCTTTAGAAAAGCTATGAAACCAGTCATATTATTTATCAGCAAGCATTTTCTTTAATATTCACCAAATATCGAAAAACTAACGTACCGAAATTATTTCAACTAGGTTATAAAAAATTCTATTTTAAATATTGTTTTTCTTTTGTTATTTGTCAATAGGATTTTTACTGCAGAAACCTATTTACAAATAACAAGAAATTTAAAGGTTAATCTTTGAAATATAAAAACATAGGTTGTCTTAAAAATGTTACAAAATTTAAGATTCGTGATTCTGTTTTACTTTGGTTTTAATAGTTAAGTCTTAGACGCTACAGAAAGATATTTCTCTCGCAATGTGTGTTTTAACAACATTCGAGTTTGAATATTTTTTTGCAATACAATTGCTTTACAATTTGTAATTATATATAATGATTAAGATGTTGTAGCACTTAATACACAATATTACTAAATTAATTTTTAGGATATAAGACCCGTTTCATAGATAAAAATAATAGTGAATGGAGTTTAAAGTTTAAAACACTATATTTGTCATTACTATTTAATTAATACAATGTTTATAATAATTGATCGGATGTTTCTGACAGTTAATTTTTGTTTTTATGAAATAAATATTAAAATTTAATAATACAATAAAGATTAAATAAATGGATAATATAATGAAAATTATAAAATACTAAATAAATGAAATAAATACACAATAGAAAAGTACAAGTGATTATGTTTTCCTTTAAAATTCTTGCTTCAGAATTGATTGAAAACACACATTTTAATGTGATTTTTATTTAAATTTTATTTAAATACAATTACAAAAGTAGCAAAATTAGATAATTAAACCAACTGATGGCTTATTAAATTGTATTTTCTTTCATACAGTAAAACAAAACTTCTTTGATTTCTTAGTAAAAATCTTAAAATGTTATGAGAAATTTGAGTCATTATCAGTTATATTAAAGCTTATTTTATAATAAGACACCGCAATTACATGCCTTATTTATTTTTATGGATTTCTATAATGTGTTATGGTATTCAATATATAGATTCAGATAGCAAACTGATTAAAAAACCTGCTCTATTCAACTACAGAACAACTCAATACCTAAATTATACTTGGACAAAGATAAAATCTTACAATATAATAATGGAACCTATACCTAAATATAATAGATTAGCCTAAACATCATAGATTTTTTCACAATAAAATCGCATAAATAATATTTAATCTCATAACGGAACAAAATAACACTCTGATGTCTTATATTCAATACAATCTATTAGAATCTACTTGCAGTTAATAATCCATGCTGTATAAGAAATTCGTAATGATAATTTTTTAATTAATGAAAATATTCTATAAATAAGAATTATAATGTAGGAAATAATATGATAAAATTCTAAATGATAAACGCTTTAACTTAAAAATATTTATTCATATTCTTAATCGCAATTGAGTATCAATTAATTAATGCTGCCAAATCTAATCGAATGAATTTTTACGCGTTAACTCTTCAGCAACAACAATCTATTTTACTACCTAATTGATGTCACAGAGGAATAAGTTACACAGCGGCACAGTAAAATCTCGTCTTTTTCTCTTTAAAAATGGTCAGATGTGACTATTAAAAAACTATGAGTTACAGAAAAACTGCTGTACAATACTAGACGAGATAATTTTCATTTTCACTGTTCTCAGTGGGACATTTCAGAAGTAAGGAATGCAGTCATTAGAAAACTAAACGAGTTACAGAAAAAATTAATTATTACATTTAAAGAAGCTGTGATTTATTACCAAATGAAATTTGGATCTCTGAAATGTAAGGAAAACAATGTCCACATTTAGAATTTGTTTTTGAGCTAATTCCAAGGCAGTTACATATATATTAGGAGCAGAAAGAAACATATTCTTGTCTAAAGACATTAATTGTTGGAGCTTAATCTATTTTCCTTCAATGAAGAAGAAAATGGTGGTTTTCTATAAGCCATCAAAAGTCCGATAACAATGCCGAAATTTTATTTTTTGTTGTAGAATTACGTTTTTATGACAATTTTATTCTAATTCATTATCTTCGAATCATACCAAATTTTGAAATGCGCATGACGAAACAGTGGTGAAACTACCACAAAATACAATGTGCCGTAAACACACATTTAACTCTGGAGCAAGATTTGTTTTGATACTAAATTCCTACATGCTGGAAAATTTTCCGGATATTTTTTCGCATCTTATTTGTTACTGACACTAGAAGAATTTTAATTAATAATACTTCATCAACTAGAAAACGCTGTGGCACAGATACCGTATAATCCAGAATCACAAATTCTTAATTTTTTGATGATGAAGAAATGTTACCAAGATTATGTATTGTGTTGCACGTGATGACTTAAATACTATGGTTGCCAAATCAAAACAGAATTTTCTGCATAATTTTTATAGGTCTCTATATCTGTGACTTAATAAAAACCAAATTACTTGATATACAAGAAAATCCGCCAAAAAATCACCAAACTCAGAATTTGGCAACCTGGATTATACGGCATGTGTGCCAACGCTGATGACTGAGACTAAGCTGTGAAGATTTGCTGAGATTTTTACAATTAAGGAAAAGATCCGAGATGACAAGAGGTCCTAATGGAAAGACCTTCAATGCGGAGCATTGGCCCACAATACGTTATCTAGCCAACTGTATTGATAAAAAATTCTACTTTATTAAATGGAATTATTTTTGTTATAAAATTAATTATGAGCAATAAATCGTAAACTTTTTTGCTCATAACCTTGATCTTACTATAATAAACATGCAAACACATGTAGAACCGGATAATTTTAACATCCAGTATTACTTTTGTATTTAAAAATATGAAAGAATTTGAATGAAAAGTCTCGAAACAACATGAATTTATTGCTATTTAAATATTTTACAGTGTTTTATATTTTAAATTGTTTCTGGAAAACGAAAAAAGCATTACTTTAGAAAATTTTGATGATTAATGCGAAATAATAATATGAAGATGTAAAACGCGTTTATTTAAAAATTCATTATTTTTATTTTAATTAAGAATGAGAATTTCTTAAATCATTTACTTTTCTTCAGACAAAAATTGTTGTATAGTTTCCAATAATTTTATATATAACTCAAATGATAAATAAGAAAATAGCTCTGATATTGACATTTATTCAATTAAATGTGGCTGAATTTAGTGAATTTAAGTTTATAGAAGTAAGTAAAAACAAAAACTTAACAGATAATTTAAAGTTTTCACATTATTTTCATTATCTTGTATATTCCTTAAATCCGGTTTTCATGATTATTACTTGAATATCAATGAATTTTTGAAAATTTCTAAGCATATTTTCAAAGTGAAATATTTAATCTGAATATATAACAATTAGTACAACTTACTATATGTATTTTTAATCTGAATTTTGTTGTCCAATGACATATAACTTTGTTGTAACTGGACAACAAAATTCTATTGTAATTAGACAACAAAACCTTAGGAGTTTTTAAAAAATATTTGAAACCAGAACATACATAAGAAACTAGAGCTGTATTAAATTCATTTTTTTAATCTTTTCGTTCTTCAACTTAAGCTTTATCTGCCATCTGCTAAAGAAAAGTTAGTTTTTTAAAACCTCTGGTCTTCAATTCAGTAGGTTTTGAGTTCAATTCTCACCTAAGGCCTAAAAATATATCAATTATCTTCAACTATTTTAAAACAAACATATAAGTTTGTATGTTCTAAAACTGAGGTAAAATAAACGTTAAGTAACTATTAAAAATTATTTCAGATTATTTTTTCTTTTTATAAAAACATAAATCTTATGAGAAGACCATGTATTTGACATATTAATACTTATAAAATTCTTAAGTAGCTGCTGATTAAAATCAAGTTTCAGTTTATTGAAACATTTACTAAAATGATTAATTGCTTTCATGTTCTTGGAAATTAAAAATCTTTCGCGTTTCATTAAAAATCTGCTCTTTTTTTCTCATCAAGTATAATTTAGTAAACTTTGACTGACACTAAACATAGCTTTTACTATGTTGAGATCCAACTTTAAAAAAGTGTTTAGTAAATTAAAGCTGACGTGATAATTAAGAAATTAAGGCAATCAAAGCATAAGCGTTTCTTGATTAAAACCAATAAAAATGGTAAAAGCAGTCGCATTTTCAAAATAAACGCAAATGAGTGGAGGAACAATAAGTACTTATGAAAGCTACTTAAAGTAAATAAAGAAAGAGCAGGTTCTGTCCAGAAAAATAATTTACTTTCTAAAAATAGTGGAATTTAACGATAAATTAATTACTTATTTCGGAAAATCCTCTGAAGGTAAAATAAAGCATGGCATTTGGACATTTTGAAAATATGAAATTCTGATTAATTAACAATTTTATGCAATAATTTGAAAGTTATATTCCCGTTTTAATGAGAATAAAAATGAAAATATGAAATTTAGAAAATTGTTGCAAGCACTTAGTGAAATAGCTTTCCCCAGAAAAAATCCAATAGAATCAAAAACTATCTAAAATATTTATTTAATATAATGTTCTATTTATGATGCGAGTTTATATTTCTTGTTCTTTTCAATACATTTTTTAACAGTAGAGCCAAAAATACAAAATACATGTGTGTGTGTGTGTGTGTGTGTGTGTGTGTGTGTGTGTGTGTGTGTGTGTGTGTGTGTGTGTGTGTGTGTGTGTGTGTGTGTGTGTGTGTGTGTGTGTGTGTGTGTGTGTGTGTGTGTGTGTGTGTGTGTGTGTGTAACACCTTTTAATAGTATTACCTATTAGACTGTGTGATGCCAGTTTGTATATGAATAAAAAGTCCTCTTTCGGCTTAAGTTATCAACATTAACTCCCCTGATTGAATTGGAAAAAGTTCTTCCTTCACTTCACCTCAAATTAGGACTTCTGAAAATTTTTGTGAAGGCTGTGGACAACGAGAGGGGGGGGAGGGATTTAAATACTTAAAAAGACTTTTTCCACAATTAAGTGGAGCTACGCTTAAAGAATGCATTTGTATTGGACCTCAAATCAGAAAAGTGATTTTGCGACTCTGCTTTTGAAGAAAAGCTACATCAAAAGGAATTAGCAGCTTGAATATAGAATTTTTTTTGCAGTGTAGAATTTAAAAATAATAGTATTTTTAAATTCCACGCTGTAAAATTAATTATAGACAGTCAATTCCATTTTCGTTAGGAAAGAAAAGTAAATTTTTGTCGATTGGTTTAATTATTTGTTACATAAATGTGAATAAATTTGGAGAAATGAAAATAAACCATATCAGTTTCACTTATAGATTTAAACTTATTATATTACTGCAGTCTTATGTAAGAACTAAGGGAGTCAGAATTATAAAATATTGTCAAATGACGCTTAATAAAAATATTTATAAAAATATTTTATTGATTATAAAGCACATACTGTATATTTATGGGAAGCTTTCAGTTGGGTGCTTTCACTGCGAGAAGAAGAAGACAGCTGAGGACGGATACCGAGGCAGGTGTTTTTTTGTTCTCTCTCTGTGTGCAATGCTCATTTCTTTTTCTCTTCATTTTAGTATGCAAAGGATTGATACTAGTCCATCGAGGATTACTGCGCACGCTCCACACGATGAATCGTAACTTATATTTACTTCCAATTTCCTTCTAGAAAACGAACAATTTCATCTGCGAGGATTAGATAACGTCATACGGAATTATCTAATTGGAAACAATATGTGTATTTTACCAAAAGAAGAAGAAAGATCATCCTATGTTAAAGTCATTTAAACGACTATAAACCAATAATATTTACTTCCTGTAATATAATGTGTACAAATTTCATTCAAATTCTGAACACAAGCGATAGGAGTTTTTTCATTTATTTAAATAAAAAATATCTCAAAATAATTTAAGTAATTGATATTTAAGTTATTGTTGTCAGATATTTGTTATCGAAACAAAATAAAAAAATAGTGTATATACATATATAAGCTTATTTAAAAATTTGATGTATATATTTATACTAAAATAAACCTTCTATTCATCTCAATTGCTTCTCAATTTAAAATTTGTGTTCGGTATTTCATTTAGATTACCATCTGATATAATTTATATATTTTTAATTTTATTGCTTTTCTTATTATATTACAATTTATGATGGAATAAATAATATTGGTATATTTTGTCAGTCATACTACGGGAAATGGATGCATTGTTTTTAATGAAGAAAAAACAAATATAATAGTTTATTATTTAGTAAAATTGAAAAATGTAAAAAAAATAAATTTTGATATTGAAAAATTCTAGCATTATTATGGCAATAAAATAAGCAGAATTCCCCTCGCAACAATAGAGAAAGAAAGACAAATGAGATGTGCATGGTATTTTTCTGAGAAATATTTTCTCTGTTTCTTCTTTTCATATTCGTATTTATTCAGACTTTGAGTTTCTCAATTCTTCGAAGTGGACCGAATGGAAAATAGTAAAAGCATGTGTGTTATTCTGTTGATTATTTCCCACAAAAATTATCAAATTTGAATCATATTTCAAGTTTACGATATTTTCTGTTATTAAAATGTTATCTAGTTTATTACATGAAACTATTGAGTGTATCTTATGATTTTTTCTAATTTTTTTCAACGTATTTCTGATTAATTTTTACTCAAAAAAGCCAATATAATATTGAACTTAAATTTGATTTGCTTATGTAATATAATTTTTAAATTTCAATTCCTATTTTATATATAAAATTTAATTAACCATTTCTTTTTTGTTTGATAATGTTTCGTACATTATAGATTCTTTTATAATTTTAATATGTGTATCTGCCTTTAAAATTTTATATCTTTTTTCAAATAGTTGTATTGAATAATATATGTAAATAAATTGATATAAAAAGTGGAAATTTTGGTAAAAAAAGGAAGTTGTATTATGGAATATATAATAATTATGTTTTAGAGAGACTAATCATTACATAAATTTTCTCATATTTTTTCGAAAATTTGTCATACGAAAATTATTTTTGGAATTAAATTTTCATTTTATAGACAGCTTTTTACTTGTTCATCCCCTATCAGTCTTCTTTTTTGAACTTCTAGAGGGGAAGTCCTTCCTCTAAAATAGTTTTAATGAGTTTTTAGATGATTGGCATGTGGGAAAAGCAGCTTAAATTAATAAGAATGAAAACCTCTCACTCTCATCTAGATTTCGCTTTCGAAGATGAAAGTCATTTGTAAGAAAAAATAATTATCCATTCGTTGAAAGTAAATAAATTGCCAAGTTCTCAACAAAAAAAGAGTATTTAAAATTCCCATAAGAATATTGCTTACTGGTTCTTGCATTTTTCAATGACAAAATTATATTTAATTAAAATTTAACTTTGTTGTCTTTGTTGATGAACTTATTGACAATGCTTAGAAATTATTGCTGTTAATAACTGAAATGGATTTGTTTCAGTTGTGGATTTCTCTCTCTCTCTCTATCTCTCTCATCTCATTATATATAAATTCAATAAACTGTAATAGTAAACCCTTCAAATGAAATTGTTATTTATAACCCGGAAAACTAAAGTTTAACAAACAGAATGTGATCTTTATTATTTATCATTGTAAATACGAAATTAAGCTATGTTTACCAAGAATAAGTGTCAAATTCTTGTTTAAAAAAATTATGAACTGCGTAACAAACTTCTGGGTAGAATTTAGAGTTTAATCAGAAAAAGTAATGAAAATTCAGCATTGCTATCCAAAGATCCTGCACCTTACCATGGATACCGGCCTGACATCCCTGGCAACGAGATAGCCGATGAGCTCGCTAAAAAGGCTCATAGTTCTCAACCATCCAAATGCTTGACCCTCATTGACACCAATACAGTTGCCAGCAGAATATTAATTTGCCAGCAAGAGTCAAAATGTTTCCCATTCCAGAATTTAACAGCGACAGAACCATTGCAACTACAAGAGCCACGCTTGGAACAAAAACAATTGAAAGACATCTGAATTTCTGGGATGCTTGGAGTCTGTGTTGTAGGAGACACCCGCTCCACTGGACTTGCACCTCATGGCACGCATAGTTGAAGTACAGGCGGCACGAGTCCGGGAGACTATTGGCCAATTCGAACTAGTTCGCGATTCCATGCATCGCAGCTGATGGGGGCAGTTTTGAGCGCTTACTATGAGTTGTGGTATTTTTCATTTCCATTTGCTACTGTTTAGTTGTAAAATAATGATTTTTACACCGTTTATCTTTTCTTTGCGTGACGGTCACGATCGAGTTTCTGACCCCCCTTTTCCATGTAATTCTGCTTCCTCATGACCTGCCACAACCATGTATGCCGTTTGGACATGATCTTTCGGGACACCCAGTATGTATATATAGTTGCCCACTTATATATATATATATATATATATATATATATATATATATATATATATATATATATATATAATTGCCCACAATTCCCCACTTTTCCATTAATTATTTAATTTTAAAAAAGTATTATGTGAATTACATACCAAATATCCTTTCACTTTTTTCTTCGTAGTTTCAAGCAATTCTTTTAGGTACTTTTATACTATTTCTGTATTATAGAATTTTTACAGAGTCATCATATTAGTAATAATAATTAAATATAAATTAAGACTATCTCAAAGTTGGTAATTTTCATCAACAATCGAAAACTAAATAATTTATTTACATTGTTAATATATTATTTGAAATAAAAGCTAAAACAGTTTTTAATTTTAGTTTTATTTTGTTCCATTATATATCTGCTGTAAATGACTTTAAAAAAATGACTTTCGTTTTCATTAATTATTAGGTATTTTACAATAAAAAAAGAACTGAGTTATCCAAAAGTTGATAGTTTCTATACTTAACTGGCCACATCTGTAATGAATAGGTAAAATAATTAGTAAGCAATCACAGTAAAACATTAGAATTAAGGCATAAATGTATGAAACAGGTAATAAATATAAAAATCTTAATTTATGAAAGCAATGTTAAGAAATATGATAATACCTCTACAATATAAGAAATTGTTTTCCAGTCAAAAATGTTTTTTCTTCGTTCCAGTCAAAAAATTTTTTTCTTCGTGAGAGTTAATGAGAGCGAGGCCTGCAGTTTAAATTAAAATCAGAGCCACTGTTAACATCCCAGACCAGACGGGAATCGTGCCCAAGAGCTGCTGAACGGAGGACATAGAATAAGAACTAAAGTACAGTTTGCATTAAACTGTGTAGGGCCGAACTGGCCAAGCTATCAATACGGCTCCAGATTTTCAGGGAGTTTGTTGATTTAATATTTGCTTATTCCTGAGTGTGGTCCACACATGCCATCCCTTCCTGGAAGTTGGTGCCCTGTTTATACTCATAGAGCTCACAAAATAATCTTGAATTTGTATAGTCTATCACTTACAATAACTCATCAAAGGAATGCAAATTAATCATAAAATTAACCCCATAAGTAAGTCAACACTTCACAATACAAATACTAAAATAAATGGCTTTATTAAAATCAGATTAATAATCAAAAGATAATGAAAAGTTCACCATTGCTTAATTTAAATAAATAACGATATGTTTAATTTATTTACAGTACTGAGTTCTATTTAATTGAGTATGAAATAATTATATTCATTTCAATAATGTAAGATACAAAATATAAATAATTTTATATAAATATGTATAAAATATATAAGCTCATATATATAATTGTAAAAATACATTACTACTTTATAAAATGCCGAAGTATCCGTTCAATATATAAGATGTTTTTCACAATGGTGAATATTTAATGTTATTGATATATTTTCTACATCCATTATTTAATAATTTGCCAATTAAATGAATCCCCATTTTTAATACTCGTATCAATTTTTCTTGAAGAACATTAAAGATATTCGTATTTGACAACTAAAACTCATTTTTCAATGTTTTAAAGAAAAGTATTTTAAGATGCTTTGTAAGCAAAAGTTATGTTGGACACAGACAAAAGTTATTCACTATAATAATATAGTTTAAGTAATGTTGAAATGAAGTAAGTTCTTTTCACTTTGATTTCTTAAAACTTATAAAGCAAATACAAAATTAAAAATGCGATACATTTTGCTATCTTTAAGTAGATGAGTAGAAATGATACACATTAGTTTTACAGAGTTAACTTCTCGGAAACGCATTCAAACAGTGGCACCATCTTTACAATGGTCACATAAAACTTTTTTTATTATTTATTTCACCATTTTCTGTAACATGTCGTGGGACTCATAAAACGTGTCATTTCGAATACTCGTTTCCCACAAAGTGCTCAACACTTCTTGGTGCTTGAACAAGGAAATGTGCCATAAAATCAAGATAAATGCCCACACATAATCACCACCTGGCCGTAAAATGTACCTGCAGTCTCTTCTAAGAAATGCGTATAAAGTTTTTATCTTATCTAAGACTGTATGGAAGCGTTTCATAAATAATGCTGCTTTTCAGACTTTCATTGGAATGTTTATAAGTACCATTGCTTCCGGTCATTAAAAATATTGTGTTGTTAACTGAATAAATTGCTTAAAATGTGAAAGCTTTTAATGTATAGAAAATCAAATAATTGTTATTTATGTTAGTTTAAATTTTTTTAGTGGGTAAACAATCATAGATAATGTCATATTCGTAAGTGAATAAAGCTAAAATGAGTAACCCAAGTGTAGAATAAATTGTAATATGACAAAGGTGAAATCATTCGTAAGAAAGGCTCATTAAGTGTGAAAAAATATATTATTCGTGTTTTATGTTTTCTATCAGGTAAAAAGTTATTGCAATTGTTTTTGGAATATAAAAACCAATCCGCTCTAAAACTTATTTATTCCACTACTCTTTTTATGAAAGCAAAACGTAAGAACAATTTCCTTTCACCCTGTCTAGTGGTCAGCGTACTTGACATGGAATAGGGAGTTCCTGGGTTTGAATCCCGGTTCTGGCATGGATATACTTTCTCTCTCCTGTCTTTGTCCTTTCCTTGAATGAATGGTTGCCTACCTTATGAACGAGTATCTATGGCATGTGTGTACTGAGGAAATCGGACTCCACACCAAATGACGGTTCAGTTGCAAAAGAAGAGAAGCGCACTTCATAATGCCTGCAAAGCTGTCAAACAATTCAATTATTATATACAAGGACAAAAAAATTTTAATTAACCTATAATTCGAGGACATAACATTTCAATACCTCAACTCATAGCAGCTGGAGTTTGACTTACTGTTTGTCACAATTGTTGCCACTCGACCGAAACTAAATTGTTGTTGCCGCTGGAAGTTAGATAAGCAATATAGTTTCGTTACACTGTAATTTTATGGAACGGTGACAAATAAAAAAATTTCTAGGTAGAAACAAATATTTTTGCAATAAATGGATGCATATTAGTTTATGTCATAATTAACAGAAAAAGAGAGTATTTTTGTATATCTACTAATATTTATTATATATTCATAAATGAAAAATTCAATGTTTTTTATCAAATGAAATAGAACAGTTATATTAAAATAGAAGAAGTATTTCAAAAAGTGAAAAATTTTGGTTTTACAAAAATATCTCTAACTGGAAATAGGAAAAAAATCATGTAAAAATAAAAAATATATAATATATAAATACATGTATGTGTGGGATACTTGATTCCACAACTTATTTTGCATTAAAATACGTATTTTGATAGTTTCAAGCAAAATCTAATATTCGCTTGGAATATTATTATTCTTCAGTAATATTTTACCGTTCCGTGTAGAATAATTTGCATTTTTCCTTTGTCTTTCTTAACAGGATTATTTAAAAAATAATTTCTCTTTTGTCTCAATTAAAAAGCACTTTTATTTTAATGAAAACAAGACTTCTTTAATATTTTTATCTACAAATTGTAATGGAATGACGCAGTGGCCTTATTGGTAGATGTGTTAGTCTCATTATCAGAAGACAATGAGTTCGAATAACGGCTTAAACAAAGATCCGTAGTGTCCACTGAAAGCGAGTGAAGCAAGCTAAGTTAGTTGTGCGGCAATGTCCTCCCTTATAAGTGTGACACATCCCTCAAGGGATTTCTCGACAAATCTGGTGCCCTTTGTTTCGTTTGCAGTATTGCTGGTTTTCCCTTTGATGTTGCCAAGTTGAATTGTTGTTGCATTTTGGATTTTTTTGTTGCCAGGTTTCATTTTTCCTCGTGTCTTACTTCATTTTTGCGTCATATATATCTTTTTTTAAGTGACAGCAGAGTTTGCATTGCTTACCGAAGAAAAAAGTCACAAAGGTTGCCAATTGGGAGGATATACCCTACTGGTTCCTTCCTCCAAGTGCAATGATATCTCCGGGGTTGGCAGGTCAAACACGTGGGGATTTTCTGCTTAGTCCCAGATTCTGAATTATGAAGATTTCCGCCCGGCTGCTTCAATTGAAATGATAGAGCCCCACTCATTTCCAGGTACTAGGAAGCATGCTAATAGAAAAACAAACTTTAAAGGCGGTTGAAGTACTTTAAAAAGGTCGTGGATGGAATGCGTTCTAGGAAGAAATAAAATAAGCTGTGGCTTAGAAGGAAGAAATATTGAAGCTCTGGAGCTAACAAGTCCAGACACATCACACCCAGTACCAAAATTACAAAGATTTTCATTTGGCTATCTAACTTGTAGAGCCCAACTCTGGACTAATGCATGGAGGTATGCTGGTGCAATAAAAAACTTCAATTTTGTATGAACTACGATTTAATTTGTCCAAAAATAAAAACCGACATCTCTCATTGATTCATTTGATAGTCTGTAGTTTAGTTCTTTTCTGTATATCATCACATTTTATCTTATAACATTAAATTTCATAAAAAAAAGTTTAAATTTATTATGTCACTATTCCTTTATGTTATAGCTGACTGCACTGCGTCATAAGCACAGACTGTCAAGGACGGCTCTAGTAGGAATGCTAGTAATTTTTTGTCTTAACATAGCCATCCATTCTTTTTACGAAAATTCTTATGAATATGCAGCCAGTGATTGTCTTTTCGATAACCATTTTTATTTAGCTGCTAAATTTTCATTAGTCCTAGTTGACAAATGTGGTCTTAGGGAATAATTTTCCCTTTGTTTGATCCCATCAATTTAGTACATTCTGATAATCTAGTTTGGATATTCATAAATGTTAACGTATGAAATTTTAAAGCCTAAAGATTATAGAAAGACATTTAATAATAAATAAAAAGTGAAGTAATTTCTTAAGTAGAAAAAAAGGAGTGACAAATAGCACCGCAAATGATATGTTAGAATATTTATTTAAATATCTTTACCAAAGTCAATTTTTAATATTTTTACTAAGAAATTTGTTGTTAATTTTAAAAACTAAAAAATTTGTTGCTAAATAAAGGAATATGGCAACACCGAGGAATTATTTGGCAAAATTCTTATATTGGATCAGTTACTTTTTCCCTACTTTTCAGTCATTCCAAATTATGAGTTAAAAAGTAAATATGTATGCTTTTAATAAGTTCTTCCGACTTATTTTAAAGAAAAGTTTCACTAGAAAAGCAGATTGACACAAATTGTATTTATTAAATCTAAATAAGTGAAAGTTTTATTTTAGCTGTATTATAGATACCAGTATTGAAGATAACTGATATTTACATAGTAGCTAAAATTATTGCAAATTTAGATTCATTAAGTCATAAACTTAGATTCATAAAAAATTAAATTTAAAATGGTCATAAATTTGATGATAAAATTAACTCAATATTTTAAAAGCAAATTATTTGAATGTATAAAATCTTTCAAAGTTTCGCTAATACAATTAAATTAAAACTATTAAATGCGAGAATTGGTACCACATGAAATTATAAATAGTAGTAAAATGACTTCATTTTTGTTAGAAATATTATATGAATACGGTATATAGTTTTAAATTCCACTCACACTGGGTTCATTTACTTTCTTAATTTTTTATTTATTTCTGAATTATGTATTTAAAGATTATCTCAGTTTAAGTATCATGATAAAAAATTTATATGAACAAAAAAATTATAAAAAATAAATAATTTCTTCTTTATATAAAATTAAATTGAATTTGTTAAATTTAATTTTATATAAAGAAAAATGTATAAAATTACTTACATTATATAACACATTACTTACATTATATAAAATTTATGTTTGAATTCATATTTTATTTTTGGAATTATAAAAGAAATTAATTAACTTATGTGTTTATCATTACAAATATATAAGTTTATAAATTAAATCGGCTAATTAATTATTTTTCATGGACAATGAATCAGTGTGTGTTTGAGAAAGAGAGAGAGAAACTAAATAGAACATTAACAGTTATTATTGGTTTTAAGTAAATTATATTTAATTTCGTGTAATTTTAAATTATTTCATTATTTGATTTGTTGAGATCAAATTTAATAATGTTTTTTAACAATAACGCTTTCACACTTACATACTACAAATAGAAATCTGAAAATGCTATTTTGGAAAATAAGATTTTGCATAACATTTCAAAAATAAATTTTATGTTTACTTTTGTTTGATATAATGGCAAAAAAAAACTTTTTAATATTTCTGAATAGAAAGATATTTTGGTCTCGGTGAACAACAAAGAAATGTTAAAGAAACTATATTAAAGGATTTCTTGTTTGAAAATATTCTTTATCGTATTTTTAATTAGAAATCTTTAAACTTTCCGTTAAGCTTTAGTGGAAATGATATCATTCAAATTATAAAAAATGATGCCTTTGTGAAGAGCCAAAAAATGCAAAAAAAAAAAAAAAAAAAACTCGTTTGAAAATAATTAGAATGCGGATCGCGTCAGAGATATCTTTCTTTAAAATAAGATGAAATCTTTAATAAAAGATATGATTTTTTTATTTACCACTCTTTTTATCATTATCTTTAAACTAAGGAATAAAAACTACTTTTGCGTGAAAAAATTTGTTTTTGAGTAAATTATTTATCAAATCACTCCACCGTGAACAATTGAGCCTGCGGGAAAATGAATTGATTCGCAAAATAGATTTTTCTTCACATTTTCAAACACAAATGCGAGCATTTTTTGCAAAAATAAGTGAGATACTTTTATATAATAAATTAACAAAAAATATTATTCCATTGCTGCATTCAATTATATTTATTGTGAAATATTAAAGAAATTCATAGAAGAGGTTTAATGTGTTTTATGGGATACTTCAATATAACACAATTCCTAAATTAAGTGAACTGATTTTTCTTATCTGAGAAATGATTTAAGCAGGAGTGTAAAGATTAATAATACTTACTTTATGTTTATTATTTTTTCAAAAAGTAAGATCAAATCAAGTATTAAAAGTACTGTCAAAATAGTTTTAAGAAAAAGCGATTTTAATCATAGCTTGAATTAAAATAATAAAAAGTCATTTACTAACTGGTTATTAAATGTTAAACCTACTGTTTTCGTGGTTCATTGTTCTAATTGATTGGATAAAAAATTAATGATTATTCATTCCTTTTTCTCAAAAATCCCATATTTTGGAATCACAAGAAAAAATTTTATAAGCAAAATTATATATATTGTAACTCATTGTTCATCTTTCACATAAGAGAGCTAATTTTGACAATGACCTACAGATCAAAATGGATTCTAGCCATTACGAAATCCATGCCTTAAGGAGGAATCGAACCCATGACCAGTCGATCCATCTAAGCTGTCAGTCAAAATGCTAACAATTCGAGCTGCCAGCCTGTCAATTGCACGCATATGTTTAGGAAAATGCATTTAAATATTTTCATATGCATGTAAACATATTTTCTGTTTTTAGACGATTCATATATTTTTTATTGGTTTTTATTTTATTTTCTATTATTGAAAATTAATGTTTTTTAAATTAACATTGTTGCAATAAATTGGCAATGCTGTACAGTATTTACTTTAAATCTGTAAAATTATATTTTGATTCGCTCATTCACAGTGGCAAAAACTCAATGAATTAAATAAAAATATGCCTCTACTCACAATCCGTTTGTTAAGTGTGAATATTTTTTCTATATTTTATGTTTATTTGATACTTGAAAGTTCCTTTTATGAGCTGAATAAATAATTTTAAAATGTTAGGAGAAAAATAAGAAATTTTTCTCTGTAAAATTTAAAGTTTATACGAATTTTTAGAAAATTTTGATTCCTGTTATTTATTTGTATATATATATATATATATATGGTGCAAAAATAAGATGTATTTTATACTTTTCGTTTTGTTATTTTTAATAATTTTAAATGTAAGTTTCTAAGACATGATTACTTTTTCATGAGCTTGTAACTGTAGAGTTTGTTAAATAACAAATTCTCTCTCTCCCTCTCTAAGATCTCTCTATGTCCATCTAATATTTCGGAAGTGTTCAAGATAGAGGTTATATTTGATTGTTGTCTAACAAATGCTGAAAAAATGTTCTGTAACTTGTGTGTCACAGCGCGATTTAATGTAAGTATAATACGTTATTACTTGGAAAATTGGGCACTTCCGTGCTATCACGTGATATATATCGTAAGAAAGGAAAAAAAAGAGTGATAAAAACCCAGGCGGTCATGAATGCATTAATTTAAATTTTTAAAATTAAAATTATTGTCCTCTGAAAGTAATTTTTTTAATGGCTAAAATTTAAAAAAAAGATTTTAAATGTTTATTAAGTACTATCGCATATGTTTTATGAGAAAACCTACAATTACATTTTTCAATACTGTACACTTTTTTCTTATTTATGAGTGCATCTGACACAAATTTAAAATGATTTTGCATTTCTCAATTTTATGATTAATTATGAGAGTGATGTCACTGAACTGTATTTAATGTTTCTCTTCGTCCTGGGCCTCTTCGAATTGTTATTATTATTACAGTTATAAACAGACAATACTACTGCTTTTCCCTTTGATTGATGTAATCTGGGTGATGCTTCATTTTTAATAGTAGTAAACTCAACTACTATTAAATCAAAAGATTTGCTTGAATTTGGAATAACATTTGAAAATGAAATCCGCTAAGTGCATCAAAAAAATGAATGTTTCAACTTTCTAATTGCGATACCAGTTTGTTAAACAAGTTCCTCGATTATCACAAATATATATGCTAAAAAATAAGCGTCATTATTGTGACGATTTTTGGGGTATTTCTTACATTAAACTTCTGGAATAGACAAAAATACAATTTGATGGACTTCATCGAAGCGAGAACGATGTTTGACAACTTATTTTTTTACAAAATGTTTGGTTAAATGTTCGGTTAGGAAACTATCATTGAATTAAAAATTAATTACGTTTACATTGTTTTAGATACCAACGAATCATCTTGTACTTAGATCTGCGTGAACTTTTTAAGTTTCAAATAAGGCTACTAAAGTTTATTCAAAGCAATAATAACTTGAATGAATGTCATCAAGTAAAAACCCAAACAAAATTAAACAAAATATATCCAGGTTTTCAGATTTCTCCAACACTGCGGTTATTTGGTTAGTACACAACATATTGATTCGCATGATTTCATGTATTTACAACATTGCTCTGACAACTTAGAAGCAGTAGGTCCCGGGTTCGAATCCTGTTGTGGGCATGGATGTTTCTTTCTCTCTTTATGTTTGTCTTTCTGTGTCACTTCATTTTTGGGGGCAAAGATGCCACTGTCACTGGGTGCCTCCCCCCCTATATGAGATGCCATCACTTCGCTCATTATAGAGCTGAATAGGGCAAAGACCTAAGAGCAGCTGGGCATTAGAAAAAAGAAACAAAAACATTGCTTTGACTGAATCTTGCTGTCAAATATAGCTGATTAATTTAATTCATTACCTAGAAATTCTGTATTTCCAGTATAGTTTAGTTTGTTTCGAGTGTCATCAGTTGGTTTATTATCGTAAAATGAATGAAGTAAAATTTGTGTGCATTTTATATTTTATTAAATTTAACAATTTAACTATATAAGTTTTATATATATATATATATATATATATATATATATATATATATATATATATATATATATATATATACATGTCATACTATACATACATTATGTCATATATATATACATATGACATAGTGAATAAAGCATATGAAAGAAAAAAAATTGTTATCATTTACTATCTTATCTAATAGAAACTATGATTGCAGATTATTTGTGAGTACCTGTCAGAAATTACTACAAAAAATTTATAGAACAAAGAGAAAATGAGAAAATTGTTTCTTCTCATATATAATATGATAAAAAATTATTGTATAAAAATTAAATAGTATGCATTTGGAAAGTTATTTCATTAATGTAATAATTGTTGGTGACAAATTATGTCACAACAATTACAAATAATTTTTTAGGTTACAAATAAAAATATTACAAAAAAGAGAAGAAAGAAAAATTACTTCCTTAAGCTATATTGTATGATTTTTATAAAGTGTTTATAATTATAAGTTCATTATTTGTAACTTTATATTTAAATGCAGGCATAGAATACATCAAATTCGAATCACCCAAGATTGCGGAAACGTTTGCATTTAAGAAAATTTTAAATGATAATTTGAGAGAGATTAAATTTATGTGGCCAGATACTCTACAATCTATATATAGCAACTTCTAACAGGAGTCAAATGAATGGGGAAAGTTTGGCGTGGGGAGGGAATACAGAACCATTAGAAGCATTTAGGAACTTTATAACAAATCAACTGACCACAATAAGTATCGGGGAAAATCCAGTTACTTTTCGTTTATTGCTCTAATTTGTCTTTATTGAAGATGATAAATATAAAAAATTCCATCAACGCTGACAGAGCTAATTTCCCGTCACATTTGTCGCCATAAATCTTGGGATTATGTTGTCACCAAAAGTTTAGACCACCCAAAATCTCTTCTAATAATGTAGCACAAAAATTAAAGCCCCCTTCACTTTATATAAAACTATTTTTGTAAGAAAATGTATAATAATAAATCTTTTACTTTTTGTTTGTTTTTTTATCTGCAGTTTCCTATATCGTTAAGTTAACTCAGAAGCATCAATCAATATTTCAATGTTCGTAATTTCTGTTGTGCAAATCGCTCGATAAGAAATAGACTACAATAAACTAAAATAACTCACTGCTTTAAAGACACAAAGCCATTTATTAATTCCATGTGTTTTAATATAAATTGGGTGGTGGAAAATATTATGACTTTCAATAGAATAATTTAATTTTTTAAGTGTAACCAAAAAATATATTCCTCATTTTATATCATGATATTTCAAAAACATTTAATACTACTTCAAAAATATGATTTGACATTTGACAAATACCACAAATTCAATATTAATTATATTAGATTTCTTCGAAAGAGCCATAGAGATTTGCAAGAGAATATTTTTTTTACATGGAAATGTAAAAAATCCCTTATATATCTATCTTAATTCGTATCTTATATCTATATAATTATGAAAACCTTTTTATATATAAATCAATACCACATATCATTATTAATGAAATTAATATGTATTTCTCTCATTAATTTCACTAGAACAGATCTCTTATAATTTCACATCGAATTTCACGTTTTCCTAACGCAATAAATAATGGAAAATCCTAATCCTAAGAAAAATTTGTTTATTTGTTTAAAAAAATATTAAAAGAATTGTTTAATTTATTATGTATTTTATGCCACGTGACTTATATTTTTAGATCTATAAATTTTTAAACATCCGCTATTATCTCATGAAGAATTTTGTTTTAAAAGTACATAAATGTACTATAATACTATTTTGTATTTTATAGTTAAGTTAGAATAATAAGATTTCATTTGAGGTAAATGTTTTGTTACTAGTTGTCTGCTGAATTATATGCTCATTGTGTATTCATCACCGGAGCCCCTTTATCCCACTAATTTGTGGTTTAAGTATTGCATATTAGTGTATATACATATATATATATATATATATATATATATGTGTATGTATGTATGTATGTATATATATATATGTATGTAGTGTGTGTGTGTGTGTGTGTGTGTGTGTGTGTGTGTGTGTGTGTGTGTGTGTGTGTGTGTGTGTGTGTGTGTGTGTGTGTGTGTGTGTGTGTGTGTGTGTGTGTGTGTGTGTGTGTGTGTGTGTGTGTGTGTGTGTGTGTGTGTGTGCAAAATTATTAATCCTAAAAATCTGTATAGCATTCCTAATTAATATGCTTTATTAATTAGTAATATGTACTTCCTACAATCTAGAAGATAATAAACTGTGTGTAAGACACCTCTATTTTCCATGCAACTGTAACCTGAGCCCCAGTAAAGAGTTAGAAAAAAATAAACGAAAAAGAAGGCATATGGTGTAGTTCAGCACGCATTAAGAAATTTCAATGAGATGTTGCACATATGTTCATCATCATTTCAATGTACGGAATGCGTGTGCCAAAAATAGAGTTGACTATTGTGAAACAGAATAAAAATTATAAAGAAGAAATGTAATTCCCCTTTTATTAATTGATGTGAATGAAATGTGTTATACATGCCTCCTTATCATTTCAAGGGATCAACGACCCCTGAAATGAATTTTAAATTTGACTGAAATCTACGTAAGTGTGTAAAATGCAGCTGTTGAAGTGGACATCAGCAAAGTCCCCTGCACTAAACTCCAATGGAGTTTTGTCAGTTAGTCTATTCCTGTAATTTTAGCCCCTTCCAGCGGTAAAATTACAGGAAGAGAAAATTATATCAACGAATTTTCTACAAAAATTAATTAAATATAAAATAATTGGAAAAGTATTGATAAGATTAAAATAAAATTGTCTGTTGATTACAGAAATAGAACACATATTATTATGGTTACTTAAGTACCCAAAACTATCTTTTTATTGAAGTATTTCATATAAAAAAGGATTGATGGTAGAGGTTAATAAAGTTAAAAAGATGGATAACAGAGAAAATAGGACAGGAACTATTTTTATAACTGTACAGTTATCGACAATGTTAATATTGTTGCAACAAAAATCTTTCTATAATTGATTATAAAAATGATTAAAAGGTAGATGTGTGTGTGGTTGCGCGCGTGCTAAATATATTCTTTAAATATAACTAACATAATTTCCTATTATGTTAAAAAAAATTTCAGTTTCAAAATGTAGCATTTATTATTATACATAAACACCATACTTCTTATATCATCTCGTTCCATTTGATAGACATTTTAATACAATTTCTTATCTTTTTTTCCCCAATAAAAAGAATGCAGGTTCTATGGAGTTGTTCATCGAAATTTATTAGGAAAACAATAGGATCATATTAAGTTTCTGTTTTCAAACATTGTATCACTTATTTCTTTGCCTTGAAATCATCCAAAAATATTGATTTTGAAGAACGCTGATCAAACAATTATAGATTCTAAAAATTTTTATTCTTTTACGAATTTAAAAAAGTCATTGAATTTGAATCATTGAATGCGAATTGAACACACCAGGAAAATTAACTTAAACTGCCTTTAATAAGAATGTGTAATATCTTTCAACACTTTAAGCAAGTACATTCCAGGGATCTAGCTGTAAATAGTGGAGCGCAAATGCTGAGTATATATTAATGAGAACTAGTCTATACCTTTTTTTATAATTTTGAACTTATAGAACCAAAACGTTATTTATATCAAGTTTTCAATCTAGATGTTATTCCATTAGAAATTAAATAGCGTTTATTTTATGTTGTTAGATTGATTTTATGTATTATAAATTTAAGTTTCACCTAAAAATTTCAACTCTTGTAAGAATTATTACTTAATTAATATTTAAATTGATGATTTTTTTTCTGAAATTCAAACAAATTATATGTCATAACAATACAGTTTATATACTGATACTTAATACAGCTAATTTTGTCAGAAAATACTAAAAGAGTCAGTGGGATGGGCGAACATTTCCAAATGAATTTTTGTAATAATAAAGAACTTAATAATGAATTGTTCATATTTTTAAAACAAGAGGAAATTTAAGTATAGAAAAGAAAAATGTGAAATGGGTAACTGGCGTAAGGAAAAAATGCTCATGAATTATATATAAATCTAGTAAAACAAATTTAAATCTTTATTTCATCTCCGGACAGTTAGGTAATGATGTGGCTTTCAGTTTTATCAAAATTTCCAAGAGAAAAATTTTGATTTTCACATTTTCCTTTTTTTCTAGCAAGTAATAGTAGACCTGAGCGTAAAGTCATCAGTATGCACAAGGTATCAAATATTAAGTGTTATATGTGCTCTTTCAAAGCAAAAAATATTTAAAAAACTTTGAACCACCTGTGTCTACTTACTTATACATATGTAGAAAGTAGTAATGTAGTAATGCAAATTTTTTTTCTCTTTGTTCATCAGTGATCCGGTACCTTCAGCCTATGTATCTAATGTACTGGTACTTGTGTCCAATGTGGTGTTGTCACTGGTCATGATAGTAAATAGTAAGCTCACTGTGATTTACTGGTAAGACTGCACTCTTTGGATCAGAAGGACCTATGTTCAATACTGCCTATTGTTAATAAATGTGATATAAGTATTGTGTATTTATGATTTTTTAGATGCACATCTGATAAGGAGAATGCTTGGAAGTTTTCCGGTTTTCTACTATTGCAACCCATTAATACAGTTGATTTTCTATGAAGAATCTTTAAAAAAGTTGAGGAAGGCAGTAATACGAGGTAAAGGTCAAAAAATCTCATAAGAGATTGTAACATCCCCAAACGACCTAAGTCATTTTCAATATCTACCACGTAAATTGTTTTCAGGGAGAACTTTTCTTCGAAGATAGCTGTATTTAGGAGTCGCAGGGAAGAAAACTTGGAACAACCCATCTTAATCAGAGGAGCATTATCTGTCTTCCGTTGTTCAATAAAGGCTGGGATAGAAACCAAGATATTTATCATTGAAGTGTGCACTATTCCAAAAGACATCTTGATTCTTCGATTGTCCAATACGTCAAAGCAATAGTATACAATCTTGGCATCACTGATAACACTTGCTTATGACACGCTAAATTTAGTTAATAGACGGTAAAATTATTTTATAATAATACTTGACAAAGCAGGGGCCGTGGCAGCCCAGTGGTTGCGTCAGGCGTTGCGTCAGGAAGGGCTGGATTCAATTCCCAATGCCGCCAAAGACCCACAGAGTGCATGCTCATTCAATCTGCCCAATATGTGGTATTTCCTTGGGCAGTTACCATGGATGTAATGGTCTGGAGAAAACTGCTTCCTCCTCCAGATCAAAGTTTAAATTGAGGGAATGGATTCTCTGGTGGTGCCATCTATCGGAGGATTCTAAGAGCAAAGACGTATTTTTACCTTCTGATTAAACAATACACCTTTCTGACTTAATCTTACATGCCGTCGGCTCGCGAGTTTGACTTTTCCAAGTCGCATAAGGGAAGTAAGACCTGATTTACCTTCAAAAAATCGATTTTTCAATTTTAGTTATTTTAAAAAAAGCATACTTTTCTGAATCTAAAAATGTATAACACTTATACATTTGACGTTTTTTAATGGTTTAAATAATCGAAAATAAAATGTACACAAACAATGCCACGTCCCCTTGCAGAAAAGTTTCGGTTTCAAATATACCCATTGCAGTACCAATTCAACAAAAAAGTATTGATTAAATGATAATTTGCATAACCTCCGTTATTTTTTTTAGATCTGTCATTAACATTTGAAGATAGCAAAATTTTCAAACTGTGTGCGAGATTTGTTCACATTGCGCGCGTTGTTTGTGTTTACTTTGTGATTTGCCTTGTGTTTATTAGTTCGATTTATGCAGCTTCATTTTCAAATCTGCTGATTAATTATTATAATTAATTCTATAACTCTGTTTGAGTTTAAATTGGTTTCAATTGTTTGTTTATCATGCCTCGAAGGGGAAGTTTCAACAGTAGGAAGAGACATCAGAAACAACACACAACGAAGTATGATTAAACCAGTGTACCTGAAGCTCAAAGTGCTTCAAAACAAAAGCTGGAAAATTCTTTTGTAATTGATGAAGACTACTCAAGATGTAAATATTATTATTATTGTTAAAGCCTCTTTTATAAACATTCACTGCAAAGTTTGTCAAAACTCTTTTACAACATGCACATCCCTCATATCCAGAGAGATCAATCGCAGGCGTGTTCGAAAAGATGAATATCTCATCCAAAAATGAATAAAGATTCAAGATCACTGAAAAGGCAAGAAAAAAGAAAGAAGGAGGCATTAGAGGCCAAAATGGATAAAGATTAATGTCCTGGGAAGTTTTAATTTCTGTTTAAAATAAGAATTTAGTGTTTTTTTCTTTTTTTTTGCGATTTTCTTAAATTGCATGTTTTCAGTACATAGGTACGCTCGTACAAAAAAACTAATGCATCAAATCTTCTGAAATTTTTGTGCTTATGTGTGAACTTTATGTGCATGTAATGAAGTGCTTAAAATTTTCCTTTCGCCAAAAAAAATTTTTTATGGGGAAAGTTTGTGTGAAAGATTTTCGCATTTTTGAAAAATTTTCGAAAAGCTTAACATATTTCACTCCTACGCGTATACAAAATGCGTTGCTCCTATTCGTTCGAATACTTTTCTCTAACATATAATCGATTATTATTATTTTTTATAATATTTTTAGAAATTTTATTTTATTTAAATAATTTTAAAATTACTATAGAAAAAGGATGAAAAACTAAATTTAGAACAATAGCTTTAATAATTCCTTTTCTTATTTGTAAAGTTTTTTTTTTTTTTCAATTCATAGGAGATTTGAGAAATCCTTAAACAAGAACCAAAGTGCTTACAAAATTCTCTAAAATGTCAAGAAAATAATCCCTTTTTGTCTCTTATTATACATTTATATTCCTCAAGATCCCTCGTGAGATTTCGTAAAATCCCGAAGTGATAACATTTTCCTCAGTTCCCTAACCGGTGGCATGTGTGAAAAGTTTGAGTTAAGCGAAATACGTACGAAACTTATGTCATGGGATTTTTAATACATACATACAAAAATAGAAAATAAAATGTAAATAGCTGTATGTGTTTTTATTCATTAATTTCTTTTTTATCAATAATGCTTCAAAATAAATAATAAAATCTTAAGAAGTTTAAGAGAAATATTCTTAGAATTCACCTTAACTAAAATAATAAAAATTTTAATAAAATATTTTTTACGCTTTTACATTTGAATGTGGTAGGGGAAACTAAAAGTCAATCCTAGTGCATTTGTAAGCAGTTATCCAGTAATTTTTATTCTTAAAATATTTTATTTCGTTTAAAAAAACTAAACGTAAACTTACTTAATGATATTTATTGTCCACTATCCTATAGCAGAAAATTTGGAAATGCATTCCGATTTCAATCTATAATATGTTAAATTTAAATAAGATCACAAATCAGTCTATAGTTCAGGGGTGGCCAACCTGCGGCTCTTTGAATGATTATTTGTGGCTCTCGTGCTACGTTCTAATAAATTTCATTTCCATCCAAGTTAAAAATGATATGACATCTCGGTATTGATTCAAAGAGACTTTGGATGTTTTCTTGGGATACAGTTGACCAAGCAGCTTCCACACGTTGCAAAAGTTGATCTGGTGTGGCAGCAGGGGATGTAATCTGGATCAATCGTTGAGCAACCATGGACCATATGTTTTCAATCGGTGAAAGATCAGGAGAACGAGCAGGCCAGGAAAGCAATTCATTCAGGTGATTGACGAAGAACACTTGGACAATGCGTGCCACCTGTGGTCGCGCATTATCCTGTTGATATATATATGGTTGTGGGTTACTATATATCTATACAAGCTGACCCAGCCACGCGTTGCAGTGGCTGAGTTTTTAAAATACATTGAATCAATTTTTTACTAATTCTTGGGTTCAATCAAATTAATATTTTATAAAAAAATTTAGAATAGGTTCATTCATAGGAGATTAAAAATAAAACGTTTCACCAAAATTTAATAGTAATAGGTAAAGTATCGAAATTTTGAAAATAAGCACAAATCAACATATACTTTCTGAATTTACATTTTATTCATCTTATATTAAATTATAGTTTGTAATCAGTGACTTACTTATAAAATATACTATATAAATTAAAGACATCTAAAAATAAATTGTTATAGATGAGGTAGATAACATTGACATCAAACTATTATTATTTTAATTTTAAATTATATTAAAACTAAAAATTTTTTCCGCGGCATTATACTGAAATAAAAAAAATTAAAAGAATTTATCATTTGAATAAATAAATTAGATCAAAATGTTCTACTGAATAAATTAATAATTATCAAATTATAAAATAAAAATAAAAAATAATAAAAGGCTATCAAGAAATACTTACATATTTTCGAGGTGGTATGATAATTAGTAGAGAAAAACAGTAATAAATAAAATTTTATTTTACTATTTATAATATTAAAAATATTCAAACTGAATACTGCACAATAATAACACAATACAAAGTATAATTATGAAAATGATTCACGAAAAATTGTTATAGTATCACTATACATCATGAAAATATATGTAAATTCTATATTTAACCACGCGCTTGCGCGCGCACGATAATTTTCTCGAAGATGGTATAATCTAGAAAAATAAACACGTCGCCATCTGCCGAATACCTGTGCAACTTAGATGCTAAACCGCCATCTATTAGGAACTTACAGAACTAACCAAAAAAAATAAAAATAAAAATTTAGGGTTGTACTTTCCCTAACATTTAGGGGGATGAAAAATAGATGTTGGCCGATTCTCATAGATACCGGATAAGCACAAAAAATTTCATCAAAATCGGTCTAGCCGTTTCGGAGGAGTATGGCAACGAAAACTGTGACACGAGAATTTTATATATTAGATATGGTTGTATATATAGTAACCCACTATTGTGGTTGTGGCTGTATGGTTATATGTGTTGTATGGTTGTATGTTTATGGTTGTGGGCAAGCCCTAAAGGTAAGGAAGGACAATTAGCTCCGACACTTCGGAGATGTAGATATGGCTGTTTAAAGTAACGGCAATGCGTACTAGAGGACAACAATAGTGATATCCAATATTTCCCCATACCATAATACCCAGTGCAGGACCAGTGTGGTGGTGCATAACGCAGCTGTTCAGCATCCATTCTCCACGATGCCTCCAGACTCGAATGCGACCATCGTGGTGTTGCAGACAGAAGCGGGACTCGTCAGTAAAGACAATTTCATTCCATTCTGCCGTCCATATTCTTCTTTCATCGCACCATTGGCGGCAGAGACGTCTGTGGTTCTACGTCAAGGATAGACGAAGCAATGGACGTCTTGTGGACAGACCACTCTGCTGTAATCTCCATCGAATGGTACACGCAGACACAGGATGATGCGTTACACAATGAATGTGCTGCGCTGTGGTTCGTAATGTGGCTGAGTGATCCGTTACTGTCATACGCACAATTTGCCTGTTATCACGTGAAGTGGTGCACGGAGGTGGATGCAATCGAACACGTTGATCCATCGTACCCTCCTGCACCCACCGAGCACATATCCGCATTACAGTTGTTTGGTTTCGTTCAACACGATTACCGATTTCCATGAAAGATAATCCATAATCTCGGTAGGTCACTATCCTTACCTTGTCGAACTAGGACACTTGATCAAAAAATGATCGCTATTTTCTACAAGACATTATTGATCGTTAATATATATATATATAATATATATATATATATATATATATATATATATATATATATATATATATATATATATATATATATATATATATCATGCTTCCTTCAGGGTGTTACATTTACCATTTACGGTGGATAGCAGTGTATTTTTATGTATATAAGATAAATTGGAAAAATTTTAGGAACATTTACTTTAAATAACTATTGATATGTCCACATCCTATTCCTTTTATTATATTCTTATCTATTAATTCATATTCTATTCAATATATACATTGTATTAATACACTACTTGATAAAAAAGAGAATGCAATTTCTCATCTAATCAGTATAGTTTTAAAATTTTCATAATTCAGTTTTTCTTATTTATGTGATATTATTTCTACACTAAATAGTTAAATTGCTCTTTTCTGCACATTTACTTTTTCGGAAATTTCTTTGTTAAATTTAATTTGTAAATTTATATCTATGAAAGATATAATATTGAGGATCTTAATCGAAGCAGATTCTAGCATATATATATATATAATAATTATGTCCTTGAGTCTAAAATTATAAACGTTTCTTAGGAATAAGCTTTTCTGTGTTAATTAATTTAATTATTAAATACTTATTTAATATTATGGGACGGTGTAAAATTAAATTTAAAAAAAAAACTAATTAAACTAAATTTTAGCATCCAATATCAATATTCCTCAAAGCGACAGACAAGAATTTATAATTTAAATATTAAAATATATTATTTAATTATTCAAAAGTATTTATTTTAAAAATAGGAATGACTGTCAATATTTGAACGCTTTTATTTCTTTTCTTTTGTAATGGACACCTGAAGTAAATAGCGATTAGGAGGAAAAAAGAAAGAAATATGATTACTTCAGAAAATATTTTTCTGCTCATTAGAGAGAAAATGGAAAAATGTGATTTAGTAGTCATTTTTTCTTAATTCATGTCTCCCTGGATGATAATTCAAAACAGAAATGTTTTTTACCGGAAATTATGAAGAGTTGAAAATACAAAGATTATCGGCAAAACATTTAGTGGTATTTATAGCTTTTCAGTAGTTGTTTTAACATTAATTTTTTAGACTTCTGGTTATAATATATTTTTAAATAACTGGCTGTTAATTCAATTCACTTAATTAAACTTAATAAAATTAAATTAAATTAAAGAAATTTTTAAAAAAATTAATAAAATTAAGTTATTACCATTTATTTATTCAATGATGGCAGCTAAAATAAATAATTTTAAGCAGTTACTAATTTAGATTGATTCATTTGAAAAGTCCCTCGTCAACTTTTTCCAACTTTTCAAAAATAATTTTAAAATATTGTCTTTTTATAACCAAGATAAATTAATCATAATGATTAACGTCCTATTATTTAATTACAAATATTTCTTTAAATTGTGATAGAGTGAATGATGTAACTTTAATTGTTAATTTAGCAAAATTACGATCGTAATTCTAAGCAATTGATTAAAATTTGAAATTTAACTATTTTAATTCGATTTAAAGAGCTTTTGTAAAAAAAACAATTGATGTTTCAATGCAGTGTTTCTGAATCTTTCATTAATTGTGGCCCAGTTTTCAATCACATACGAGTATTTCATCTTGTCTTCCGCATGTAATAAAATGTATATAAAACTTACATATTTTGGCCCTAATATACACTAGGATCTTAACTTTTTTGAACCTCAAATCTACCCAGAATACTAAAATTTATTGACATTTGTTAATATCAATCCTTAAGACCGAAAAAACAAAGACCCTGTGCTTTCTTATTGCTCTTGCATTCATGATGTCGGACATTCTATTGAGAAATTCCAAGCTGTCTCGAACATTCTAGCATGTCGACAAGATGGCGTCTCGAGCAGCTGTTAGCAATTGCTGTCACATAAGTAGAAGGAATTCATCAGCCATGTTTCATAATGCCATGAATGTTCGATAATGCCAGTTTCAATTCCAGCCATTCTCGTGTCGAGTCGATCTTTCTGTCACCATAGAACCTATCGTGAATGTGTATATATGTTTTCGTTACAATTGCAATTCAAATTATCAAATATTCATGGCAGCAAATTTATGAAGAATTTTGGATAAAACTTTAAGCGATCGTATGCGAACATTAGACGATAGTCAAGCATCAACCAGAACTTGGACAATCATGGTTCCGACAACACAATCAAGAAAATATTCTCAAGATGTTTTTAATTTTGGGTTTACCAGTACTCTCGAAACTAAATGCAGAAAAAAGCCCCTAATGTATCATCTGCTTTAAAATGACACTGCTTAAAACCTAATAAATTTAAAATTTAAAGTTTAATTTTTTAATAAAATTAATTTTTATGCTTCAGAATGAGTACATTACAAACCTAGAGATATATCGAATTAAAAAAATTAAATCATATGAAAAGCAAAAATAATTTTTTTAAAAAAAAATTTGTCGATGAATAAAAAAAACTTTAATTTCCACTTGCAATTTTCAATTAAAATAATCAGATGTAAAAAAACTCACAACGACTAACGGTAGAGAGTCTTCGCCAGTGGCTAATAGTGCAAATTGATCCCACTTATTAATAGTAAAAGCCACTAGTGATTATTAGTAAAAAGTCATCACAAGTATTTAATTGTAAAATGTCGTCAACACTGATTAATGGTAGAGAGTCATTACCATTGGTTAACAAAAAAAGTCATCACCATAGATTACCGATAGAGAGTCGTCACCATTCATTAACTGTAGAGAGTCGTCACCTATTGATAGAAAAAAGCCGACAACAGTGATTAACAATTAAAATTTGTCACCAGTGATTAAGAGTAAAATGTCATCAGTGATTAATATTAAAATGTCTTCATTAGAGATTAATTGTAAAAAGTTATCCCCACTGAATAACGGTAGAATGTCGTCACCAGTGAAGTCCTAAGCGCTGATTAACGAGAGTGTCATCGGCATAGGTTACTATTAAAAAGTCGTTACCAGTGATTAATAGTAAAAATTCACTAAAACGTACTAACAATAGAGTGTGGTTGCCAGTGATGATAATAAAAACCCGTCATTATTAATAAATCATATAAATTGCCACCCTTGTGTAATAATGTTGACATCAGTGATTAATAATAAAAAGTCACCATTGATAACCATTAAAAACATTAATATTTTCAGTAGCAATTTCTGGATTCATTCCGTGTACCGTTTACCATTCGCATGCATCCTTCATAGAAATTGGTACACAATTAGATAGCTTTTATTAAACTCTTTTCATGCGTGCGTGGTTGAAAACTACTAATATATATCCACGATTTACTAAATACACACTCAATTATTTTAATACATTTAAAATGCTTAGGGCTGTTGTTTGAATTTGAAAATGGCGCTGCAAATTTCTAAGTCCAAAGTCACAGAAGGAAAACCATACATGAAAGCGTTTTTCTCCAAAAATGTATTCTTAATAAATTCTGTATAATGTATTAAGTAATGTATTTTATACAAAATAAGAACTTGGAATATTTTCCCAGGTGACTTTTATACTAAATATATTTATTAATATTAATTTAGATAGAAAGCTAATTTAGTTATAGATAAATGTTTGGATTTCATTTCACACGTAAAAAGCGAACCAGATATGAAGGGGTTTTCTTCAAATGTTTATTTTTATAGTAGAATAAATACCGGGAATAACTTTAGATGTATTTAAGTAATGTATTTTATATTAAATGCGTTTATTATTTTTTATATATGTGGTATATTTGTACAGTTATAGACGGTTGTTTTAATTTTCCAGACTTACAAATTTCACAGTCCTGTGTTTTGGTGCATAAAAGAGAAAGAAAAATACACTCACTTTTCGAAATTTCCGTAAATCGTAAAAAAAACTTTTTGTAATATATTTCTTTCTTGATATTTAAACTCAAAGCACGAAAGACCCATGGGACCAAAGCTAGTGTCCATATGTTTACTTGACCGAGGACCATGCAGAACAAATGGCCTGTCCCGATTAAGTGGTCAGATCAAAGCAAAACTTCAAGTTTAGTTCTTAGGTATATTTGGTACTCAGTTTTATCAACCCGAAAAGGGATGAAAGGCTGAGTTGACCTTGTCCAGTCCAAAGGTCGAACCACGGAACTGTATCTAGGAATCGCGTAGCGCTGCCACTACCCAATTAGGCTCCTTTCTTTACATCATTAAAGAATTATTACCACGTTTTACATATTAATTTTACAAATTTTCTTCGCAGAGGAATTTAAAAGGATATGACACGTACATACCAATACACCTCATTCCACATAAAGTGAACCAGAATTTAAAAAAAAATTTATAAAATTAAAAACACCAAGAATGGCTTTAGAGGTGCATCATATTTTTATACTAAATACACTCATTAACTTTACTATAGATACAATAATCCTAGATTTATATATAATCGTACAGCAATGAGTTTTTTGAATTTCCGAGACAAGCAAATTTCTAAAGTGCCGGTTTGGATGCATTCAAAAAGATGAATAAAAATTTTCTTCCATTTCAAAATTTCAGCCTATCGGAAATATTGTTTGTTATGGTTCATTTCTATCATTAAATCAATGAAGGTAAATTAACAAGTTTTATAAATGTTTAAAAATTTTCTGTGAAAGGAACTTAAAATTGACACATTTGTACCAATACATTTGCAATAAGTTCATCAGATTAGGAGGTGCATTTCTCCAAAAATGAATCATAAAATAAAAACTTTGTATATAATTAAAGATGAATTTTTATACTAAATGAACACATCATTTTTAATATACAAAGAATATATATAAGAGAAACACTCGCGCTTATTGGAATTTCTTATCATAGGAAATATATTTTTAATATGAATGTCTCACATATAACTTTAAGGATTGATAACCAACTTTTATGCATGTATTTAAATAAATTTTCCCCACTGGAGGGGAGAACCTATCTGTAACACATGACTTCCAATAATTTTTGATAAAAAAATATTTGATTTTGATAAAAAAAAAATTTTTTTTTGATAAAAATTGATTTGATAAGAAAATAATTTTTAATTTAATAAAGAAATATTTTTATTCATTGCATTCCAAAAACTGAAAACTTTCTTTTAATATATCATTTTAACCAAAATTGCATTCAGACAACTTACTGATGAGATAAAATTATCATTTACTCTATTTATATAAATAAAAAACGGAATATAGTATATTGTATTGTTTACAAAAGAGAATGAACTAAAGTATATATTTAACAGAGAGAAAAGGATTTGCGTATTACTGAAATATGTTTCTTTTAAAGCACCTTATATATACGAGGATAAGTTGAAAAATAAGTTTCCCCTGTCGACTGTGGTCAAAGTTGTGTATGAAAGTCAAAAAATAGAATGAGACATTAAGGATACGAGGTGTGGCTATTAAATAACGAGACTGACGCTGCGGCAGCAAAAGTGCGCATGCGTAGTCCGCCATTGACTGTCAGCTGTTTAGTGTGAAGCTTTCTCTTCAAAATGCCCTAAGCCTTATTTGCGTAAGTAACACGGTTTAGTCATAACCTTCATTTCCGTTAACATTGTTATTTTATTTTGGCGAAAAATTGGTTAGTGTAATAATAGAGCAATGAATTGTTGTTAAATTTCACTTCAAACTTGGAAAAACCGGTACTGAAACTTATAATTTACTGAAAGAAGTGTATGGCAGTGAATTTTATCCCGTGCACGAGTTTTTGAATGGTTCAAACGTTTTAAAGATAGCCGACAAGACGTTGAAGATAATTTGCGGCCAGGTCGCCCTTCAACGTCAAAAACGGATGAAAATATCGAAAAAGTTGCTAGTTTGATTCGGTCTGATCGTCGATTGAGTATTCGTGCAATAGCTGAAACTGTAAACATTGATACAGAATGTGTACGGCAAATTTTACATGACCATTTGAAAGTGTGCGCCAAAATGGTGCCAAAAATTCTCACATTTGAACAACAAGCAACTCGCAAAAACTGGCCAAACACAGCATCCCACTGTTAGAGCATCCACCTTACTCATCAGACCTGGCACCATGTGACTTCTATCTGTTCCCTAAGGTGAAATCTGCATTAAAAGGAACAAGATTTGAGTGCGTGGAAGCTGTTAAAGAGAAAGCGGCAAGAGTACTGAAGGAGTTGACAAAAGATGACTTCCAGCACTGTTTCCAACAATGGAAAATTCGCATGGAGCGTTGCAGGGATAGAGAAGGTGTGTACAATGAAGACGATTATAAATAATTATGTATTAGATAAGAATAAAACTTTTTACAACGACAGTCTCGTTATTTAATCGCCACACCTCGTATGACATACCTTTATTTTTCTACATAGGTACCAAGTACATTGAGACATTTGTCATATCGCTTAATAAGCTTCAAAAAGCCCTCCAGGAAAAAATCAGGGCTTTGCATATGGAAGAAGCGTTGAACGGCTATGGGCGAAAGGCGACACAGCAGGAAAACGCGCAAGTCACCGATACACCATTGGTCGCTGCAAATCAAGCAGATGGCGCTGTTGCAGTGTCTCCGCAAAGTGGAGACCAGCCTCTCATTTGAGCCCCGGTAGGTATGGAGAGAAGGTGCGTTTTGAATTCGTGGTCAAAGGAGGAAGTGAGAGCGGTTATCCGCTATGAATGGGCACGTGGAGTATCAGGAACAGAAACTCATAACCGCCTTGTGGAAGTCTATGGGCCAGGTGTGATGTCGAAGCAAATGGTGCGGAGATGGTGTCGCAAATTCAGTGATGGACGTCAGCAAGTGGAGGACATACCGAGAGCTGGACGGACGCGCACGGCCACTACAGATGCAAATGTCAGGAAGTTGGATGACATGATTAGAGCGAACCGGCATATCACCATCGATGAAGTAGCGGAAGAACTTGGAATCTCACATGAACGAGCTCAAAACATCATCCACAACATTCTGAGGTACTGAAAAGTGTCAGCACGATGGATGCCCCGACAATTGACCTCGACACACAATGAACAACGCATGGCGGTCAGTCTGGAACATTTCGTACGTTACCATGAAGATGGCAATGACTTTCTGTTTCGGATTGTGACGGGGGATGAAATGTGGGTCTACCATTTCACGCCAGAATCGAAGGCAGCATCTATGGAGTGGAAACATCCGTCATCACCTGTCCGAAAGAAGTTCAAGACAACTCCCTCTGCAGGTAAAGTGCTCCTCACAGTTTTCTGGGACGCCCAAAGTTTTGTTGCTGGACTTTTTAGAGGTTGGAACCATCAATGCTACGCGCTACTGTGACACCCTGTCGAAATTGAAAGAAGCGATTCGGAAAAAGCGGCCTGGCCTTTTCACATCTGGCGTTCTGCTGTTGGATGACAATGCCAGACCACATTCGGCGACGGCAACGCAAAACCGTATTGCAACTCTTGGTTGGGAGCGCTTACACTATCCTCCATACAGTCCTGATCTCGCACCAACCGACTTCCATCTGTTTCCGGCTTTGAAGAAAAATCTCGGGGGAAGGCGCTTTGGAAGCAATACTGAAGTGAAACAAGCCGTTCAACGCTTCTTCCATATGCAAAGCCCTAATTATTTCGTGGAGGGCTTTTTGAAGCTTATTAAGCGATATGACAAATGTCTCACTGTACTTGGTACCTATGTGGAAAAATATAGGTATGTCATATCTTTAATGTCTCATTCTATTTTTTGACTTTCATACACAACTCTGAACACAGTCGACAGGGGAAACTTATTTTTCAACTAACCCTCTCGTATATATAATTGATGTTTTTCTAGATCAGTCTTTCCCAAAGTGGGCGATAACGCCCCCTTGTGGGCGTTTGAGACCTAGAGGGGGGCATTAAGGGGCCCAGTAAAAATGGCGGGCGTTGAGGTGGGTTAGGGGGGCGATGGTAGATTTGTACTTTGATTTACTTTATATTTTATAAATTTCACTAGAATTAAAACCTACCTACCACACAATAACGAATACTTAGTTTATATTTCTACCCTGTATGATGGTATAAAAACTTAAAATTCTTAACATGGATTTCGTAGATAGCCCGCACGCCGTATGTGCGTACGTTGTAAAATAACGAAAAGCATACAGCTGTGTAAATGCATGAATTGGCAAATGTGGCAAACATTCCGGGGATAAAGACTAACTGCGAGAGCCGGTGCACTTATGATGTTGTGCTCCGTAGACGTAATGTTCGTTTTCGTTTGGAAAAACCTTCAGCGCTTTTACGCATGCGTCAAGTCTGCTTCGAGTTCATCAAAATAGAGTTGAGACAAAGAGAAATGTTTACTTAACATGCGTGCTTCTGAAAAACCGGTATGAGGAAAAAGTCCATCTCAGCGTATCGCCCCTTTTCAGAATAGAATCGTCGACAAGTTGCGGTTTTGCAATACGACAGCGGACTGCACGTGGTAGCAATCAGCTGGTTCATCGATACTTGTCCTAAATTGCTCAGTACGATTGAGCGTCGAAAGAGATAAAAAGAGTTTGTGCGTGTTTGCCTTATTCCTGTCTGCGCTTGCTGTATTTAAATCCTTTATAAAAGCTCGAAAATGTTTCTTATATTTTCATTAGTGGTTTCGCTCGCTATCTTTAAACGAGTATTTAATTTCAACACTTTATTTACACATTTTTTTTTAAAAAAGCCATGTCGCAAGCAAAAAAGAAGAAACGGAAGAAACAGTGCAGAATATATTAAATATGGATTCATAGAAAATTCGGCAAACTCATCTTTGCCTTTGTGCCTTCTTTGTTCAAAAACATTTTCAAAGGAAGCGATGAAGCCTTCAAGATCATTTAAATAAAATGCATCCAGATAAGGACAAAAATGTAGCCTATTTTCAAGATCTGGAAAAGAAGCATAATGCTCAGCCAAGTGTATCGCAACTTTTTTCGATGGCTGCTAAGCAAGACGATGACGGACTTCGAGCTTCATATAATATCTCTCTGTTAATTGCTCAAACAGGTAAACCACACACCATCGGAGAAACGTTAATTTTGACGGCGTTAAAGAAGTTATAACTACTGTGCTCCATAAACCGGTGGCATATATAATTCGAAAAACTCCTTTAAGCAATAATTCTGTGCAAAGACGAATTGATGAAATGGCTGAAAACATTGAAGAGTCATTGTGCAATCATCTGAAGACTAGTCAATTTTCAATTCAGTTGGATGAGTCCACTTTACCAACGAATGAAGCATCGTTGTTGTCTTACGTGAGGTTCATTAAAGATGAAAAAATATGTCAAAAACTTTTATTTGCTAGAAATTTAGAGACAGACACAAAAGGAGAAACCATGTTTAAAACACTAGAAAAGTTTTGTGATGAAAAAGAAATTCCCTTGAAGAATATTATATCAGCTGCTACAGATGGTGCTCCAGCTATGACAGGGTGTCAAAAAGGCTTCATGTCGTACTTAAAAAACAAAATTCCTAATATCACCCCAGCTGGAAGAAGAACTTTTAGAACTGATAACGAACGAGGAAATAAAAATCAAATTTAAAAATGGCTACAAAAGTCAATAATGGCTACAAAAGTTTAAAGCTACATAATGGTTTAAAAATGGCTACAAAAGTCAATTCCGCAGTTGTACCCTGTATTGTGGTCGATCGTTCAACAATTTTTGATATCATTCTCATCTTCATTTGCGTGAATGAGGATTTAGCGCTGTCAACACTGCTTACTAAAAAGAGAAATCATTTGCAAGTTACCAAACGCGGAGACTTACGACTATTTTTGAGTAAAATCGAACCTAATAGCAACAAACTTGTTAAAAATCATCAAATTTATCCATCCCATTGGATTAGTTTAAAAACTAAAATTGATTACCTATCTACATTGTTTCTTTTAATTTGATTAAAATCTATTATTAATATTATAAAGTTGCGTTTTAATTGCTCTTACTGGTAAAACTTTCTAGTTTAAAATGTAAGTTTAAACACCAGAACCAACTAATTTAGCACACTATAACTAAATTAATTAAAGTAATGAAAAATTGTGGTTTTTAAGTTTTAGGAGTGTATAAAAAAGGGGGGCGATGAAAAATAATTGATATTCAAAGGGGGCGGTAGAAGTAATAAGTTTGAGAAACACTGTTCTAGATTATACCAATACTCTTATTAGAATTTAAACCATATATTTTAAAATTAAATAAGATAATAAATGATTGATAATAGTAAATTTTGAAAAGAACTTATTAAAATATTTTAAAATGATATTGATTTGAATATTATATTCTAATAAATTTTATTCTTATTTTTCTTTTCAACGAATGAATTAGATTTATTCAGTCCAATTCACAAAATAATATTTTCTCCGAATAATTAGAAAACTATGAGTTTTGATACACGCAGATAATTTAAAAAATGCAGTCTAAGATATTGTACCGAGGCGAAAACTCAAACTCACGATCTTGCCTTCTCAAAGTTTATTCAATAGGGTTTTTTTTAATTACATGAAATATCTGGTGCGTTGAATTTTAAAATAAATAAATTGGGGAAAATAAATGAAGGAAAATTTTCGGTAACATGGAGGGATTTTTTTAATAGTAGTAATAATGAGAACTTTCGGTAAGCATGTTGTCTCAGAAATACCTTTCAACTCAAATTTGTGCGATATGAAAATTACCTTTTATTTTTGGCCTAAGTGAGCACTAATCAAAAACGCTCAACCAAAACAGTTAACACTAGTTGAAAATTAAAATTAACAATCAATCAAACTACCGAAAATTTTGGCAATTAATAACTCTTGACACATCAAAGTTATGGAACTGTGTGTATTTCATGCCAGTAAAAAAAAGTATGAGTAGAATTTCCTTAGAAATCGAAGCTATTAAAGAAAATATAAGCAACTTCTTGATACAAAGAAAGAACAAGCTTATGGTAGAAGAAAAGAATTTAGACAGTCGAGATATATATATATATATATATATATATATATATATATATATATATATATATATATATGTGTGTGTGTGTGATGTGTAGAATGGCCGAGAGAGTTAACAATCTACATTTGCTGGACAACACATTTATTTAATTACAAATAAATATTTAATAGTAACAATACAACACAAATTAACTCGGAGCCTTCTGCTCCTACCAGAATTACAACCTATCCGGACCTCGCTCCGCCGAAAACTCTTCTCAATATAGCAACCTCTCGAAAAAGGATCCAACCACGCCAAGCGCGGTTTATTGATCGCCAAATAGTCGCCAGATACTACACCTCCCCCGCAAGATTGATGTTACATTAATGAATTAATCATCAATCTGAAAACGAATCAAGCGACTATTTGTGATCTACACATATACAACAATTTACACATAATGCACATAAATAGAAATTCACAAATTCCAATTAATATAATGTTCAAAAGAAATACTATACATATACATTACTATTAAAGTAAATAAACAGAAACACATTTGTTTTCATGAACATATTTCATCACATTACAGCAAAAGAAACTAAGAAATGTAAACAAATAATAAAGCAACGTTAATACTTCCAATGTTAATTAATTATCTAATAAACAGTAAATATTTCAAACATTTACTTACAAAATTAAAATTTACTAAATATTGCTATTATGCTTCAAATATTACTAATATTTACTTTTACTTACCACTTCACTTCTAATAAACATATAAGATAACCAAAATTTTATACATAGAAAAAAAAATTATTAAATGTTCAAGAGTCACTAGTTGGTAATCTAGATAGAGCATCTGCATTAGAAAGATTTCTTCCTGGGCAATGAATGATTTCTATATTGTATTTTTGTAAAGCTAAGGCCCATCGTTGAAGCTTTGATGATTGTGGGGCATTTTTCACAACAAATGATAGAGGATTGTGGTCTGTCACAATCTTTACTGTTGATCCAAAAATCCATGATTCAAATTTCTTTAATGCCCATACTATAGCGTAAGCTTCACGTTCTATAGTAGGCCAATTTTGTTGGGGTTTGGACAATTTCTTGCTTGCATAACACACAGGAAAATGTTTATTTTCTCTCACTTGAGACAGACATGCACCTATTCCAATTTGCGATGCATCAGAGTGAATGATGAAAGGATCCTGTATTGTTGGGGTTATTAACTCTGTTGCTTTCATAAGTTGGTCTTTCAGCTTTTGGAATGATACATTATGTTCTTCTTTCCATTCCAGCACTTCTGGTCGTTTCCTTTTAGTGAGCTCTGTTAAGGGGTAGGCGATTTCAGCATAATTAGGAATGTAATTTCGATAATAGTTGCATAATCCTAACAAGCTCCTAAGATGAGATTTAGTCTTTGGTGTTTCTAATTTCTCAATTGCTTTGATCTTTTCGGGGTCAGGTTTGTGTTTTCCTGATCCAATGATATGTCCTAAATATCTTATTCGTGGTTTTGCAAAAGAACACTTTTTCGAATTGACTGTGAAACCAAGTGATTCCAGTTTTGTAAAAACTTTATGTAAATCTTGGAGATGAGTATCAAAATCTAGTGAAAATATAGCAATATCATCAATATATGCTCTTGCAAATGCTTTAAATTCTTTTAGTGCATTATTCATTACTCTCTGAAATGTTGCAGCAGCATTTCTTAATCCAAATGGCATTACTTTGAATTGGTACTGTCCTCGATGAGTTTTAAAAGATGTAAATTCTTTACTCTGTTCTTCCATAGGTATAGCCCAGTATCCTTTAAGTAAATCTAATGTTGTAATAACATTTGCTTTCCCAATACTGTACATCAAGTCAATTGCATTTTCCATAGGAAAATCATCTGGTTTGGTTGCAGCATTCAAAGATCTATAGTCCACACACAATCGAATATTGCCATCCTTCTTGCTTACACACACTACAGGGTGAGCTATCTCAGCATTGCTTTCTTCTATCAGTCCTGACATCATTAAATCTTCTATTTCTTTATCAACCTTTTCTTTCAAGGCTTCAGGAATTCTATATATGTACGGTTTCTTCCTCTCTAAGTTTGGTACTAATCTTATCTTGTGTGGTTCTACTTTTGCTATTTTTAATTTTCCAATAAATAGTCCTTCATGTTGCTTGATAAGAGAAATTAATTTCTTCCTCTGTAATGAACTTAAATTTTCAAAATTCAGATTTTCTCCTACTTCTAAGATTTGTAATGGATTTGGGAATTCTTTACCTGGCAAAGTTATAATTTCTCCAAATTCTTCTTCATTTTCAAATACTACTCCAACTGCATTAACATTAGCTTGAAATTTTCTTATCTTATTTGAATGGACAAGTTTAATCTTTCCATCTGGTAATCTCACTTTGTAAGAATGAGGTGGACAGTGGTTTATAATCTCTCCTGGACCTGTCCAACGGGCATAGAGTTTGTTGTTTGAATCTGGAATAAGTAAATAAACCTTTTCTCCTATTTTAAAATTTTTCATCACTGACCTTCGGTTAAAGTATTCAGCATATTTCTGTTGTTTGTTATTTGCAATCAAGTTGGCTTGCTCTGCAGCTTTCTCTAACCTTATTTTTAATTCTTGAAGATAATCAACAGCAGATTCACTTAGATTATTTGGGATGGGAATCTCTCCAGACCATGATGACTTCAGCACTGCTAGAGGACCTCTTGGTTGTCTTCCATACATAAGTTGAAAAGGTGAAACACCAGTAGTACAGTTTGGAACTTCTCTGTAGGCAAAAAGTAAATATGGTATATGTTTATCCCAGTTGTGAGGATCAGTTCGAATGATGTGATGCAACATTTGTTTAAGTACTTTATTCCATCGTTCTACTAATCCATTCGAAGCACTATAAGCAGGAGTGGAGAATCTGGGATGAGAACCAAGTCTTTTCTCAAATTCTTGAGTTAATTTAGAAATGAAATTTTTCCCATTATCACTAGCAATTACATGAGGTATACCTGTTCTCATGAATATTTCTAGGAGTGCTTCGCAGGTGGCTTTGGCTGTCAAACTTCTTAATGGTATTGCTTCAGGCCAACGGCTATGTTGATCCACTAAGCATAGTACATATTTATGTTTCCTTGCAGATGGAGGGTCAATGGGGCCAATTATATCAATATTTACAATTTCAAATGGTAGTTCTGGCCTTCTGACAGGAGTTATTGGAATTTTATCAGTTCTCTTCTCAGGACTTCTCAGCTGACAGTTCTTACATGATTTGCAAAAAGATTCTACATCTGTTGATAAATTGGGCCAATAAAATGAATATCTTATCCTTTCCTTTGTTTTCTTTATTCCTAAATGTGCTCCAAAGATTGAGTTATGAGATAATTCAAGAACCTTTTGTCTTCTATTAAGAGGTAATACTAATTGAAAAACATTCTGTCCCAATATTTTTTCTTGATGGTGTAACAAATCATCAATAAATAAATAATTTCCCTTTTTCTTCTTTCCATAATTCCAGGCTTCTTTTTAAGGTTAGGCAACTCTTTTGCTCCACCCGGAGTTTCTGCGCTTCCGATAGAACGGTTGTCTGGTCGCACCTCTCCGCAGAGTGAGAGTCGTCGCCCGCTGTCTCCCTTCCTCCCTCCTCTTCGTTTTTCGCCTCAGGCAATTCTAAAGGGGGGATTCTCCTTCCGTAGCTGTTTCGGTAGCTAAACTGAGCAAATTTTCTCCTTCGGAACGTCCGATGTCTCCTGAAGAATTGTCATTGGAACAGTTTTCTTTTGACAGATCGGCTGTTGAATTAATTAATAATTCATATGTTTCTGGAGTTATTAAACAAGGCACATTTAATTTATCCGTTACTGCAATTAAAGTATCTACACAATTAAATAAATTATTTCCAGAGTTCTTATAGTAAATAGGCTTACGACAAACTTTCGCTTCAATTGGGTTTCCAAATGCAGGTGTTAATATAACTTTCCCTCCTTCTCGATCTTCTAAATCTGGAATTAGTGATGAGTGAACTATGCAGATTTGAGTTCCAGAATCTATAATAGCTTCCGTTTTTAGAGAGTTAATGAAGACATCAATTTTCTGTAATGGTTGAATAATAGTTTCTTTCGATTCAGTTCGTATGTGAGTCGAGTCAACTTTAGCTACTACAGCATCTTCTTTCGATATTCTATTTGTATTCCTCGAAGTTGTAGAATACACCTTTTCATTCTTTTTAATATATCCATTTCCGTTCCTCTTTTCTGAGCACTCTCTTGCAAGGTGTTGATAACTACCGCAAATATAGCATTCCTTACGTTTTGGGGTAAAACTTTGTTTCGTGTATTCTCTTCTTTTGGGTGGTGGAATATATTTATCTTGCATATATGTTGAATCCGTAAACTTTGGATATTTCATTTCGTTTCGAATTTCGTCAAATGATTTTCTTCTTGCTTCAAAATAAATATCACATTCTCTAGCTAGTTCTTGTGGTTTCAACCATTGATTTCCTTGGCGTATTGCGATGTGCGAAGCTGTTTCTCCATCTAACGTTTGGAACAGTTTATCGGATATGATTAATTCTTTTAATGTTTCAAAATCAGTTACTGCTCTTGATTTACAATAATAGTCCCATGTCGATGTTAATCGTGAAGCAAATTGAATATGTGATTCTCCAGAATAACGTTTTGCTTTTCTAAAATTTTCTAGGCATGCTTGAGGAGTAGGTTGATATTCTTTTAGAATTAAAGCTTTTACTTTTTCATAATCCTGCAAATTGTCTTCTTTAATGTAGACGAGAACGTTTGCCGCTTTCTCTCCGATTAATTTCAATAATATTTCTGCCTTGAATTCTTCCGGAACTTTCTTGTGTTTAAATGCTCTTTCTATGGAATCGAAAAATATATTCCAAGATTCTGCTCTTTTCGGTACTGGTATCGTTAGCGTTTCTACTCCCTTGATCAGCTTGTCGAGTGGAATTTCGAATTCGCCTCCCGAATTGAAAATGGCGTCGGACTACTGCTCGCTATGTTCTGCGTAGCTCGGATTTTTGCTAATTCTAATTCGTGTTCTCTTAATCTTTCTTCTTCAGCTTGTGTTCGTTCGAACTCTTCTTTACTTTTCCTATTCTCTATAGTAGAAATCAAAATTTCTTTTACGAAGTCAGCATCTTCGGCATATTCTTTACTGTTCAGAAGTTTGTGTTTCAGTTCGGCTAATTTCAAATCAAAAGTTGCTTCTTCACCAATTTCCAGCAAGTCGTTCCTTTTTCACGTTTTGAACATTTTCTTCTGTTTCTATCACTTTAGAATTCCGTTGAGTTTTATTCTTTCTTCTGAAATTCAAATTTTCCAAGTTAAGCCATTTCGTATTTCTCAGCTCTGGTTCTCGAAATGGAGCGTGTTGTGATGTGTAGAATGGCCGAGAGAGTTAACAATCTACATTTGCTGGACAACACATTTATTTAATTACAAATAAATATTTAATATTAACAATACAACACAAATTAACTCGGAGCCTTCTGCTCCTACCAGAATTACAACCTATCCGGACCTCGCTCCGCCGAAAACTCTTCTCAATATAGCAACCTCTCGAAAAAGGATCCAACCACGCCAAGCGCGGTTTATTGATCGCCAAATAGTCGCCAGATACTACAATATATATATATATATATATATATATATATATATATATATATATATATATATATATATATATATATATATATATATATATATATATATATATATATATATATATATATACTACAAAGAAGTAGTCAAACTCACTAACAAAATTTATTAGCATTCAAGGAAATCTAACTGCTTGTAGTTACTATCTCATATCCAAATAAGGAATTAATTTCATTCACAGACAATGTATTATGGAACTATGATTAAAAAACAGAAATAAATATTCCATCAAGATATCGAAGGTTTAACAATTATTGAACTAAAGAAGGTTTTTTAAGTGTTATAAAGTAGTGTGCATTTTAAGCTACTGAAATGATAGTGTGTAGAATTTCATTAGAAAAACGACAATAGTAAGAAAATTTTGTACTAGTTTTTGGAAAAAGTGAAGGAATATAAAATTTCAGTAATAGTGGAGCATAGAAATGCCTCAAGAACAGTATAATGAAACTTATTAGTACTCAGTGCAACTTACGTGCTTATAAACTTTACAACCTCAACTGCAAGTACCAAAAAAGGAATTAATACTATTTATGGGCAATACGTTAAAGTGGTAAGATTTTACATCTTAGCAGCAAGTTCTCAAGAAAGCAGTCGAGTTCTTACAAAAGTAACGATCTAATTATGTAAGAAGCAAAAGCCTTACCATTGGTAAAAAGCACAACAATGAACGAATGATTATTTAAAACAAGAAGTAGTTATTTATTTCAATTTTTTATTTTATTTCTGCGCCTTTCTCATGAAAGTAGAGACAACAAATTAGCTTGTGAAAATATTTTCACTAGTCGTTGCTTCAAAGTAAGCAAAAAGTGTTTAGTTATTTGTCAAGATATTAATGAACAAAAAAAGAAAAAATCTCCAGAATAGTCTTTTTCAATAATGTCTAAACTTAACTTGCTTTTTGAATGATTAGGATATCGATTTTTTAAACTAATGTCTACTTAATTCTTGATTTAATAAACATTTTTCCAGAAAAATGTAATACTCATATTGAAATATGAGATTATTTTCAATGTCTCATCACAAAGTCTTATTAATTTTATATAATAGAAACAAATTTAAAATATATTCACTGCAAGCGTAATATTTTTTCCATGAAATTTCGCACTAAGATATAAGCTGGACTGTTTTGTGAGCAGTTTCTACACTACATTTACATACAAGTGAAAATAATGCAATTTTTATTTTATCTTTTAAGTCCAATTTGCATATAAATCGATAACGATATTACTCTTTTTCAATCATTTAATTTCTTATATTTTCTTAAGTTGTGCGACCTGCGAAAAATACTTTTTTTTAGTGTGTGCACATCTTGATATCATTCTTCATTTCAATTAATTTTTATTGATAATACTATGAAACAAAAGTTATTTTTCTAAGTATAAATTTTCATAATTTTATAGTCACATAAATGAACATAAAAAAACCATAAATTAAATTATATATTTTATTACAGCTAAGTAAATATTACTTGACATACTTTTTAAATATATTTCTGATTTAGAATATTTTTTAATTTTGAAACACAATATAATTATAAATATTACAACGCTGCTTATACAACGCTTAATATAAAAAATTATAGGTATGGAAAATTTGATAGCTTGTACAAGAAATATATATTTTATATTAACATATTATTTACTAACGTTTTAATAAAATTTAGTATTAGGGGTACATACTTATAAGACAAATATGAATAATTTGAAACTTTCAAATGCAAGCCTTTCAATTAAAATTTACAGAATTTTTTAAGCATTTATAAATGGTATACAAAATAAAAATGAAAAAAATTTAACTTGTTAAAAAAATCATGTTTTAATAATTTTTAATACAATATTTAAGCTGATACTTATCCGAATTTCATTTAATAAAAATACATAAAAAAATCAGTTCCTTTTAAATACAAATTCAAAAGACATACAATTAAGAAAAATTCAAAGATAGAGTCAACTAAAAACATTTCATCACCATTTATACTTCACTTATATAGTGCCTTAAACTTAATATTCAGAAAAATAAAATCACTCCCAACTGTAACAAAATAAAGAATGGTTATACTCTTTCGCATATGATTTATGGCTTAAAACTATAATTTAAATAAATCAGAAATGACACATTTACAATTCATTCTTAAAAGAATGAGGTTATCATTTGCTATGAATCAGCTATTTGATCTACAACAGTTAACATGAAATAATATACATGTTAAATTATCATACTAAGCAAGCACACTCTGAACTAATAGGATAATTAAAACAAATAAGCAGACTGGATCATTGTATTAGTCATGTGAAAGCCAAGTCAAAAGAAGCTTTGTGAAAATGCTGTTATTGGACAATGAAATTAGTATTTGCAAACTGATAATACTAACTGAAGATAAAAAAAAACGTAATTAAAAATACAATAACATAAAATGACAATCAATATTTAACATATAGTGTTAAAAAAAAGTCACTTTATTTTCACTGCATTTTTTAGATAGTCACAGCCAGTAGTTTTGACAAAGAATTTGAGAGTAATTATTAAGATTATATGTGAATCTCTTCAATAATTTGAATAAATTTATGACAAAATTTAACTACTTCTAGTTTTTACTTGGATGGTAATGCCATTCAACATTTTCAAAAAGTTTATATTATATTGATATATATTTGGATAATATTCCTAAATAGTAATATTAATTTTAATATTATATAAATAGAAATATTATAATGCAATAATAAACTCATACATTTAGGATAAAACACATTTATAACAACATTTAACATTATTCAATAAACAAGTGTGGTTGGAGTTCTTTCTTTTAATTACTCAAAATTAACTCTCAGACAAATGTTTTGACCAACAAGCTACTGTGTCTATAGAAAGAAAATAAAAATTATTTAAGGACAAATGAATAATAAATGTTCTTTTATGTATAACCTGATAATAAACCAACTGTCATCTGCAGGAAATATCACTTTCATATTAATTCTGGATTTGAGTACAAAAATATCATATTTTTTGGAGACAGAATGACAATCTTGATGAGAATCCATTTCATTAGCTGTATTAAGGTATATATATATTTAGGAATGAAACAATGCTAAGCATGTGGTAAATACAGATGCATTTTGGGGAACTGTATTACAAAAATTTGGAATAAATTTCTCAGCATGAAAAATTGTATAAAACAGAAAACTTTAGTGCAGAATCAGATTATTAGTTAATGCAGAAACAGATTATTAGTTAATGTGTTTATTCTATGTTTGTAACATTCAATGGAAATATATTGTCTTAAACATATTGGTATCTAAATAACTTCCTTCCCCCTAAGAGTGTGAGACGATATGCCTTTCCTTACTTAGTAACCTAGTAGAGAGTGATTTCAATCCTTAAAATAAAGCACAAATTCTTTTAACCCTTTGGATGCACATTTATTCAAATAATTTTTTGCATTTGGAGCACATTTAATTTTTTGGGGTAGAGTAATTTGTAAGAACAGCATATTTTATCCAATTATTAGAATTTATTGGCTCCCACCTTTTGTTTCTTTTTTTTTCCAAAACCTTTTTCTATCACTTGTCTAGCATATCTATTTGTCTCTTCCACCATGCTATTCCAGACATCTTCATTTAGGACTTCATTCAAAACATCCAAAGGTTTAGAATTAGCACCTAGCCTTCGCAGACACAAAGGATTTATTCCAGGCATTTCACGAAACTGTTTTACATTAGGTATCTTGTACGTCTTTTGCATCATGGTTTTATCTCACTATCATTGTTACTTTGAAATAAACAAGAATGAACATGCTAAATACTGTCTCATTTTCAACGAGGTATCAGAACGTCATGTGCGACTTTGGTCAAATTAATGAATGACATTCTGATATGTCGAATGCGGTCAAAGGGTTAAAATAATAGTACTTTTTACTGAAACTTATTTGAATGAAATAATCATACTGAGTCAGACTTATTTTCAGAAGAATACTCTGAATTTATTTATTTTTTATTCTTATATACATTTTTCTTCCTCTAATCAATCAATAAAACGCTTTTCCATGAGCACAATGTGTATATAAGAGTATATTTGCAAGTTAATTTAGATACAATCTTGGTTCAATCTGATCAATTATTGAGAAGTCACAAGAACTTTAAGGAGTTTGAAGAGGAAAAGAAATAAATTGTGGAAACTTTGGAAGGAAAAGAACAACTTTATTGCGAACATTTCAGAAAAATTTTTAAATACTTTTGTATTGTATTTGAAGAAAAGAAAAAAATTATATACATGTAGCGATTTATAGCCAAATATAGTACTATCATTAAGCATTTTCATTTACATTTCATTTTAATATTTTTGCTTTCTATAATTCCCAAAAATTATACTTCAACAACTTTTTTTATATATTTTATATATTTTTTATGGTAAATTTTCAGAAAATAATTATTATGACTTTTAATTTAAACCATAAGTAAATAATATTTCAATATTATTTATTTACTTACGGTTTAAATTAAAAGTCATAATTTAATTTTTGGGAAATAATGTTTCAATATTATTTATTTCTAATGAATTAACAATTAAAAGTTGAAACATATTTTGAAAAAATAAATTATTTGCTACTTATGAATTTTTAACACTGTCTCAATATTTTTCATAAAAAAGTTTGCAAAGTTCTAACTACAGTTTGATTGTTTATATTCTTTTCAAATTATGATTTTCTTAGTATTAATATTTCATCATTTTTTTTTAGATACACTGATCTTAGAGCAAGTGCTAGACACTTTTTATCTTACACACATAATACTATTTTAAAAGAATGAACCAGATGACTGAATTTAAAATAAAGCTGCTTTAAATTTTATATTTTAATAACATTTAAATTAATTATATCGATCAATAAAGAATTAAAAAACTGAAACCTTAATTATATACAAAAAATATTTATTACCTTATATTAAAAATTATATTTAATAATTATTAATAATTATATAAATTACCATAAAAAATTTTACCTTACAGAAATTTACAAAAATATTTAGAGTGCTAAATAATTATTTCTTAAACTCATATTTTTTCACTTCATAATTTAAAAAAATAACAATTGTGTTTGACTGCGATAAATGATTTTTTTTTTATTTTGACAGAAAATACTTTTATTAGTTCTTTAAAAAATTTATAAAAAATTGGAAGACTCAAAAAATTTGGATAACTAAAAATTATATTTCCAAAAAAATTCCAAAAAAATCTAAAAATTTAACAAATATTTCAAAAGGTCAGACAATGAAAATCTACAGTCACGTTAAAGTATTGATTAAATTTCTGAATGAAAAATCCCAATCTACTAATTGATTGAAAAATAAAATAGAATTTGCTCAATTTTCTTAAGGCAAGTAAAAAAAAATGATAGAATGCCAATTGTCCACAAGATAAAAGGAAAACTATTGTAACAAAGTTTATTTTCATCATTTTAACAAAAATTTTCTTCAAATTTATATTAATGTAATTTAAAAGGATATATAATAATGTTAGGTGTACTCATTTTAGTTAATTATAATATTTGGTAAAATTTAAACAAACTGTAAGCTAATGTTTTTCCAACAGAATTTTTTTTATTAATTAGTCAAATGTTAAATATCATCTAAGAGCCAAAATCAATGAAATTCCATGCTTAATTGTTCAAAGTGTGTAATAAATGCATGCGACAATTTTAAATTTCTCATAAAAAATTTATTAGTTTTTGCTCAAAGATTTAAAATTACCCATAATTTTGAAATAAACGTTTTTAGTATACTCAGTCTTTCAGTTAATAATTATGAATTTAAAAATTATATTAAAAATATTTGCTTTTCCAATACAGATTTATTGTTGAAATAAATAAATTTGGTAATCTTTCTAGATTATATAAAAATATTTTAGCAATATGTTATAACTGGATGAGATTGTGCATTAATTCTAAAATTATTTTTCTTCCAAATACATTTTTTAAGACAATGTTTTTCACAAATTTCATTTTATTCTGTAATCTTCCCAAAGAAAAATAAATTAGAAAGACACATAATTATTTAAATAACTTTTATAAGCAAGTGTAATTAATGCTATTTGATTGAATATAATCAATTTAAGTAAGTTATAACATTATAAATTTTATAAAAAATGCTTTGAAAATAAAACATTTATTTTTAACTAATACTTTTGGTTTAAATCTAAAAATGCTAATATAATAGTTAAAACAATTTGAATAAGAAAAACAATAGGATACAAAAGGATGGTAAATTTTAGGAAATCATTTCATTTATTCCACATTTTATTGGCCTTTTTCAAAAACGCTTCCATTACAATTCAATTTTCATTAAAAAATATTATTCACATTACACTAATTTCCAACTGTAAGGGAAAAACACAAAACATCACTTAAGAAATATTTTGCAAAATAAGTTTTAAACAATAAATTGTGGCATTACCCACTAATAATTTATTTTTAGTATATATACATTGAAGGAATTATAATGCTTTATATGAAAAATTCATAAATAAGCAAAACAATAAAACAAAGATATGTATAAAAATATAAAAAAATAGGAATGAAATCAAAAATACAGAAACATTTGGTGTAATATTGGAATTCATAAAAAACTTCAAAATTTATTATAACTTTCAAAAATATAATACTTAAATAAAATACATTTATTTGTGTGAAGATAAATACATAATACATTAGTGGAAAAACAATAAGTGAAATATTTTAGATATTTTATATTCTTAACAACTTTATTTATGGCCAGCAAATGATAAATATTTTTAAATAAAGTAAATAAGTGCTAGATTTTAAATAAATATAAATACAAACATATATCTGTATTAATATTTAATACATATACACATGGAAAATACATTAAAAAATATTTTTAGTGACAAGTCTCTTGTGATTATTACAAGTTTCTGATTTAAAACAAATTCAATTTACAAATTCTAAACTGCATTCTATAAGTGAATATATTCCAGCATGATTAAACATGTTGCATCTAATCAAACCTGAATATGATTATCATTCCACAATAAAAATATTTTGAAAATGAGAACTACTGAGCTTCTTCAACTCATCTAAAAAGTAAAATAAAATATAAGTCAATGATAAAGTAAATTAAATAATTATAAATTGATTCTTTAAAAAAAAAGGGTATTTTAAAATGCCATGCTTCTTTAACCCCTTTGCGGTGTGTGATAATTATCTTGCACACATTAATGCATGATTAAAGTTAAGGCAACTAATTAAAACCTTAACCAGTTATATTATAATAAGGTGGAAAAAAACTGTAGTTTTACAAATAACATGCATATAATACTAAATTTTGGAAAATCAGTTCTTGAATATTCGAATAAAATTTCTATAAAAACAATAATTTGTTCTGCTGTACATCTGATACATGAATCAAAGAAAATGTTTAATAACAATATTTAAATAAGTGTTTCAGCATAAAATTTTGGACTAAATTATATTCATGAAAATTATAATAACATAAATTAATAGGGTAGCAATAAAAATATTGCTATGTTAATTTTTACAGAAACTTTGATAAAAAAATTATACAATTGCCATTTATTTTTATTGCATATAAAGAAAGGATACAGTTTCAAGCATGCAAAAATAGGAATAATCAACCATATTGTATCATTGAGATAAATATTAACTAAAATTAATTTTCTAATTTTGAGATAATTTACATATTTAAAAGTATGTAATGGAAATCTCTTTCATAATTATTTATAAGATGTTTCAATGATCTCTATTACTATTTCTATTATTATTTCATTTTAATGTTTTACAATGTTTATTTCACATTACAATTTTTTAAGTAAGGATTCCTTTTATGCTATCACAATTTAAGTTTTAAAGTCAAAAAATTTATACAACTAGACAAAGAATAAATTATGATCATTTTTTAAATTATTTATTTTTCAGTTTAATTGATGTAGAATAAAATATCTTTTTTTTTAAAAAAAAAAAAAAGAACTTTTGAAGAGGAATAGATAATTTGGCTGATAGTCAATGGAAAATAGTATATGATCTAATAAAAAAATCAAGCCAACTTAACGAAACTATTCCATTTTCCCTTATCTTCAGATCACTATAAATATGCAAAGGTAGAATCTTAAGTTGTTGATTTTTATGTAATATAATTATACTAAAACACTTTGTTTTATGCGAAAATCCCTTTATTGCATAATACACATTTTGCAGTAAATAACGTCAAAATTTAAAAATAAAAACATTGTAAAATACCAAGAATCTTGAAATAGAATTTTATTCTTTTTGTAATATTTTTAATCCTTTATTATCTTATGGCAAATGCTTGTTTTCTAATTCCTCAGTTATCAAAAACTTGACAATGTAATAAATGTACAAAGTTGTTAACCAATCAGTTAGAACTTCATTTAAAGCCGAATAATCATAAATATTCAGATAAAAAAAAATTAATGAAATTCCTTTTAGTAAAAAATAACTTTATTTTTACTAACTAGAAAGTTCTTACAATAATGACAAGTGTAGAACAATTATTTTCTATTTTCAAGAGGGCATATAAATTTCATAAATTCAATTTGAGACAAGAAAAATCAAATTAACTTGTTCTATAAAAATATAAAAGCAATTTTTCAAAATTCAAGAAATATTTACAAAATATTTTGTTGATATAATTTTGGTTATTGAAAAGCTGAATAAATTTTGCATTTAAGTAAATATAATATTCTGCAATTTATTTATTTGACACATGAGTAAAAAATGTTTGTGAAATGTGTGTGCAAGATTATTTACATCAGAAATCTTCTAACTGATGAACATAATGTGAATTACATACACACAGTAATAATTCAGAAATAAATGCAAACATAATATATAAGTACTTTTTGTATATTTTCTCTTATCAGTGTAAAAATATGCCATTTTGGTACTTTTTACAAACTTTTCAAGTATCCAATTCCAAATTTTGAGAATAGAAAATCATACGTTCAATCAATAAGTATATTTTTAAAAATTTCATTGTAAACAACAAATTTAAGTACTACTATAATATTTTATCAGTAAACATATCTATATAACACAATTAAAATTAATTAGGTTACAAAATTTAAGAATTCCATAAATAATGCCTATAAACATTATAAAAATTTGAAGATGAACATGCAGTAAACATCTATTAATTTCTCTCCTAAGAAATACAAGTGACCCAAATTTTTCACAGCTTATCTTTTTAAAAATATGATCTCAATGATATTATAAAAATCCTATTCATGAAAATCATTCTCAATCATAAACAACAATTTAAGTATTTAAATGCATCAACAAACACTGAAATCCATACTATTAGGTAAACATTTTCAAGCATTTGAATGCCCAGGGTGAGTTATAATAAAGACAGGTTTTTCCTTTCCTAACTTTTGAACTACAAATTTTGTAAATACAACACTTACATAGAAATAAAATTTGAAACATTACTTAATTAAATTGAAAAAAAAAACATTTTAACCAAAAAATGGTTATTTCTTTTGTAGCTATTGAAATCATGATTAAGTCACTTTATTATAATTTTCATTGGTTTAAAATATCCATGACGTTACATAACGTTTCATGCATGTCATCATTTTGAGGAGGTATTGTAAATTTGACATGTCTATGTATTTGCTGCCTGCCTTCAAATCGCATTCTTAAAGTGGCAGCAACAAGGTGAAATTTACTATCGAATGACTGAGAATAATATAAAAATTCATTTTGATAATAAAATGATTTCCTATACAAGATCCTAAGCATTGGTTTACAAAGCCATTTTCTATTGATTCAAGTCATTAACACCCTGACAATAGAACAGAAGAAAAAGTAAAATGAAAAGACATAACAGTCATTTTATGGTTAGTTTAAATTGGCAAGGATGATTTAAATTTTAAAAAGTTCATTAATTAATAGAATTTTAAAATAATAATTGGAATATTTATAAAAGATCTCTTTTAAAATTTAATACTAATGTCTTGCTATTTTTCTTTTTCTTTTTTTTTTTTTTAAACAATAAATATTTTAATATCATCAGTTATCAAACTTTGTTGAAGATAATTTTGTTAAATAAAAAAGCTTTTATATTCTTATTTTGAATATAGATACGAGATTTTATCAACATAAAATACTTAAATTGGTGATAATATATTAAATTTTCATAGCTTGAGAAAAAAACGCTCAACATGCTTACAATGTGAATAAAAATAAAATAATCAATGAATTTTTATTGTTATGGATTGAAATTTTTTATGCAATTAATTTCCAGTTAAACTGAGAATAAAATATTCCAAACATATTCAGTACTATACAAAAATACTACAGTTAAGGATATTAATTCCTTAATAGTGAATGAGAGAATTTACGTTAAATAAACTGTGTTGCCATTGCACTTTTCAAGTTTTTTTCATTTCAGAAATCTAAAAGAACACTTTTAGAAAACCTCAACAAAAAAATTCTAAATGAATGCAAGATATACTCCAAAATAATTTATATTTGACCAATTTACCAATTTAGACTAATTTCCAAGTTCCAAATTACACTTTGATATAAATTTTGCAAATATAACATTAACACAAATTGTTTTAATGATTCTATGTTACCTTTATTGTCCTTTGAAAATTTTTTACACAAAACAGCTAAGAATTGTAAAATGTTGCATAGTTAAGAATAGTGACATTTTCCTCTTTAAAAAATATTCTTCCCAAAATTAGTTTGCATTTTTAATTTATAATTCTACATAAATAAAGTTTTGGATTCATAATAAATTATTATGCAAAATATATTATGATATGAATGAACACTTACTATTAACCACACAAAATAAAAATTATTTTTACTATAATCACTTCAACAAATACAGATCCAAATTCAATACCAAGATTTATTTATTGTATTGAAACCATATTTCTAACAAATTAATACTGTTTAGATGAATTCTTAACTGTGCAAAAATTTATTTGCTACTTCATAAGAAAAAGCTGGAATGAAATTATATCTAATTCTGAAATACATTTAATGCAAATTATTAAGACTTAAGTTAGATTCATTTAATTAAAAACAATTTGAATTTCACAGAAAAAATAATGCACTTACCATTGACATCTATAATATTGGCATTTTTTTGCTGTAAAATCACATAAAGTTCTCTTTGGTCAGATAACTTCCCAATAATCCAGTAATCATTATGCGTTTTTCCAATTATTTCTCCAAAATCTTGCATTCTAAGCAATAAACATTTATAATGCATATTAAAATTATATAAACATATGTATATAAAGCATTATACTTAATTCTTCTATCACTCTATAGCTGTAATAGGTAAATAAATTTTTGTTGAACATAAAAAGGAAATTTTTGTAGCCAGAAAAGAAAATGTATTAATTGCTTAACCTTGAAAATGAATCTAAAAACTTTTTTATTTTACATGTCTTACCTAAGCAAAATTTCACATAATTGTGAATAGTAAAAATTTCTCCTTAAAAAATATGCCAAACAAAATAAGTTTACATTTTTAATTTACAATTCTACATAAATAAAATTTCCTTCTTAAGAAAATAATTAATAAGATTTTTTTAATTTTTTATCCTACACCAGACCTTGGGATGACTGCCATTAGTCTAAAATGGTAAAATCTGAAAGCCCAATAGAGTTCTGAGAAACAAAGAAAATGAGAAATGTTTTTAGCAGTGTTGTCATCTTCTATGTCACTAAGTCCAGAACAAGTGATCTCCAGACATGTCAAAGGCCCTGCATAGAGGTCAAGTCGAGGTGTCTGCTAAATCAAATCTGTGTAAACGTTTTAAAATGTAGTCATATCTTGTTTTAAATCTTAAGTGCTCTGAGCAGGTCACACAAGGGATGGGATTTTCCATCAAGTCACTCCAACTCTATCCTTTTACTAAATACCCAAAACTCTCACTAAGATGGACTTTAAATCTAGCATCGATGATTCTTTTAACACTGAAATAGTAAACAGGTGGATCAGACTGTGGGAGGTTAGAATTCTTGGTCATTGAGTCTACAGTTTCATTTCCTGTGATTCTACAGTGACTCAGGAATCATTGCAAGACAACATTTCGTCCCCTATTCATCAAAGCATCAATTGCAAGTTGACAGCTAAGAACTGGTTCCTTGTTGGATGACATGATGGAAGTGATAGCTTTAATAATGGACTGTGAATCAACAAATATCACAAAGTTTAGATCATCACTTCTTCCAATTTTAGTCAAAGCCATTTACACAGCAGGAACTTCAGCCTCATAGTTGGTGCAATTTGCAACAATAGCAGAACTAAGGCTAAAGTTACAAGAGTAAGCACCTGCGCCAGCATTACGATCAACACAGATAACAGAATCATCATGCAACCAGTCTGATGCCGGGCACCCACCCATGGCAGCAGTCCTCTAATCTATCTCAGGGTAGGACTTTCAATATTTGTTTGTATCAGCATGGCTGGGACAGGGATAGAAAAGCTCCACCAGTGATAATTCTGAGGGCATTATTTTGAGTAATTTCAACCCTATTTTGGGTTGATTGAGAAGCAGTAATGAGAAACTTGCTCACATTTGAGTTCCCAATTCGAAAAGAAGAGTTAAAAATTTCATCCAATTCAAGGTTAAGGGAAGTCTGAGGGCATTTCAAAAGATCATTTGTGATCTTAATAAAATGATGATGATTAATAGGAAAACGTTGTATCTTAAGAAATAAGATCTGTAAATCCAAAAAATAAATAAATAACTAATAAAATAAAAACATGCACAAAATATATTTTAGAAAAATTCTTAAGATTAAACAGAATGTTTTTACTTATTTTTATAGTTTTCTAGCCAATTAAAAGTATTCATAATATGTATAAAGCTATAATGAAATATTATCACAAAATTCTGCACTTGAAAATCATTTTCTTCACCTATATATATTTTTATCCACCAATTTAAATGTAATTACATTTTATTAATAAATTAAACTTGACCAAATTGATTTATAAAAATTATACATTAAGCTTCAATTATTCTTTAAATTCTTTTGTTTCATTTAATAACACAGAACATTTCATTTAAACGATCATATTATTTTTGATTTTAAAACAATTTATATGTATTTATAATCAATATCTCATTATTAAAGAATGAAAAGTGAAATACATAACTTTTAATGTCAATGAAAAAATAGACATTGCAAAACTTCTTCATTAGACTTCAAATTCTTTAAGATCCAAAAATATAATAAAATTAAAAAATAAACAAAATTTACAATTTAAAATAAAATTTCTTATTTAAAAATGCAACAAAAACTATAAAATAACAGTTAATAATTTCAGTTTATTCAAACTCACTTGGACAAATCATCATAGAAGTCAGCAAATGTCTTCATTATTTCACCAGACATCACAGAGTGACCATTGCTTTTCATGTCAGCATGCATTGTTGTTTTTTGAGCCAAATTCATGTGATTAAAGTACATGTACATAAATTTGGATTGTTGTTCACTGTTTAAACTAAAATAGATTAATATACATACATAAAAATATGTTAACACAATTAATGCAAAACAAAAAATTTGAAATTAAGTAATAATTTTTATATGATCTTATTAAAACAACTAGCTTGTAAGATATATTTAAAATTGTTAGTTAAATTATTTCAAGATGTTAAAATTACAAATTAATAATTTGAAAAATCAGTAATAAATATAAATACATTTTATAATCGAAAAGAATACTACAACAAGTTAACTTTCTTATTTTTGTTGCAATAACAAAAAATTTACATATTTAAAGTTTTAGTTTATAGTTTTAAATATTATATTGGACAAGTGATGTTTATACATTGGGTGAGCCAAATCCTGCCATTTCTTATCACATTCTCTCACTGGTTGGTATGTAGGGCATTTCTCTCTTTGAATGCTTTCTTTCTGATCTTCTGAAATTTGTGGGTGATCAATATAGACATATGACTTTATCATACAAGAAGAAATCACATGGGGCCAAATCAGGAAAAGATGTTAGTCACTCCAAATCAATTGTTATTAAAATGACACGTTTGGGGAATTGATATTGCAGGATAGTTATCAATGCCCTTAAAATATAAATTGTTTTTCTATCATGCTGAAAACATACTTCTCACAAGTGTATTTCATCAAGTCTTGACAAAGAAATATTTTCAGCATGATTCCAAATGACTGTTGTTGCACCAGCATGCTTCCTTGTACCTAGCCCTGAGTTAGGCTTTAATAGTTTTATAGAAGCAGCTGGATAGAGACTTCGTGAATTTGAAGCTGCGATTAAGCAGAAGACTCCTAATACATGGCCTGCCACCCCTAGAGATATTATTTCCCTTGGAGGACATTGCACCTACAAGCTATTTAACATACCCACAGCTGCCTTTAGCGAATATGACAGATCCTCAGTTAAGCCAGGATTTGAACTCACTCTACCTTCCAATAATGAAAATGACACCTTAACCAACTAGGGCATCCTGGCTTTTTGAAGTGACTGGCAGTCTGCACATTTTCCTTGAAAAATCATAGGCCCATAATTCCAATTGGGAAGATTAGGAAAAAAATAATGCCATGTGTTGAATGCAAAAGCCTCTGATGCAGTTCCTGGGAGTTGTCGACATGCCAACAGCGCACATCCTGTTTATTCCCAAATCCAGTCAAACGGAAATGAGCCTCATTACTTAAAAAGACAAGCCTACCTTGAGATACATGATCAAGAAGTGCTTTACATGCAATTTTTTAAGCATTAAAGCCACATTTGGAAAGTTCCTGCATAATTAGAAACTTGTAATACAATGTATTGGTGAATATGAAGATCATTGTACATGATTTAATGTCAAAAATTCCAAGGACACATGCATGTTTACCTGCCAGACATCGTAGTGATTGCAAAAATGACACTTACTGCTTTGATGTTCTCTATTCATTTGATGTGACCTAGATCTCCACCAGTTCCCTTTTGCATAGAGCCATTTTCTTTGAACGTTGTCACAGATAAAAGAGTAAATTTCTGGAAAAGTCCCAAAGCCACAATATTGAAACAATTTTGGAAAGCACGCTGATTTGAAATAACTAAACTATCATTTGAAAAATAAGCTTCCACAGCAAATGCACAGAATTTATTATTCAAACACATGATGGAAAATGAATCACAATGTCACAGAAATTTATGATCTCCTATCTCAAATCAGACCATGCCCACCTTATTATCTTTAATACTTTTTGTGTTATTACATTCCAAAATAAGGAAGTTAGTTTGTCATGCCCTGTATTTTAAAATATTACGCATTTGTCATGAGAGAATGTTATCCCAAAAAATACACTTTTAAAATACTTTTTAAAAAACAAATTTAATTCATAATTTTTAAATTAAATAAATGCAAAAACTTTCTAATTGTTATAGCAATAATGTAACCAATTAACAGTTATGAGCAAAAAATAGAAATTTGAATAATGTGATGTATATATAATTATGTGATACTAAATAATACAAAAGTTACAATGAATTTAGAAACTCTTTTCCCAAAATTTTATTAAAAATCTTTTATAATGCAAAGCTTACTTACTTTGTGATCAGAGAATAAAACATAAATTCATAGTCATTTCATTTAACAAATCAATGTCAATATAATTTCATCATTGCTATGTACATATCTTAAATATTATGTAAAGTTGGAAAAAAGTAGTCAAATTCAATATCTTTTTATTAATAAAAATTTTAATGAACGATATTTTATTCATACAACAGTAAATATTTTTGCAGAGATTAAAAAAACTTCAAATTTCAAAATAAAAAGAAAAAAATAAAGTGTTTTTAATTTGTGCAATTCTTATTGGGTTAAAGCTAATTTTTCAGAACCATCTTTAATTCTATCATTGCCAGCATCCAACATCTCAGCAACTTTTATTTCTTGAAAATCATATATTTTTACAGTGTTTCTTAATTTTTCTGATGAGCTATTGATCAACTGGAGAGCTACTGCTTCATCTTTTAAAAAGTTATTTTCTTCTGCAATGAGAAAGTCATAAGTTTCTTTATTTACTTTATTCATATTCTGTTCAGCATTTTCTCTTTCTTCTCTTCTTTTCAACCTTTTCTTTATTTAGTTGCCCCAAGTAAGAAGCATATTGAAAATGAGCATTTTTTATGTACTTCATAGGGCATTCCTTCTTTTTTGCCAACATTGGATTTCAAAAATTTATGCATTGTACTTCTTATTAATTCATTTTGCTTACTAAACAAACAGTATATTAATAGTTTTTTTTCTGAAAAAGTAAAAGATAAAGAGGAAATATACTGAAAAAATAAACAACAAAATGTAAATACAATAAGTTCAATGGCTCTTTTAAAAACTGAAATAATTAAATATTTTTCAATCTTTCCCATGTTTTTTAAAGCAATATAATTTAAAAATATTCTTTTAAAGTTGGATATTGTTCAATTATTTGTTCACATATTTGTCCTAGAGTTAAACATTGTGACTTTACATGTTTTTGAACAAATGTTCAGCAACAGAATCCACTAATAATGAAATCTGAACACTGATAATCTTCTCTTCTTGCTGCTAAGAAATTAAACGATTCATATAGACAATAAATAAAACTATTTAAGTCACAACTAAAATTTAATATACCTTTCTTTATGGCGTTATTGATAACATGTAAACTACATGTGTACCTATATCAATAAAATTCAAAATTCCTAAAGAATTAAAATGAGCATTTAACTTTTTAAGAAATGAAAAATTGATATTTGGTCCATCCAAGGAGCACTGGAGCAATTTTTCAATATTTAAAGCATTTTCTGAAATAAAATTTAACACTTTTTCTAAAATTTTACTGGACTCTGCATGTCTAAAAAAGAAAGTCATAATAATTAACTATCTGGCATTCTTTTTCTGACCAATAGGATATATAAATATCCAATTGCTTTTATAATTGTCTGGTAGTTGTTTCATTGAAATATAAAATGAAGGTAGATCGAGATGAAATTATATCATCATAAATTTGATTTCAAAAAAACAGAGCAAATTCGAATTTTGTCACATATTGTGCTTTTGCTTCACTAAGTTTAACAAGTTTGGGTATTTTGGAATCACCAAATGCAATGGAATGGAAGTTCATTAATTGAAGAAAATGAATAGTTACATTTTATAGCTGTAAGCAAAATTATTGCTTTGGATTTTAAAACTTTATCTTGTATATTTAATGGTATCTATTGCTTGCAGGAAGATGATACAAGCAGAGATTTTGTCGATCCTATTTTTACATTCATGTTAGAAAAAAAAATAGTCTAATTTAACTTTTCTTTCATTTTTTTTAATGTTTAAAGTGACTAGCATGATTCAAAACTTGAGAAAATCCCATATTTGCAACATTAAATTGCTTAAAACACACATGTAAGAAAGCAGAAGATTTATCATTTTCACATGCTTGACATCAGTCTAATAAAATCACCATTTTTGTCCTTATGATCAAAAGAAAGACAACCATCTGAAAATTCCGTAATTCGAGATATTTCAATTCTGGGTACAAATAAATCCTTGAAAATCTTCACACAAAATTACAAAAGAGTTTCCAAAAAATAACTAATGGGCATTCGCTCTCAAATTCTTCAGATAAACAATTTCCATTTTTTAAACAAACTGCAAGCAGGCACCTCTTATGATGTCATCAACAACAATTGTTTTCATTTGTCATTGAATTCATTCTCAAATGACATCATTAAAAAATCTGTTCTCTATTCACCCATAAGTTTTGAAAAAACATTCCTAAATGGGTACATATTTTAGAAAATAAAAATTAATTATATTTCCAACAACTTCAATCAAGAAATACATGTTACAAAATAAAACATTAGCAACAAAAAAGTGCCAATCCAAATAAACTGGATAATGTACAATTTTTAATTTTTTCCCATTAACCTAAAATTATAATAAAATAGTTATCATAACACATGGTATTAATAACAAATTTTAACCAAAAAACAGATAAAACAGAATAGTGATGAAACATATGAGTATTGTTAAAAATGCCCATTTTAGTAAATTCATTAGCATTCCTTGTTAAAAAATACTGAATTACTTGCTTTTTTAAAGCTTATAGAAATGAACAATGATTTTCTTTCCTTCATAAAACAATTTTTCTTTTAAAAAATAATGCATGACCATATTATGCATAGTGAAAAAACATAGAATGACTTTATTTCTATAATTTGCTAAAATTAACAATAACTAAGAATATTTTCCTTAATGATTTTTTCTCAAAATATTTTTAAATAAAAGGTACCTTACTTAGATAACATTTTAGGATATTGTTCTCCAATCTCAGAAGCTAAAGTTGAAAGTTGTGATCCCAGCTCTAAATCCATATTTTTGAAAAGCTCATATTTAAGCTCGCATGAATCTAAAAAATAAAAAATGATTATTGATATATTAATAAAAATATATAATTCAGGAATATAAAGGGTATGTCATAAACAACAATTTATTTATAACACATATCCTTTTAAGATTTTCTTTAAAAAAGTAAGCCACAAAAAATATATTTTTAAATAAATGAGGGAAAAAAAGAATGAATATTTAATAATTTACCTTTTATTTTTCTAAATTTAAGAGTAAGAAAATTATAAAATTATTCTAAATCACTAGGAAAACATGAGTTATTATGGTTTTATTCTGGGGAATGGAATGAAACTTGTATCAAAATGTTGATTTCTGGCTAATTTAAAACATGAGCTTAAAACATGTTTCATTCTGAAATTTAAATTCCAGATTCATAATCAAATTTATGCCCCACTTAATCTGATTTAAATTTACTCTAGTGTATTTTTGATGCCATGCACCTCTTTCTAGAACAGTTTGTTTCAAGAATGGAGACATGTGTTTTTTTTTAAATTGTGATCCATGGATTACTACTGGGAGTAAGTAAGAAAAATTATGTATGCCACCAAATTTCTTCTACATTCCAATGGTGTAATTAAAAACAAAAAACATCATGATATAATATTCTTTGATTTTTGAAAAAGTATTCTGTTTTTGTTCACCACAGCAAAATTGTTTTCATTTTTCCCAGTATATTGCCCATCAGACATACATTAGACCATAGGTTCCCAAAGTGGTCCAGGTGGACCCCCAAGGGTCCATAGGAGACCACACAGGGGTCCACATAGATATGAAAAGAAAACAGGGGTTCACAAGTTGTAAGAGGGGGTCCACGAAACATTTTCTGGTTTTCATAATAAAGAGCAAAAGTTTTGACTTGGATTTACCTATCAACGTAGGCAGCTGGCATCATTCACTAGGTAGGTCCTCAAAAATATTTGAGATTCAGTTCAAACACAGAACTGAATTAACCTTTTCAGGTGCACTACCCCTTAAAGTTGAAATATTAACAAAAAAATTTGTAGGTTGCCTATTTAGAACTATATGAGTATACAGTGAATCCTGGAATTTGATTCCTTGAAATCTGTAGGAACCCTGTTATACAATAAAACTTGAAAGAAAAGCTATCAGCTTTTGCTGTCTGATTGGATTTTAATTTGTTATTCATTAGAATCTTAAATTAAAAACTCAAAAAATTCCTTTTTCTTATCTTGCCTAATTTGAAATTAAAGGCTTAACATTTTCCTAAAAGGTGACTTAATGCTGTAATTTTTGCATGGAAACATTAAAAAAATGTGCTGTAAATTTACAGAATACATTTTTTGCACTTAATTTGTTTTGTGTTATTTTTCTGAAAAGTTGACTTAGGAAAACTAATTACAACTTGCTTAATCCCTAATTTTTTTCCATTTTGAATTTCTATAAAATTGTTCTAAATGTTGGCATTCTTCTAATAAGCGTGTAATCTAAATTTTTTTACATGTCTGCTAAAATAATATTCGGTTACTATTATCAATTTATTAATATATCTGTATATAAGTTATCATAAAATGCGTACAAAAGCAAAAAATAGGAATTCTCTTTCTATTGAATTTTTGTTTTTATATGAGGCTTACAATAATGCATAATATCAAATTTCTCTTTTTTGTAAAATACCTAATTTAATATTTTTAGGGCATACAATATATATTAATTATTTGAATAAAGAATTCTAATTCCAAACTGGCCTTCTGTTCAATAGTTCTTGAGTTTTCGATGCCCACTTCAAACTGTAGATATAACTAACTTCAACTGTAGATATTTATAATGATTCAATGTCCATTTTAAACTGTAGGATCAGTTAGCCCTTGTGTATAAAAAGCGATGGTAGATTACCAAACAAAGCCAACAATCCCAATGTATAAAATCTAAATTAAAATTCAAAATATATTTAGAGCATGACTAATATTTGATCAGGTAGAATCTGTTATTTATTTATGAGCATAATATTTATAATATGCAAAGCACTTATTTTATTTCATTATATTTTTTAAACAATGTATGTTACAGAAAATAATATTCCCTCTTACATATTTCATGCATACATATTTTCATATGGATATGCTTGATAAATAAACAATTTAACATTTTTTATTTCAAACTCACAGCCAATTAATTTTTTAGTTATCAAAATTTTGGACCTTTAAGTCCCTTTTATTCATATATTACTCATTTTGATCAAGATGGTTAATTTTAAATTAAAACTGTCTCCTTAAATATTCAGAATAAGCATCTGTTCTGTAATGTATTTGATCTCATCCCTATTTTATTTCTGAGAATTTTTTTACTTTCTCCTTGTTTTTACTCAGAAGTATATATATATATATATATATATATATATATATATATATATATATATATATATATATATAAAACATGCAAATGTTAAAAAATGTTAAGTAGTATACATGAATCACGATGATAATAGCTTCCATAGATTTTTAATATATAATATTATATTTTTAAACATGTCACAAAGAAATTTTGAATTCCAGCTCTGTGATGTTGATTGAGAAATAAAAGCAAGATATTTTAAAAAGAATTTTGCAAATGTGTATAAAAATCTTTATTTGTCAAAGATAATTTCAAATGGCTGTGACAATCATTGAAAAATTAAAGAATCCCTGGAATTGTTTTAGAAATAAAAAAATAATTTTTTTATGACTGAGCCTATTATTTTAAAACTTAAATTGTTAGGTTTATCAAAAAGACATTTGACTATATTTTAATTTCTTAAATTAGGTACTGGGAAACTCTTTTGCAAATGCTTTGGCCTCGTTTTGAATATATTTTGCAACTGAATATTGAGAGCATTCATGACTGTGATCCACAGAAGTTTTCTAATATTGACAAGCGTCCACATTATGTAAGTTATGAAAATATATTTTTTCATGTATTATTATTTTGTATCCTGTATTAGAATATGAAATTTTTTCAAGTATATTTTTATTACTCAGTTTGAATTTGTGATGTTATTAAATAATGCCTTTTTAACCCTTTCAGGTACACTACCCTTTAAAGTTGAAATATTAACAAAAAAATTTGTAGGTTCTCTATTTAGGCCTATATGAGTACACAGTGAAAATTTTGTAAAGATTGCATGTACCATTTCGATTTTGTGGGTGTTCCACCACACTGAACACTGCGCCGCAAAGGTTGTAAAAAGTAAGCATTGCAGTGAAGCTGATATACACGTAAATGTATTTGCATATGAATTAAAAACAATGCATTACACCTGTGTAGCAGATTAAACGTGGTCCAGGGTGCATCACAAGAAGGCCTGCTACACTACACCAAAATAAATAAATAAATGAAATAAAGATTTCTGTACAATTTTTTTAGCAATCCAAGTCAGGTTTTGGGGCTGCATAGAGGAGCCTTGTTGAAATAAGTCATCGCCATCGTTTTCACTAGCATCCGACACAACATTATCAGAGACTGATTAAGTGGTTTAGGAACATATTTCTCTGCATTACTATCACTATCCATATATTCTGATTCACTAACAGAGGGAAATTTTTGAAGCATTTTTATTGCTTCTTTAGGATTAAGACCTCTATGTGCCATTTAATTGCATTTAATAACTTAAAAAAATTAATAACTAAAAATATAAAAATTCAAAAAAATACATACACAATATTATAAAACGAATAGTACAAAGAAAAATCAGGAGCATAAAAATAATGCTTCTCTAACTAGAGAGGATACAAACTAACTGATATAATTCTACGCCACACACTGAAGTTTCCCAACTCAAGAGGCCAATAAGAGTGTAGAAATATTATCCATATAAGAAATCCTTCCTTGTACATTCGTCAACATTAGTTTATTCCACCCCAAAAGAGAGAAAAAACAGTAAAAAACAAACACAGCTGTTTCCCTCAGCATTGAATTCAAGGCTAATCATGCTCTAAATCACGTAAAGAAAAAGTGCCATTGCGGCACAGTTTTCCAGGTGATGGAACTCCTAGTTCTATCAGATAATTCTGTGTATACTTTATACGTAAAAAATTTAAAGTAATACAGAGTCAATAGTTCAAGGTATAGGGAAAAAAATAACACAGAAATTTCTTTTCAAATAATTAATTTTGTATAAGGAAAAAAATTTGGAAATATTCCTTCAAAATAAAGGGATTTAAATAATCTGCTATAATTGAAAATTATTGATTAAAATGCAACGATTTGGTAGCAATTTAAAGTTTGGTGTTCATCACCTAGAACACTGAACTGCAAAGGGTCAAACAATTGATAATAGTACAAGTGTACACCACATGTTGAGACTTGCAAAGTGCAGCCAGTGCGCTGTTTCATTAAAAGTATAACTATCTTTTATTGTTGATTTACATTTCAGAGTTCATTGTTGATTTTTTGTCAATTGTTGATTGTCTGTAATAATAAATGTTTATAATTTTGTATAAACACTAGTATTATTTTAATAAATAGGACACAAGAAAATGTGCTATTTTTTTTCCTTCGTAACACCCCCAATTTAGGGTGATATTTTTTAGGAGTAGATACTGTAGAAATGCAGCAGCAGGGAGTCTACAGGGAGCAGCGAAAATAATATAACTTTGAAAGTGGTCCACGAGAAAAAAAAGTTTGGGAACACATGCATTAGAACACAGAGTCACAAATTCAATATTAAATAACTTCACAAGTAAAAGATTTTTTTAATCATTCTACATTTCATTTGATATGTTTTTTACTTATCAAGAGAAATGAAGGAATTACATACTGATTATTAGAACTAAAAAACTACAAGTTATGAGTATCGCGAATAGCTATAATTAAAATTAGATTAATTAGAATGTCCATTTAACAGAAGATAGAGGCATCAGTTCAAATGGTTAAATAATTAAAAGTTATATATTTGTGTCAAAATGATGAAATTTTACTTTACCTTCAATAAACAGACAAATTGTAGCATTTAACGCACGATATATCACTAGATAACAGCAAATTTTGCCAGAATTGAGAAATATCTTTGGAATGCTTTGTAAACCAATTACATCTTCAGGCGTTTTTGGTCCTGTCATAAATCTAAATATAAAAATTAACTTTCAACAAAAAATTTTTAAAAGTTTTTTTGCATCCTAGAATATGAAATATGTAAATTAAAAGAATAACTACTATGTTTTTACCAGATGATGAATGATAACTTTTGTAACGTCATTCAAATAAATTATCAATTAATATTTTAAGACGTTTTATTCTTTAAAAAATACCTTATTAGTCCAGACACATTACCAGACAATGAAATGAGTCAATATACTTATTAAATTTAATCGAATAAGCAATGAATTTTAGCCGCAGTTGTAAAATTTATACTCATCAAATATTCAATAACTTTACTTTAGACACCACAAAGTAAAAAAAAAAAATTAAAAAAAGAATTAACTGAAATCCAAATAAAAACATTCATCATAAAAATGGCCAGCTATTTCTGAAATGTACATTTTATTCAGATGTTTTAGCAGAGATTGAAAAAGACAATTATATTTAAAAATCATGTCACACGATTGCAATCTTAAAAAATATGGATTTAAGTTACAGCCACAGACTTAAGTGAATGGAGATTTTATTAATATCTGAAATAAGAATACCATTGAAACTTAACAATAATACAAGCTTCTTTGATTGTAGTAGCTTGTTAACTGATGAACTGAGTCACCAATAAAGAAATTAGATGAGTTTTAAAATTAAAAAAATGATTAGCTAAACTTGCATAAAATTTCTGAAGCATCATAAGAAAATGCATTGTAAAATATCCTTATAACTTTCTTTCTCAATATAAGTGCAACAAAAAACATAGTCTCATATTACCAAATCAAAGCTTCATCTTTCCAAATCAATAAAATGTTGAATTAAAGACTTGTAAAGAGAGAGAGAGAAATTAATGGAAAGTACCAGATACACCACTTACTTAAATCAAGATTACTGCTTCTGAATAATAAAACATAATTAGTTGACAAAATACAGTGTAGATTTCACTGTAATGAAATAAAAGAGAGATGTAAAAACTAAATGACATAAATTGACAAGTGAAAATACTTTTTCTATGAATATAAAACTAAAGAAATCCTCAGAAATAATTAATAAAATCATGGTTTAAATGAATTGTCGATTATATACATCATCTATTTCTACAGGGAAATCTGAAAGAAGTAGCTGTTGAACAAAGAATATTTTTAACCGTTATTTATCTGTTAGGAAATTTTTCTATTTGAATTTAATTCTAATGATTTATATGTTAGCAATCCAACTAGAAAACACATTAAACACACAAAATTTAATTTCTCACATTATACCAATTAAAATAGAAAAATTTTGTAACAATTGCAAACAGTAAAATACAGTAAAATTCAATTATCATTATTGGGCAGCCAATATTTTGTTAAAATTTAAAAGAATTCATTTTTGTTATTATTAATTCATTATAAAAAGTCATAAAAAATTAAAAAATAATCTAGATCTAAAAATGAGGGAGCATTTTAATAATAAGGTTAAACTATAAATTACTTAAAAAACTAGATAGCATTAATACATTTATGAACTATATACAAATAACATATGCAATAAATTAAAAAATTATAAGAATTTAATGTTAAAAAAGTATTGAAGTTCATACAGAAACTTATAAGCTTAAAATCATACAAAAACTTATAAGCATTTGCAGTGATATATATATATATATATATATATATATATATATAGTATATATATATATATATATTTCAATAAAGAAATCCATTTATTTGAACAGTAGAATTTAAATGTGGGTTATTTATCAAAATGAGTAAATAATTTATAAATCATTTTAAATTAATTTTAAAATGACATAAAATGAATCAGAATTTGTACATATTTCTAACAAACAAATTCCAGAAGTTTTCCAGTAGACAAATTAAAAATTTCCAGGAGGTATCAACATTCATGTTAAATAATTTATTTTATTTTAAAAATCGTTCTTACCTTACCAGGAGGATCGTTCTTTTTAAAATTAATTATGTATAAGCAACATTTTCCAATTGTATTAATAATTAATAGAAATAAATTAGTGTAAAAATTTATATTTTTTTATTTAAGTTAGAATTATATTTAATGATTATTTCAAAAGCTTTCAATGAATTTACTGCAATAACAGAAAATTTTTATTTGTGAATAATCAATATTCTTTACATTACTTAATTATAATTGAATTAAATAGTATAAAATAATAGGTAATTTTAGAGCTTTTAAATATCTTCATCAGATTTCTATCTATTAATTTATTGAGTATTTCAAGATGTGCATAACAATCTCTATCTAAATAAATATACTTATTCAAAACAAAATACAACTATTAGATAAAGTTTCCAGGATGTGACTTTTTCCCAATTATTATTTTATTTGGTATAATAGCAATTAAAAGCAAATTCTAAATTTTTCTCTTGTTTAATTTTAAAAAAAGCTATACAATCCATATTCCTTTTACTTCATTAATACTGAGTAATAGCTGATACTTATCTGAAGCACCACAGTCATGTATGTTTGATTTTGCAATTAATGTTAATTTAACAGTTCTTTTAGCTCCATAGCAATTCCTAATGTAGAATTTTCAAGTTCATGTATGTCATCTGCCACATGCTTCATTTGATTTTCTTTTCATCAATTTTTTAAAGAAGTGTTTTGTTTTGCTTCTGTTAAAGATGATTTTATTTTGCAGTTTTAATTTATTTAAATATAATTTACACTTTAGCCTGGCACCAGCAGTAAAACTAAGTAGGTTTTTGTTAATTATGTTGGAAACTACTATTATTAGATTGTGATCATTAATGATGCACTTAGCCATAATTAATAGATTATTTAAATTTTCTAACATCAAATTTTTATTCAAAGTAAACCTACATTGAACAAATGCTTAACTAAGACAGAGTAGTAAAAACAAATTAACTACTTTTCATAAGTGATAATAATTTTGTCTGTTTAAGAGTAAGTTAAAATGAAAAATATATATATTCTATCTTTAACAGGATCAAATTTCTCATCAATACAATCTTGAAATCTTAAAGTCAGTAGCATATTGATTTAAACTCTCCTTTTTTTCTGCATCATACAATGCAATTTGCAGCAAGGAAGATATGGAAAGTCTATTTTAATTCAAAAAATTTATATTGAAATTTTAATATTCAGTGAACTTTATACAATATAAAAAACAGAAACAAATAGAAAAAGAATCAATTAAAATTTCTCCTCTGATATCACCACATGATAATATTGCGATTACTTCACTTTACATACATAAATCTAAATACTCCATCTGGTCCTGACTGAAATGGATCATCATGAAGATATTGTGGCTGAACTGGATTCTTATTTTAGTTAAAGCTATGAATACAACAATTAAATATCGATGGTTTCTCCATCTAGAGGTAACATTTAAAGCTTATACTCAATTAGGTTTTTAGACAATTGACAGCATCTTAGTAGATAAAGTTGTGAAATTTAAATTAAATATTTTCCGTTAAATGCTTATTACATTTTATATTAAAATGTCTGTTGAGTGTGAAAATAGTACAGTATATACTTTCACAAGTAAGTTAAATCTTATCAGATGTTAAAGCAAAATTATTAAAAAATTAAAGGATCTAATAGGTTTCCCTTTCAAATCGATAGATCAAAAATTTATTATTTTGTTAATATAAACAGAACTTGTATACTGTTTACATACAAAACCTGTTGATGGTGAGCCACTTTTTTACATGTGATCCTATGATATATCAAAATCAACCATAATAAGTTGTGGATTTTTTATATTAAGTGATATTTTTTATAGGGAGTAACAGTGTTGGTGCCAGTGCTTTCTATGTTGGCAATTTCTTCCTTTCATAAAAAGCAACAACTCCTCCCCCCACACACACACAAACAGCAGAGGTATAAGAAAACTTAGCTTGTTGCTGTGGTATTCTTCATTGTTATTTCATATAGTATGCTTCAGATCAGGTATATCCAGGGGAATTGTCACTGGTTTGAGACAAAACTTTATTTGAATCAAAATATTGCATTACTTTAAGAATATTACAATACATTTTTTGATCATGCAAGCCAGAGAACCAAATGGAAATCATACTATCCACTAAGTTATTAAATTGAAAACCCCGGCAGCATTCAAGCTGAATTAATTAAATTTTCATTGAAAATATTGAAAGATTTAGAAGCAATTGGACTTTGTGTAATTTCAGACTAACTGGAGGTTATTAAAACCAAATTTGAAGTCGTCAAACATGAATATTTTGAAATAGAAAATGATGAATTTAAAGATGAAAAATTTCTGGAGAAAATTGATGAAAGAAATTCAAGAATTTCAGGTCAGTAGAAACTTTTTTACAAATTGACTGAACTTAAAAATAAAAATTCATGTTTTTAAGTTCAGTCAAATTTTTTTCAACATAAAAATAAAAAATATTATGTTGAAAAAAATTTTCGGTTACCTGAAATTCCTTTATCACAATTTAATAACTGGAGCTTTTTTAAGCAAAAGTTCCAAAATTTAATAAAAAATAATCCAACTTTATCAAAATCTCAGAAATTTTGTTATTCAAATGCTTCTCTAAAGGTGCTGCAAAATAGGTGCAGTCACCAAACGATAATTAGGAATTGTTGTTTAAAGTTCTTATGCTTCATTATGAGAATATTAAACTCATTGTCAATGTCGAACTTGGTTTATTCAGAGATTTGGCTATTAGAATGTTCAATAGTACTACAATTCGCCTTTATAGAAATCTAATTAAGAAACTTTATCATGGTTTTCTCAAAGAGTCCGAGAATCTTGAGCATAAGAAAGAAGTTGATGAAAGTATTCTTCCAAATCCTCATTATTCTATTCCTTACCAAGTTATATGAAGAGCATACAAAAGTATAAGCAAAACTTACAGAGTTGGGTTTAATGCTTCAGCAAAAACTTCTAAAGGTGTATCACTGAATGATATATGGTGGAACTGTTCAAGTTGTGTGAACTTTGGTCAATTCATTGATGATTTCCTAAACATTAGATGTAAATTTGAGTTGTAAAATTAAATCTACCAAATGGAAATTTTTTCAAAAAACCTGCCTCTAAAATTGCTATTTCACCCATTTTTTACATATTTGAAAATGATATTTTTGTTTTACTATAGATTAATTTATGTTTTTGTATTGAATTATTGAGTATAATTCAAATTTTTTGTATATGATTTTGAATGCTGATTTTGAAATATTTTTAATATTAATTAATTATATTTTCAAAATCAGCATATGCTAATTTTGAAATATTTTAAAACCCAGCAAAATTCTGGTGCCAGTGCTTTGAATGTTGACAATTTCTTCCTATTTTAAAGCACACCAACAGCCCCAAAAGACCAAGGAATAAAAAACTTAGTTTTTTATCATGGCTATCATTCATTATTACTGCATACAGCTTGCTTCAGAGTGGGTGTATCCCCATGCATTTTTCAGTGGTTTGAAAAAACTTCATTTGAATCAAAATACTGCATTACTTTAAGAACATCATACCACAAATTGTGTTCATGTAGGTAGAATTAAAGTACGAGTTGGATTGCTGAATAAATGGATGATTTGAAATAAAAACAAGTCACACACACAATAATGCAGGAGGATTAAAAATGAAACTAAAGTTTTGCTAGATAAAATATATTATCTGGCACTGACATCATTACCTTGTATTTGTACAAAATGAAATCCACAATAACCTGGGTTGGCAAGAGAGTAAAATCATGTTTGATCCCAATTCACCTAAAAACTATCAAATTGATACGACAAATGTATCTTAGTGGCAAGGTCAACAAACACAATGTACAAATATTGAAATTCCCCATGAAATTAAGGAACATAAACACAAGTCTGTAAAAATCAATGTTTCTTGGGTAATTTCTCATAACAAAGTATATGGGACCTTTCTTTTTTGGTAAAGAGAATGTGATGGATACTTACTACTTGGACATGCTTCAATTATGGTTGTTTCTGCAACTGGAACATGATATCATTGGTTTCCTTTACCAACAGAATGATGCTCTGCCACACTGGCACAAAGAGATTTGACAACCTTAATCCTCAACTTTCACAACAATGGATTGGTTGATGTGGCCAGGATGATAAGACACTGTTTTCATAGGTATTCAGGTCATACGACCTTTCACCCTGTGATATCTTCTTTTGGGAATATGTTAAAAACTATTTACATATTACCATTACATACCACTTAGGTTGAGTGGCAGAATCGCATCACAATTGCATTCACGATCATCAACACCAACAAACTGAGTAATGTGTGGAGTAAACTGAACTATTGCCTTGACAACGGCCAAGCTCCTTAATAGTCTGAGCCATTTTTCAAAATTTGAAAATTTTTATGAGCCACAATTAAATATATATTTTAAAGGTATGCAAAAAGATACTAAAAATTTTTTAGCAGAAATTATATTTATTGAAAACATATAAATAAAAGTACAATATGAGTATTAAATTTAAATATTAAAAATTAAACATTTTACTTCTCTTAATTAATTCCTTAAAATTTGGTGAATAATTGATGACAGCATTTCTCAGTAATTCTTTGGGATGCTGGTTAATTAATACTGATCGGTGTTTGCATTTCACAACTTTTTAAGTGAAATAAAATTATTCATATAAGTATACATAAGTATGATTTTCCTATTATTGAATTAATTCAACAAATAGCCTTTTTTAATTCAGGATACTTTGACTCTGATAAACATTTCTAAAATTCAGTAATTGTTGTCGACTTATTTTTTAATTGTAGATAAAAACTCACCTTGAATTACATTAATTTCAAATGGATTCAGAAAAAATATCAAGAGACAACTTAAAATATTTCTAGTCTTGAAATCTCATTTGAAATTCCATCAATATTCCTTCTAGCTTTTTTATATACTCGTTGAGTATTTTTCGTTTAATATTGGAACACATATTTTTAATTCAAGGAAAATGACAAAATATTTTATTCCTAATGTCCTTTTGAAAAAATTTTAATTTAGTTTTAAAACTAAATATATGCACTGTGATAGGTCAGATATTATTTTATCCCCTGAAATTGTAAAGTCAGTGTTTGTAAATGTTACAAGACATCAGTCAAAAACATTAACTCATCATTGCCTAATCCTGAAGACGTTTTTTCCTTTTCTTTTAGAAATGCAGTTATCGGATCAAACAAATCTACAAATCGATTTAATACGTTGTTGCTAGATAACAATCTAACAATGCAAATTAATATCATTTGGAAGTTCTTTATCTTTTAATTCTTCAAGGAAATATTTGAATTGTCGATGAATTTTTACATTTGTGTGAATGTAATTTACAATGTGTAGCACTGTTTTCATAACATCAGGATATTTTAATTATTTTGTAACAAGATGTTCTCTGGGAATTATGCAGCAAATTAGTTTGAATTGTAGAATTTGAGAATAATCTCTTAAAAGCCCAATAATACCGTTTTTTTTTTTTACTCAACATTGTCAGAGCTGCATCAGTTGCAATGCATACAAGTTTATTAAGAGGCACATTAAAAATATTTCATTATGGAATCTAATACATTTTTAATAATGACACTATGGGTGAACTTTTGAAGTGCTACTAAATCTAATAATTCTGCTTTAACAATGAAGTCAAGAGAAGAAAATGTATGAAAACTGCCAATTGTGGAGGATATGTGATATTTATTAATTGGTCAAGGGCTAAGCTGAATGCAATACAGTTCTTTAAAAAAATTTTAAATTTTATTTAAGAGATGTATTAACTGCAATTATGTGTTGTTCAATTGGGTGTCTTGAGATGGGAATTTGCAAAACAACTTTGTGCAATGCTGCATTATCTAAAACTTTAAATTCATCTTCTAAGTTTTTGTTAATGAATTCTCGCTATACAGGATATCCTAATATGGGCGTTTTGCATGAGCAATATTCCAGGCAACAACAAAACTGGCTTCAGCCAAATTATTAGTTTGATTGCTAAGGGTCACCAAAACTGATAGTTGTTTATTTAAATTTGATTTTAAGGATGCATGTTTATCTGATCTTATTTTGGAATTCAGTGGATATTGATTAGAAAACTGAGGGTGAGTGGTTTCATAATATCAACAAAAATTGCTAGCTTTATAATTTTTGACTGTAGAGTTACAAATAACACATAATGCTTTTCTGTTATTGTCAATAAAAAAAACTCTTCTCCCACTCATTATTAAAACTTATATTTTCTTTTTTTATTTTTGGTATCTGTCATCATATTTTTAAAAGAACTGGAAATAAATAAAGAAATTTAGGAAATACAAGTAGCATGTTATCAAAACAATAACAACACATGTTGCATACTATGAAATAAATTATATTTAACTAACCAAAAATTCCAGATTACAAAATATATTCATACCAAAAGTGATACAAATTGTTTCCTTTAGAGCACAATGTCAACTGTTTGTAGCAATGAAAGTTTACAAATTAAAATCTACTGATTATGGATGATTATCCAACTGTTTATGTTCTTTTGCACAGTTTTCAATGAGTCATATCATTCTTAAGTTAGACGGCAATGAAATTTGTTACAATGTTGTACTTGGTCTTTTGTATTTGTTGCCAGTATTTGTTGCCACAAATAATCCTTCGAAGAGCCGCATGTGGCTCGCAAACCGCAGGTTGTCCATGCTTGATCTATAGTAAGGAAGTCAATCTTAGAGACTTTTCGTTTCTTTTCATGTATAACTTATTGTTCTAACAAAATTTATGTTTCAAAATAAATGTTTTGGAAAGTCAATAATTCTTTTGCAATGACTCTGTATAATATAGTTGGAGAGCATAATTTGATGAAAAAGATGATAACTAAATTATCAATCTCTTTATTTGACTATGGCTTAAAATTATGTAATGGTTGACAGTGCCTAATTAGGGCTAGAATAAAATTTAGCATGATTAAACCATCATATGGATTGTAATTTTTTCCTACATTTTTATAGCTCTCTATTTCTGCAAACTACTACTCGCTCCCCTTAGCATAGGTAACTACTGGTGATTTTGCATCATAGTTAAATGATGAGGTTGAATTTGAGTCCAATCATCCTCTAAACTGCACTACAATAGACCAGTGAAGTGAATTAATAGTTTTTAGATGTATAGCTAAACTTTCTCAGCATTGTAGATTTAATTTGCAAAAGAATAAATAATACTTCTTTACAAAATGCTAAGCTGGCAACCAAATGGTTAATATTCTGTCTAGAATTCAATATTCTTGGGTTCAATTCTCCTCTTAGGCACAGATGTTTGTTGTAGTTTAAAATTCACTTTAATCTATGGATCTTAATCTAATTAGAACTTGTAAGCAAAAAAAGACCATTGAGAGACAAACAAACTAAGTTGTTCATAGTGAGGACTCTACAGTCCAAACTATGACCAACTCTATATAGAAGCAAGTGATTGCTTTCATGAATATTTACCAAAAACTAAGTAAAAATTCTAATGAAAAAAGCAATGCCTTTAACTTCTAGAAATTATTATTATTATATTAATTTTTTATTCTAGAAATAATTATTGCAAACAAAATCATACTTAGAAAAATAAAATAATAATGATGTAACAAAATACTAAGCTGTTACCTGTGATAAAAAAATCAGACAACATTTATGCTAGAATTATCAACACCATTAAAGAAAAACAAATGAGGAATAAGAATCAATAGCTGAAATACATATTTTAAGATCCTAAAATAGGCAGTAAAATTATCCCAAGAAATCAAAACTGGATTAAACAATAAATAAAATTTTGTACTTTTTAAAATGGCATCCAAAATCTATCCAGAAGAGTATAGTAGAAAAACACACCAAAAAATTTGATGAAGAGCAAGAAAAAAAATTATATCAACAAAACATTGCAGAATGCAGGAATATATTTACCAGTAATGACATCTAGATCAGTAATCAAAACAAGTAAATATAAAAACGAAGTGTGAATTTCTTTTAAGGAGAAATATAGAAGTATAAAAAATTTTAATAGCTTTGAACAATTCTGTTGGTTAAAATAACAATTATGAATTCTAACAAAATACATTTTCCTTTAAGAAAACGAATTTCTCGGTTTACAATAATAAGTGGTGCCATTTATTATTATTTTCAAATTCAAGTAGACCAAATCTTAATATTTTTGAACAGACTAACTCTTATATAAATTATGCTGGGATTCTTAAATATGTGTAATGACCTGTAACTTGTACATGTAGTAAGTTTAACAAACTATTAAAAAAATTAATATTAGTATTTTTTTAATCTTAAGATAAACATCACCTTTGCATGCAAATTATCTAAATATTAAATCTTGAATTATATTCTTAAAATAATTAATGTTTAATTACTGATTTTTTAAAAGCCTGAATCAAATAATTCTAATATCCATGTGAATTGCAAAATAACTAGTTTTAATATTCACCAATAATAAAGAATTCCAATTTACAGTAGTAGTTTTTGACAATACATGTAGAGTTAGGTGTATATTTTTTAATGGTAATTCACTTAGTTAGATAATTTATTACTTTTCTTTTAAAGAGAAAAAATAAGTGTGAATTGTTTTCTACAGTGAATGACATTCATAGTTTAAAATTAATGAAGAATGAGAAAAAAAAATGTTTTTTAAAGTATCTGGATTTATGACTAGCATGAAATAAATAAGCTTAAAATTTTAGAACCAAAACTTCTCATTGTAGAAATTATAAAATAATAATGCATCATAAAATATTCATACATTTATTCTTATTTTTGACATCAAAACATATTTAAATGGCCTTCACAAGAAATTAACATTTTATTCTTACAGTAACCTGATTCATCTGTTATGATCTTCCTTAACTTATAAATCAAAAATTACATACATAAAAAAGTAAATTATAGTTATAAGAAAAAATAATAATTCTATACCTCCCAAAATGAACACTAGAACCAAATCCACTAGTTTTTGAAGGCGAAAGAATTCCACCTTTCACTTCAAACTCAATAAAAGATGGAATTAATTCTAAAGATAGATGTTGATAAACTATTTGCATATCTTCAGGATCCAATCCACTCCTTTAATATAAAATCATTAAAAATTCCATAATTAGTAAAACTTTATTTAAAATGTTTAAGATAAAATACTTAAAAAATTAAAATTTCGCAATATCAAGAATGGCATAAACATAAATAAAATTTTACATGATGTAAATAAATTTTTGCACATTGCTACTGTTGTTGAATTTGATACATATTCATTTTGAAATTAATAATTTTAAGGCAAAATTAGTCTGACAATTAGGTCTTAATAGATATATTAGACCATTCTGAAACATCAGTTAATTTTGGAAAAGAGCTTTCAATTATGGTTAATTGCATACATATTGAAAAATAAATAAACTTGGTGAATATTTTTTTAAAGAATGAATGTTCTTATAAGAAATATATTCCAGTATTTTATTGAAAAAATTAAATACTCAAACATTTCTCCCATTTAAAGAATAATTTACTTATAAACCATATGCATTAACTTTCACTTTAACCATGTGTATGTGTATGTTTAACAGTGCAAAGAAAAACCTTACAACAGTTTTTACCCTATTAAGTATGTCAACCTGTTTTATCAAGCACTGAACACATACCATAGAGTGCCTTCTAAAATGAACTTACAAATGAATGACTTTTCATAGACAATGGGCCACATTCATATGCCACACAAATGAAAAACTCTGTGTTTAGAGACTTATTTAAATCTAATAGGTAACATTATTATTAATAACAAGAGCAATTAGAGAATCATATGAATAAGATTATAATACTGTTTTCAGCGCTCTAGCAGTATTTAAAAAAAGATATTGTATGTTTTAGCATTTTACATACTATTATATTAAGTTTTATCGTTTCATATTATTATATACTAGTTGCATAGCATACTTCAAAAATATACTATAATAATAAAAATAACAAGAAAATAAAAATTAATTAATGAATAAAATGTAATTAATAATAAACAGTATAACAGTATCACATTTGTCAGTCTCAATCTCTTAAATTACACTTTGCTGTTGGGGATTCACAACAGTGTTTAAATTCACTTAACTAAATGAATTTAATAGAATTTTAAGGTACATGTATTTTTTGAAAAAATAAATTTTTGATATTTCAGTCATTTAAGAGTTTAGAGGAGTATTTAAGGATGTTTGAAAGAAATCTAATAATGCCATTGTTTTTTTAAGTAATTATTACTGGTGAAATTTATATCCATTTCAAAAGTAAATTTGATACAGCAAGAGATTTTGAAACACCCAAATGTAGACTATTAAATGCTATAATGGATTGATTAATATTCAATTGCTACATATTAATTTTGAGGGTGTGTTTAGAAACCAATAAAATCTAATAAGTGTATTATTACTTTTTAGTACATAAGTTTAAATAAGTGGTGTTTTTATAGTGTTAATTGAAAATTATATTTATTCATATTTAAGTAGCTGTTAAAATTAGCTTTTGCAGTTTATGAATTAAGTGACATTAAGAGACTTAGGTAATTTTGTAAATATTTCATGTAAATTAAATTAATTAATTAATTAAAATATTAAATTTTTAGCAGTCAAAATATTGGTTTCAATTTATATTTAGATTCATTCAAATAAAATTGAGTATTTTTTACTTATTGTGTAATGACTGCAAATAAGATTTACTCACATTTGTAAGAATATTTTCTAAAATATTTTTTTTTTTTTGATGTTCAGTTGTTAAAATAAAATATTAGCAATATTGGGAGCTTCATATAAGGTTGTTGCATTAAATATAAGAGTTGCCAAATGAGGTTAAGCAAAGATTATTACAAAATTAAAATTAAATAAAGATTCGATTATTACAACATAAATACAGTCTATTACATGCTTCATTTTGAAAAGTTCTTAAAATAAGAGGTTAAAATGAACTGATTCTACACAATGAGTAAAAATATTAAAATGGTAAAATAAATAAATACTTACCACACAAGTTGATCATTATATAAAAAAATGGAATACTTGACACACCTATAAAATTTAAAATATATAAGAAAGCTTTATTTAATAAAAAGTTGCTTTAAATAAAGTAATTCTTAAACTATGACACATGCACTCAAGATATTAAAAGAAATAAAGTTGTACTCCTTTATAATAAAGGAATAAACTTTTGACAAATAAAGATATATTAAATTAAGAATTTGTTGAGCAAAAATCAGCTTAGGTAACAAAAGCCTAGCATAAAAAGTACAATATAAGCAAATAATTTAAGTTGTTGGGCATCAAAGTCACATTTTTGTAAATAAATAATTTAATACAATGAATGTATTTATAATGCATTTAAAATTAGTTACTCAAAAATTTTTAATTTAATTTAAATTAATTTTAAACTACTTAAAATAGTTTAAAATTAATTCTCAATTAAAATTAGTTCATTATTAAAATTAAAAATACCATTAATGTAAGTTAGGTTTCAACAGTCATTTTTTAGAAATACATTGCTAATTAGACCCTGTTAATTTAGGAAAAAAGCAACAGATAACTATATCAACATTTGACCAAATAGTTTAATCCAATTCCAGGAATATTGTATCTTTGTGTTAAATATGTATATTATTTTTCCTTGTATATATGACTTTCATTTACATTCAGTAACATATTGCAATTTCTCTGTTTGTAAAATTTAATGGCAGAAGCAATATGATGCACATGTTTGGAATATAGTATTTTAGTAATAATCTTAACAATATTACAAAATAAATATATATTCTTCTAACGAAGAAATTTGGAGCTAGTAGAATTAAATCAGTTGAAATGCTGTAGCATTGCATTACAGGGTTCATACAGATTTTCAAGTGTCAAATTCCAGGAGTTTTAATGAGTTTTCCAGGAGTCAAATAAAAACTTTTACGAAGAATCAACATTCACGTTAGTAATTTTTATATTTATGTTAAAAACAATTCTTAACCAAATATGCATATCATTATGTAGATGCAACATTTTCAATTATATTTGTAAATAATATAAATAAATTATTGCAAAAGTTAATAATATTTTTTATTTAAATTAGAATTAAATTTAATGATTACTTCAAAAGCCTTCATAAATTTACAGCTATAACAAAAAAAATTTATTTAACTAATCAAAATTCTTAACATTACTGATTTATACAAAACAATTCTAGAATTTTTAAGCATCTTCATTAGATTTCTATCTATTAACTTACTGAGTATTTCAAGGTGAGTAAAACAATCTGTTTTCAAATAAGTATACTTATACTGAAAACAAAATAAATACAACTATGAGATAAAGTTTCCAGGATGACTTTTTCACCCAATTACTATTTAATAAAATCAATTCTAAATTTTCCTTCTATTTACTTTCAAACTTTTTTAAGGTGAAACATTTTCACAACAATATTCAAGACTTTACTATTTCTTTAATCATTCAATCGATTTTCACATTTCTTGTTTATTTATGCATTTTCAATATTGCTATTAAAAATGCTAACTTACCAACTTTAAAACTTTTTCTTAATTCATTATTATTTAGCTTACATGCTTGATTTTGTAAGTAATATTAATATACTAGTTATTTCAGATGCCTTGTGAATTCCTATTGAAGTTTTTTCAAGTTCATGTATGCCATCTTCCAGATGCTTCATTTTGATTTTCAGTCTATCATTTTTTTTAAGAAGTGTTTCTTGCTTTCCTTCTGTCATCATTTTTCCCCCTATTTTAATTTACCTAAGTATTATAATTTATACTTTTTCCTGGCACCAGCAAAACAATTAACTTGATGTTTGCTAATTATTATATTGTTGACACTTCGTATGTTTCAGACATATTCATCAATGATGCACTTAGCTACAATTGATTGACTGTTTAAATTTCCTACCATCAAATAATTGTTCACAGAAAAACTATATTCGACAAATGCTTGACTAAGAGAGAATAGTAAAAGCAAATTAACTATTTTCCATAAAGTGACAATTTTTGACAATAATTCAACTTGAGAGTAAATTAAAAAATAAAAAGTATATATCTTTAATAGAAACAATACAATCTAGAAATCTTACAGTCAGTTGAAATGATTTAAACTCTTCTACAAAATTTCAAAATTCTTTTTTCTGAACTACACAAATGCCAATCTTTGTATGGCTTTTCCAGAATCCACTGACCATTCAAAAGACACTTTCCAGCAAGCATATTAAATAAATTATTTCTACTTTTATTTTATTAATAGACAAACAAATTCATTTTTTCACTGAAATTGTACACAATTTTCAATAAGCAAGATATGGAAAGTATGCTTTAAATCAAAAATTTTATATTTAAATATTAATATTCTGTGAATTTCATACAACATATTAGACAAAACCAAATAGAAAAAGAATAATCTAGTAAAGTCACCTTGATTAATTGCACCTCATTACAATCTTACTGGTGATTACTCTTCACTTCACTTCCCACACATATATCTAAATACTCTCCAGTCCTGACTGAATTGTATCATAATGAAGTTACTGTGGGTGAATTAGATCTTAATTTTAGTCAATAGTTATGAATACAATCTAACATTAATAATGTTGCCCCTTAACTGCTGAAGAAAACTTACGAGATTCGTTCCACACGGCGTTATGTGGTGTATCGGAGGAAATGAAGAGACACGCTTTCTTTTCTAATTGTTTACTTTTATAAAAGAAAAAAGGAAAACACAAAATTTAAATGTAATGTCATATACAGGCATTTCTGATCCTGAAAATGAAGGAAAATATTGATGAAGCTTACTGTTCTCATTATCAGGCATATTTGACAAAAAACAAAAAGCTTGTATAACACACTATATTGAAAATAAATGCAAAAGAATAACAAGTTAGAAACTGCTAAAAAAAGCACAATAACTGCAAACAACAGCTTCTCCCATTCCAAGAAATATTCTCCAATCCAAATCGTCTCTTCTTTAAAATATGTAAGTCCATAGTAAACAATTCAAGGACATTCTAATGCATTCCAAAACCATGGAATGCAATAGAATGTCTTTGACTTACTGATAGCAGTGCATTGTAGAGAAGCATACTTCAAAAAGGAGTATATATATACGACTAGGGCAGTAAATGCATTGACTTAGCGAGTCATATATATATATACAGTTAAAAGCTAATACTCAATTTGGTTTTTGAATAATTTCATTGAAAACTTTAAAATATTAAAAAAACTCATTTATAATAATATAAAATATTATAAAAATTATATTTTCAAATAAAAAATAAATGCATCAAGGTAAGTAAAAATTTCAGGATTATTTCTCAATTTTTACGGAGTCAAGTCTTTGACTTATTTCTTTGAAAGTTTTTATTTACAATTTTAATGGCATTCATTGAATGAATTTTTAAATATTAAGTATTAAAGATTTTGAATTGGGCTTAACTTAATACTTGATAATAAAGAAATTCATGTAAAAAAAACTACAGTATGCAGATTTTGAGTACTTTAATTGGAATAAAAGGATTAATAAGAGTAATATTATCCAATTAAAAACCTTATTACATTAAAAAAGAAAATTGGAAAAATCTTGAATTGATATATTGCTACTTAAAACAATTAAAGGTTTCTACAAGAAGGCTTTTAAAAACAAAATTACAAAATAAAAGAATCAGTCATTAAAAGGAATGAAATGATTTTTAAAATTGTACTGCTTAACCAGATAATCTAAATTCAGTCCATTAAAAACTCAATTCCCCAAAATTTAAGCAAAGCAGTTTTTTGGAAATTTTGTAAATATTTGTAATTTTTTAAGAATATTTGTAAATTAGCTTTCAATGCCAACTAGCTATTTCAATATATAATATAGACAATGAATGTTATAAAATATTATTATATGTGTTGCAAATATTTACTTAAGATTTTTTTACAACGAGAAAAGATTTTGCAATAGTTGTCAAGAACTTAAATTCTTGATTTATTGCAATAGGTTTACAAAAAAGCTTTTCAAATTAGTTCTGAAAAAATTCCAATACTAAAGAAAATTAAGTTATTTTTACCATAAAACTGAGACTGACTCAACCTTTCAAAATTTTAAAACTATCAACAATGAAATGTATTATTATATTCTACTTGAATTATATGTTCATTTCTATACTTGAATTAAATGTTCATTTTCTCAGAGCTTGTGAAAGTAATACAAATAGAAGGGGAGAAAACAATTTTTGTACAAGACATTATAGCTTGCAAGCATTTTTAAGAATTAGAACTGTAGTCTAAGAAATAAAATAATTTGGCATCAACAGGTCTCAATCATACAGATGAACTATTCTGTTTGAAGATTTTCTCAGTTATTTATGATTTTTTCCTGCAACTAACTTGATAGATATGTATACATATGGAAAGTTGTGCATATTTTATAAAATAAATGAATGTTTAAATTATTCACAAAAATATAATTTTTGTGTCACCAGATAAACAAAAGTTATTAAAAGGTAAAAGACAAACCAATGATACAAAGATTCAATTAAAAAGGACTCAATTAAGAAAAAATAACTTAATTGAAATAATCTCTCATGATTCAAATTTAATTAAGATTTGACTAATGAAGAAATTGAAAAAAAATCAAGACATAGGTTCCATTATAAATAATTAGTACAATTGGTTGAATAGAAGTGAAGTGAAATAGATTATTTATTAAGTAATTTTCACTTCATAAATATGATTACCCTAAAAAAATTGTGACATATAGTAATATTTGTATAAGTTCTTTTTTGTGCTATTTGAAAAAAAAAACTTTTTTATAATGCCTAAATAAATCATGATTATTTCTGACAAAAAGTATAATTCATAATAGAAATAATTTTTCAACTAAAACTTTATTTAAAAAATGCTTAAATTGAAATTTTTCATCCATAATATCAACAGCTGTTTAAGACTTTTTAGGGAATTTTATGTACTTTGGGACTACAAAACAAATTTAAAATTACAAAGGAAAAATTTAAAATTTTTCTTGTTTTAGTTTTTTGTTTATAAAAATCAATTATACACAGATGTTAAAATAATTGACTATGAACAGCTGAAAAGAATAAAAATAACTCATGCGCAATTAGCAAGTGTATTTGAGAAATTGAAACTGTACTGAAAAAAAATTATATTTGAGTAATTGAATATAAATAATGGATTTTATAGATATTTTGGTAAAAATACAATGAAAAAGTCACAATTTATACTTGAATAAAAAAACAAATGAAAATGACTCCATAACAAAACAAAAGAATTCACTTTCAAGCAATTAAATTTATGTTGAAAAAATTATTAAAAAGCTACATGCATCAAACATACAGAAAATAATCTTTTCCTGTATTAAAATATTATGTCTTATTTAGGAAAACAGAAACATGCTGTTTAAAACATAAAAAAAATTTAAACATTGAGAAATTAGATTAATATATTTTAAATTTTTAGATTTATAGTTCTGTATAGTTCTACAATCCAGAATTTATATATGTGTAAAATTTGTCACAGATATATTACCTAAATTTTTCTTCAAGTTGATTTATGAAACAGATTATTTTGAGAAAGGAATAGCGCTCAAGAGGTAAAAAATGAATTCCTTGAAAAATATCCATAAGATCAGCATCATTTGTTTTCAAATTTATGAGGTACTGGAAAAAAAATGAATAAAGTGCATCACAAAATTTAATAACTTAAAATAACATAAAATTTTTCATTAACAATTTTTGTAGCATTTAAAACTGTTATATGTTAATATATTTCCCCTATGAAAAAAATTTTTAACAACTTCAAATTAAAATTCATTTTATATAATATTTACAATTCATTTTTTTTTAATTTCAATGTAATTACAGAGTCTTTCAGAAATTTTCCTTTAGTTGAAACTGGCTATATTTTTTTTGTTGTTACAGTATTTCTAGTGTTTGTGTATGACTTAGGTGAACTAAAATTTGTTTTAAACACTGCATATAATTTTTTAAATAAAAAATATTTGGGCTTGTAGTATTTTTCCCTTTTCCACAGTTATCATTCTGTTACAATGATAATATGAATGTTGCAGCCCATTTCAGTGTTTGATTGGAATTTACTTAAAAAACACTGCACTGTCATCACATGTCTAAAGTAGTGATTAAATACTGCCTTCTGAGATTGATTTTTTCCTCAATCTTAATACACATATACTTAAATTACAAATAACAAATATTAAGTACAAATAAATAAAAAAATCAGTAACTGAAAAGAGAACTTACTACCGTTTTTCAGTAGTTTTTCAATTGTAAGAAATTTTAAAATATTTATAAAATACTTTTACAATTATTTATTAATCTGAAATGATGTTTTTCATCATTTATAGCAAACCAATTTGTTTAAAAAATATTTTCATTAAAAAATTAACAATTAACATCAACAAAAGTGAAATGTGTGAAATTTCTTTATTTTTCATCAAACTTTAGACATCATGAGGCAAATTTTGCTACTATGAATATTATCTAGCAAAAAGTTAACGATCTGGTTACTTTTGATGTTGATTATTTCCCATATTTTCCTGATGTTTAAATATTGTCACTTAAAAAAATCCTATTTCATTTTGAAAACAAATTGAATGTCTATGCTTATGCATTGAAAAATAAAGAAAAACTTGTTACCATACTCCATACTCATGGATAAGAAATTTTTGTGTCAAATCCCTGAGATGTGTGTGTGCCTTAGCATACCTCCCTACACTTAGCCCAGAAGTAGGAGGTTAGGTAGAAGGTGGGGGTCTTCATAATTTTAGAAGCAGAGACCCTTCCTATACTTAACTTGCCTCATCCCCAGCGGTATCATTTCACGAGGAGGACATTGCAACCATAACCTATTTAACATATCCCAACTTCCTTTAGTGAGCACAACGAATATCTCTTCAAGCTGGAATTTGAACTTACAACATTCTAATAATAAAAACTATACCCTAACCACTATTACATTGGAGCTTAATCCTTGATATGTTTTTGCACCAGCTTGCCTCTCTGTAGCCAGCCCTGAGTTGAGCTCTACCAGTTTGATGGAAGAAGCTGCTGATGGTGGTTTGGTGGAAGTAATTCCTAGTTTAGAAACAGGGAGCAAACAGAAAACCCCTCCCTGAGATGTAATATCTCAATGACAAAAACTGATCAATGATTTTTTCAGAACATGTTATTTAAAATAATGAAAATAGTCATTAGAAATATGTTGCAATATATAGGCTATTTTGGCAGATAATAAATATTTTTATGCGAGTATCTATCAAATGGGGCCCGTGCCCCACTTGGGAGCAATTTGAAAATGGACTCAACACAAATTTAACCCTTTTGCTCCAGGCCATTTTATTGCAATGCTAGATTTGGGTGTCAAAATCGAAAGAAAAAAATGCAAATTCTTTAATAATTGCAAATAATAAATATTACAAATTCATTTGACGAGACCAAAATATCAACTGGGTTTTTTGCGTTGTCAAGTTATCCTTCCTGAAGCAGACAGTAGGCTCCAAGTACAGCCCTGAACGCTTCAAAATCTCATCAAGCAATACAGTTGTTCCCATTTGAATGGCCTGTCATAATTTCTATAGTGTTTTGCAATATTCAGTTGGTATTAATTTGAAATGGGAATCAGTAAAAACTGTTGTAAAAGTATCATTGATTTAAAAAATATATACATTGTACAGATATAATTGGTAAGTATATGATTTTATTTTTATTTATTTTAATTCTAGAGGCATAATTTTCCTGGAAAGTTTGTCACATGGAAAAAAATGTTATTTTGAAGTGGCAGTGTGGTAAATGTGTTACATACATTTAAATAAATATGCATATCAAAGTATATATTTACTCTATGTCACATTAAATTAATTTCAACATTTAAATTCACTTTTTAAGTGATTTTCATTTCTTTCAGCCCATAGTAAAAGGAGTGGAGCAAACAAGAGAAAAAATTTGTCAATATTGGAAGGAATATTTAAAATTTGGTCCATGATGAGTAGTTTCATTTTTGTTTTTTATGCCAGCAATGCTTGACCAATGAATCTATGAAACAAGGTCGTATCGAGGCACATTTGAAAGTGAAACATAATGTTCATATTAATTCAGATTTGAATTACTTTCAAACTATAAAGAAAAATTTTGAAAAAAGGACAACAGTAAAGTCTCTATTTACTGCTAACACTTCAACTCATAATCACATTCTTAAGGCTAGTTATCAAATTTCTTTATTTATCGCTAAATCTGGAAAAAAATCATACTATAGGAGAGAATTTAATAAAACTGCCAATATCAGCATTTCTTAAAACTGTTCTTGAAAAAAAATGACAAATATATAAAAACTACGCTATTAAGTAACAATACTGTTAGCAGAAAAATAGACAAAATAAGTGAAGATATTGAAAAACAACTTGTTGAAAATCTGAAAAAAAGAACATTTTCAGTGTAAATGGATGAATCAACATTGATAGACAGTGAGGCAGTGTTGATAACTTAAATAAGATGTAATGAGAAAGGGCATTTTGCTGAATAAATGTTGTTCTGTAAAATATTATAAAGCACCACTACCTCCAAAGGTCTCCAAACCTCCAAAATAAATGTATCTCCAAAATAATAAGCTAAAAACTTCTTAGATGTCAATAATATACTAATGAAAAATATAACTAGTGCTGCAGGTAGTGCTCCTAATATGATGGTCAAGTAAAATGGCTGCTTAAAATTTATGAAAGATGAGAATCCAGAAATTATTCTTGTGCATTGTGTTATTCATAGGGAAAACTTGGTGGCTAAAAACATCTCGTCTGTTTTAAATGAAGTACTACATTCAGTAATAAAGTGTGTCAATGATATTAAAGCTAAAGCCAAATGTGAACATTTCTTCAAGCTATTTTAAGAAGAACAAAATGCAGACCATTTGAGACTTTTACTTCACATTGAAGTAAGATTGCTATCTAAGGGGAAATGTTTGAAAGGATTTATGGAACTGTTTGATACTCTTAGTGATTTTTTAAGCCATGAACCGGAAATGAAGACATCTGTTAACAATCAATGGTGAAGCATTTGTGAGTTATTCCGAAAATATCTTTGAAAAACTAAATATATTAAATAAGCAACTTCAAAGAAGAAATAAAACTCTAGTTGATGCAAAAGCGAAGATATTTGGTTTGACTACTCATATTAACTTATGTCAGAAATATATTAACAACAAAAACTTTGAATAGTTTCACTGGCTCCAAAAATGTGAAGTAAATGATACTGCTTTCTTGTTATAGGCTGCTATCGGCTGATTTAAAAAAAAGATTTTCTGTTCTAAAACAAATTAATTTTCCAACATGGGTAATGCAGCCAATGTTGGTGGATTTGTCTGACATATCAAATATGAAGTATCAAGAAAACTCGTAGAAATGCAAAATGACGAGTCAGTTAAAACTTTATTTAATACAAAAGTAATGATGTCATGGTTTTAGGAGGAAACAGAAATCAAGTAACCAAATTCAACCAACTAGAATTCAAATTTAACCAACAGAAAACTACTGTTAACATTTCCATATTCATAATTAGCTGAATGTGAATTTAGTACTGTAAATGATTTACTAGTAACACAACAAGGACACTTGAGACTAACCAAATTGGATCCTAACATAAAATCTCCGTGGAACAAGCATCAAGTGCAAGGATCTCACTAAATTAAATTATTATAGGAAAATCTTTATTAAAATTATTTTGAATTTTAATATTTACTTTTCATTATATGTTTTGAAAATCTATTTACTGTGTTTCGTTAATAATTTCCTAGTGTTTTGTTCCTAAAACCTATTTTTTAAGTTTCTTAAAAGAACAATTCAATTGTTTAATATTAAAAATGTATATGTTACATAGGGGGGCATAAGAATTTTAGAAAGGTTTAGGTGGGGTGTGGCATAAAAGGTTGGAAAACACTGATCTATCCCATCTGACAAAATTAATGAGATCATAACAGCTTCATTTACCTCAATCACAGCCTAAGGGAACAGCAATATAATTGCAATAAAATATGATATGCAAGCTAAAACTCTTACAGCAAAAAATAATATAATTTGCAGCTGGAACACAACACCCTCAAAAAAAACCAACTTAGCATTTAATAGATTAAATATAAGCAAAATATGTGCTGATATTATAAATTTAGGGCAGTGTGTTACAATCTCCATTCACCTCATGGGAAGGAAATGGTGAAACTGCATAAATATTAATGTATTGTTTTGCTTTGAATTTATCACTTTCACTTCAAAAAAATCAAATTTCTAGCATAAAATACAAGTTTAAGTTACCTGTAACTTGTTTTCTTATTCTAAAAATTATATAAATACAAAGTATGTTCTTTTCCTGTGTATTTTAATATGCCTATAGATTCTGTGTCATATTGTGCCTACTGAGTACTGTATTTTCACAGACAATATTGAGATCGGGTGATTAATATACACCAATAAGAAAACTGCAAACAGATATAAGAAAATGCATAGATGTGTAACAATTAGTGCTGTTAAATTGAACTATAATTTTAAGCTGTACCATATAGAAAATCATATATATACATAGTTAGGATCACAAAATACTATGTATTTACAACCAGTTTGTTCTTTTTGCAACCAACAATTGAAATGTTAATACAGTCACAACAAATTCATACTTGCTTGGTATATACACTCAGATTATTTCTACATAAATAAAATGAAACCATTCACAATTCCTATAAATTACAAGTTTTTACTCTTTATTTTTGACAAAAAAATTTCTAAATCTACTGAGACACTTGAAGCAAACATTAAAATAACAATAACTGCAAATAATTAATCATAAATAAAAGAGAATCAATATCAACACTGATTTTTTTGCAACAGCCTAAGATCTGACATTCTAGAAAATGTTAGTCTAAAATAATTTTTGTTAGTTCAAAACAGCTTTTATTTTTAATTCTCTAATTAATTTCTATATTACGGCAATTAAATTTTATAAATGCAATTTGTCTCACAATATGTTTGTAACACATTAGGCTTTTGTGAAACTATTTGTGAAATTATAAATGCTTGTGAAATTGTTTGTTTTACATCCTTGTTACCTGTTTCTGAGGTCTCTTTCCAACAGAGTTAAATCATCTTTTAATAAGCACCAACATTATATCAGCTATTTGATAAACCCCTTATTATTCCATCAAAGCTTTTCTATAATTAATGAAGTAAAATTTGATTAATGATAGAAATTATTTTTTTATAATAAAAATCACTATTGTACATACCAATCAAATGGAAATATGTATGCAGTAATAAATATCGATAATAGTCATTTTAAACAAAAGGCCAAATTTTGCTGCCTATACATCAACATAATGAATATTAAGGAGTAGAAAACATTTCTGTCATCATGTGACAGCTCACTGCTATTTCATTCACCAAGCATAGTGAAATGTGAGGCTAAATTTGTTCACTAGTGGTTAAATTGTATGAATCACATTTAATGTACTATTTCATTTTGCATGATAACTATAAACATGTTAATTGATATAAGTAGAAAGGAATGTAATTTTCAAATATATGTAGTGAAGTGAGGCTCTTGACTTAAAACAAAATCACAGTGACTGAATGTATGTTAGATATGTTTGTTGCTCTGCAGACATTTTTTGCTCATAAGGACTTATTAGGCTAAGATCAACCGTTTTAAGTGGATTCTATAAGCATCTACACTTAAAGTGTAGGAATCAAATACACAAATATTTTAGCCCAAAGACAGAATCCTAATGTGTTTGTATGTGCATGCAACAAAATAATTCCCAAATTGCATTGCTTTATCCAATTATTTGTTAGACAAAGCTTCACATACAGGTCTTAGCTGAAATTGTTAAGTTTTTCATGAAGTTGTTAGTTTTGGTGAACATCTAAAACCACTATGGTAAGTTTTTTTAATTATATGTTTTACAATTAGACTTGAAATGATTTAAAGAAGAATGCATACAGCTAAATATTAAAATAAACAATATGCTTATTATAGATAATACTATGATATAACAGACATGACATAATTCAATCGGCACAAATATTTTGCTTATGTAGTTACTTAGGGCGATCTAACACATTTATTACTAACAGAGGTTTTCCTAGATATTTTCCAATGCTGTACATGAATCATAATTATGGGTTAAATCATGTCCCAGTGTATCAAAAGTGCATCTTAAAACCAGTATCAACATTTTATTATAGTACAACATTGGATGATAACTGCTTTGGCAAGAACAAGATCAAAAATTTATAACAATCCAGGAAATATCATAACTGACTTAATGATATCTTAATTCACTTATGGATTCAAATTGCTTAAATAAGCACATGAAGCTACTTATGTATTTAAATTATTGTGAGACACTTCAGTTCTAAATTCTGAATTGTTCCATAAGGCAACATAATCACTAATTACGGATAGACAACACATTAGCAAATAGATTCTTTGCCTATAATTTGTGGGAAGAACTGGAGAGAAATGCTGAAGCACAGTCATTACTGCAAAGTTTTTGTCATAGCTTTATCAAAAGATTTTCAATGGTACTATGCAATAACAAATGATATAAAAAAGCTAGTAAATATGTCTGCAAAACTGGACCACAAAATCTGCTAATTTGGAAAAAATTTTATATTTATCTTTCATAATATTAAAACCATATTAAGTTTCATTTTCATTAAATATCTAAGCATTTTTCATTTGGAGTCAATATCAAATATCCAGTACAGAAATTCATAATTGATAGAAAGTTTATCTTCTCCAAAACTCCTTTAAAATTCTATTCTCAACTGTCATTTCTAAAAACATCATTCTATTTCAGAGGCAATTTCTTTATCAAAATAAAAATTCATAAACTAAAAAAACATAATTTTTTGAAAATGCACACTGTAAATTAAAATCATATTTTAAAATGATGTGCACAGCCTTGTACAGTAAATTATTTCAAAATCATAATCATGAAAAAACATTTCTTGAGTGAATGAAATGAATAATACAAGTTTAAATAAGTTACCATTTCCATTCAAATTATAATTCCATCATTATTATTAACAAATAAAATTTCAGGGCAAAATTTCTAATTTATCATCAATATTACCAATTTTCTCATGCATGTAAAATAATTTTAGTAAGAATTTTCTGCCTTCATGCATGATATAAATTACATAATAGAACTATTACATGATATGAATTACATAATACAACTACATATGATTATTAGATAATGCAAATGAACTACAGAAGAATAATAAATTATTTTAGATGTAAGCAGAATATAGACAGATTATAACAAAAGAAAGATTAAGAAATTAATAATTATTTGATTTAAAAAATTATACAGTATTTTAGATGTACAGAGAAAAATTAATGGTATTATAAATGTCTGGAAGAAATATTATTAAAATACTAAAAACGAAATCTGTAGATTCCATAACAATTTAAATAATGAAAATAAATTATGCAAAGTTATACATACTGATTCAAAGAATTGATGCAAAGTTTTCCTCAGCAAATTTATATTTTCAGATTTTTCATTTACAATACTGCTGAATGTACCATTTAAAAGCTACAAATGTAAAATGTCTTTTAATATGAAAATAATGAATAAGAATTCAAAAATAATTAAATTATATTAAAAATAATTGTTTATTGGAAAATAAGACAATTGTTGCAAAATAATTATAATTTACTTACTGTGAACATTCTGTAAGATTTCAACAAAAGAGATTGATAAACGTGGTCTTGAATTTCATCAATAAAATATTCCATATATACCTGGCCATCTCTGGTTTTTTTAATACAAGGAACATTTAATGTCTAAAAGTAAAATTAATATTTTAAAATTCATAACTCATACATAAAATATAAAAAGTTAAATAATCAGAATTTTTTTTAAATATAGCTATTTATAACACCATAATTAGTTGATTCAACTGAGCCTAAAATCTGGAAATTTTCCTTAGCTTAAACAATGGAAAAGAAAAAAATGTTACGTATTATTATAATTTGTAAAATTAATTTTATGAAACATTTTCATAACATAGTTCTTTGAATAATTATGGGTGGCATCATTAATTATATAGAAAAATCTCATTATTTTCACTTGACACGCTTAGATTTTATAAAAATTAAAATATAAAAAACATATTTTATTAAAATCTCACTGATTACATTTGCAATAATCCTAAAGCTGAACATTAAACTACTTTTTTAATAGCTACATAATTATTTATTTTTTATACATGTATAAAATCAATAAAAAATATTATATTACAAGATAATATTTGTTTTAAAATGAAACAAGAGGAATAACATTATATTTATTTATTTCTGAAAATATTATTTGAAATATGTAAGCAAATACAATTCAAATATATAACAGAATTTTCAAAATAACAAATTTTTCCCTAATGAATTAAATGAAATCAAATTTCATTTGATTCATTAGGGTCTGAAATCAAATTTCATTTTCTTCATTAGAATAAAAACAATTTTTTATTTCTTTTCTTTTTGTGATATATGTTGATAAAATTGAATTTTACCTCTTCCCATGATTTTTTTATTCCAGGAAAAATCATGAATGTTATCAAATATCAATTTCTACAATAAATTTGTTTCATTGAACATAAGTAATTATATGAAGATAATAATAATATATGATGAGTAATTAAACAAAATACACCAGAAGAAAGTATTAATCAAAACTTAGAATTAGCTAGATTGAAAATTCAGTTAAGAAAAAGAACATAAATTACAGTGGATACTTGCTTTTATGACCCTCTAATTTATAAATATCCACGATTTTACAAATCATTGGCTTGTCCCTAACAGTTCTAATAGATGCATAATTTTAATTCCCATTTACAAACTAAATTTTGAAAATTTCTTCTTTTTAACACGCTTTTGTGCTTTTTGTTTAAATAAGCTGATGACTAACTTATTTTTAATTTCATGGTTGAGAAACTTAGATAATTAATCAGTGTAATGAATCAAAAGTAGTTTTGAGGAAAAAACTGAAATCAATTAAAATTGAAATTTTAATGGGCACCAGCCTAAAGTGTTATTCACCCCAAGGCAATCCATGTGGAATTTCTCCAACTTAATCTAACATTTTATTTTTCAAGCATTTGAGTGTAATCAATAGCTTTGAATAAAATTATAGGATACTTTTGAAAAGAGAGATCATGTCTTAGAATCACCTTATGAAATTAAAATTTTAGCCACAATACTTTTGTGAATATATGCTTGGAATAATGTTGCAAAAAAAAAAAAGATATCTAAATCATTCTAACTTGCATACATTAAATAAACCACTATAACTGAATAAAGCCAAAATATTTATTTGACCACTTGAGTTAAGATAAGTTATGCATTGATGAGCTTCATCAAAGAAACTTATTTGCTCCCTGAAATTTTGCTTCAGGACTTTTTATTCTAGGTTCAGATGTAATTTGCTTATGAGATTTAGTAGATGATTAAATGATTGAGAATATAATAAATAAGAATGCAAAAAACTTTTAGATTTTAAACATGAAGAAAATGACTTAGTGCAGCAACTATCTGAAAAAAAGTAAATGAATGGCTAACAAGATTAAAGTATTTTTTGAGATAAACAACAGAGAAATGTTTTTCTACATAAAAAAAATGTGTTTCTGAAATGTAGTTTTGAAATAGAAAATAGTAAATGATTAATTGATTTTTCCTCAATAGAATGAAAGAATTGTTTTTAATTATGAATCTTATTTAGCATCTATTTTTTTTATATATAATGCATAAATAATTTTTTTCTAAAAGTACTTTTTTATAAAGAGAGCAGTGTGATAAAAAAAATAATTTTAAGAACTAAAAGCTATTTTTCTATTTTATGAGTTTTCAAAGTTTAAGAAAAATATTTTACTGGTCCCATATGTTCATAAAATGAGTGTCTACTGTACAAATAAGAGCAATTTAAAATTTCACATTGAATAAGAATACTTAATTTAAAACATGTGAACCTGCCATTTCAAAAAATAAAGTTGATATTTAGTAATACATTTTAATAAATTTACATAAAAGTTAGTTTGGAAAATAATTAATCCCAGAAATTAATTAAATTAATAAATAGATTAGGAAATAACACAATAAGTTAAATAAGGTGATAAGCTAAATAAATTTTAATTATTTAAAAAATAACACTGCATTATCATTTGGAAAATTGATATAATAAAAATTTTCATACATTATAATTTAATAAGTTTTATTTAATGAGTATAGTAATATCCACAATGATAGTAAATAAATTTTACTGATTAAAAAATTTTTAATTTTAATTGTCTTCTGTAATTTTTTTTTTACCTTATACAGTAATATTAAATGAATTTTCATATAGTTAACAGAATTTTAATATAATTTTACACAAAACTTCATAATACCATTATCATCCAAAATCCAGGTTCAGGCTCCAAAAATACTTGCTTTGTTTTCTGTGTATGTAATGCTTCACAAGCAGCTGTCCCAAATGTTCTTAAAGAAAAATATGAGCATAATTTTTCAAAAAATTATTTGAGATGAAATTAAAAATTATAATCATAAAAAAACTGCAAAAAAAACATTTATTTAGTAAGATTTAAATTTTCAAACACAAATCCTGCTACAAGTGATAGTAAATTCAATTCATTTATTTCCATATTTTAAGCACTTTTCAGGTTTGCTAGTATTTCTAATTAAAAAATTTCATTTACCAAATATCATGATTTATACAATAAATACAGAACAATCTTCACTTAGTAATAATTATACTCTAAATGAATTAAAAATTAAGCATGAAATCTAACAAAGAAAATCTACATGAAGAAATATTTTAGATTTAGGAAATAAAATCATTAAAATATTGCTTACATATATAGTTTTTTTTATAAATAATAAACGAAATCCTCTTTATCAGGGTTTATAATTTTAGCAAACAAAATTACTTTAAAAATCTCTCAGCACTATCCAGCAATGATTTACATTATTAGCAATATCAAAAATGATATTAATTTTTAAACAATTCAAGAGATATATGTTTCCTTTTAAAAATTTATACACGTAATTAGTTACTTGCAGTTAAGGGAATAGATATTAATGATTAGCAGAACAAAACAGCAATATAATTATATATAAAAGTGCTTAAAAAGATAATTAATATAATAGATTAATTAAGAATTGTTTTGTTTGTCGATCAACGGTCATTTTTTGCACACGAGGGCTAATTAGACCGGGACTTACGGCTTAAAGTGGATTCCGAACCACTACAAACATCCATGCCCAAGGTGGTATTTGAACCCACAAACTGTTGAACCGTATGCAAGAGCGCTAACCATTCAGCTGCCGGCTCAGCAGATTAATTAAGAAATATTTTAATTCATCACAACAAAATAAAACAGAGAATGAAAACATTTATCGTTTCATGCATTATTTTTTTATATTGTGTATTTGTGAAAACAAAATCCATCATCAAGAATCATCCTATAAATTTTTGATAAAAAAAATGTTCCCTTTTACAATTGCAAAAAAAAAATCTAAATTTTTCTTGAAAAGAAAAAAAATTATTTAGAAGAGATCAAGTATCAAAATTAAATAAATAAAAGGGTATAAATTTACTGATTCCATATAACATATATAATTAATATTCCATATATTACTGATTCCATAGACTCCTGTAAACAAAAAAAAATTTTTTTTCATCCAATGAAAGGAGATTAATTGCAGTAAATATTTTTAACACCCTTAAGCTGCTTTCAATACAAATTTAAAACCATTTTGTCAATACTTTATAAAACAGTGTCTCAAACATATTTTAGAATATCAGGTGAAATTACTATCACATTTAGGAGTGTCTCTCTCTCCACCTCTCTATGTACTTGAACAATTACATAATAATTCTAGCTATAGGTAACTTTATCACTTTGACTGATTATGATCTACACATTGAACTATGTTTATAGACAAAAGTCTTCGTGTTTGAAGTATTAACAAAATGAAGTAACCATCTGTCTCATCTAATTTAAATATGACAGTTTCTATAACATTACTTTGACAGAACAGTGACAGTATTTATATTTCTGACAAAAGAGATAACGTGAATTTCAACAAAAGTTGTATTGCACTCCTTTCAGTTTCCTTAAAACCAACATTTTAATCTTATCAATGGAGAAGTAAAGTTGATCATAAATTATGAAAAGAGAGCATATTACTCATCCTATTTCAAATATACCTAAAACATTTTTAAAGTAATTCCATTAATTTTTTAAAAATAAAATTTTAGTTAAGCTTATTAAATAATTTATAATAAGAAATAATGGTATTTATTTATTATCATGTTGACATTTTAGGCCATAAAAATAAGTTATTGGATTTTGCAAATTTTAATATTTTTTTTTTCAAAATGTGAAGAAAAATCAGAGTAGTTTACTTATATCTTCATTGTAATGAATAGATAAAAACTTTACTTGTAATTTATATGGTGTCAAGTCGAATCAATTGACAATAAACAAAGGTTAACAATTTTTTCACAGATATGCTCGACAGGATAATACATAAAAATTGAAAGTAAATAAATATTACATAGTTTAATTTTCTTAAATTTATCTATATAGTTTTGAAAGCAAGCTTTATCAAGCAATAAATACATTAAAATTTAAGGATTGTGTATTGTTTATCTCATTTAAAGTTCAAACAAATACACATTATAGATATAATCTTTTATATCTTGAAAATTTGAGTAAAAAAAGACAACTTACTGAGTAAATTTAATCACAGCTTCACATAATCCAACACATTTAATTTGGCTGTTTAATTCAACTTCAGAAGGATAGAAATACAAAATTTTATTTTGTTCCTAGCAAATACAAAGACTATTAAAATTTAAAAATGATAATTTTTTAAATATCATTAAAACCTTTATATAAGTTTTCATTAAAGTTTTTAAATTTATTGAAAGGAAACAAATTTTAAGAAAATTCAAAAACATTTTGCATGATTTACCATAATTTTGTAAATTTCTTATTTCTCAAAATGAGAAGAGTTTGACATAAACTAAGAAAAAATTTAAATAATTTAAAATAATACAATAAATCTGAAAAATTTCATAGATATGCAAATTAAATAAAAAAATCAAAAGATGTGAAAAATTTTTAAAACTATAATGGTTAAAAAAAGTTATTATATGACTAGCTAATACTATGTTCAATGTATAAAAATATTATAAGTTTCTAGAAAGAAAATGTGGGTGAAAGTGCCCAATCAATATATTGATTAATATTATATAGAGTTTGTCCCCAAAGATTATACAGCAAACACAAAAGAGAGTTGCCTCTTTTAGGTTAAAGTCAATTTCAATTTGTGTTTATTTGTTTAGTTCTAAAATTTAATTTGATACAGTTTTACATATTATAAAGAGGTTGCCTAAATAAATTCTCAGAATAATGTTATGCAATTGGTGATGCTAGTTGGCAAGGCAAGAGCTTCGGGTGAAAAAGTTAGAGAAAGATCTAAACTTGAAAGCAAGATTGGTATCAATGGCCTGAGAGCAACTGATACTAACACCAACATATGTATCAGCTGCCTGTGTTGAGGCAAGGACACTCAAACAGAGACATCAAGTCGACCAAAAACTATTCCAGTTTTTTGGAACAGCAAATAGTCTCAATTTGATACCAGAGGATGTTCCCAAGGATCAAAAGAACCCAGAAAGGAACATGGCATAGGAAGGCGATGAAAAATCCATGCTTTTACAAAAGGATTTCCCTGATGTTTTCAATGACTGGATGAATAGTGCATTGAAGAAGGGAGAAGTAATGAAACCATTAAAAATAAATTTAATAAAGACTGTAAACTGATATTGAATGCTTTTAAAAAATTATTCCAGAAACTTTTGGGACAAACCCTGTAGAATTAACTGAAAAAATTTATGAGATAAGTTATAAAAATATATATTATCTTATAAATGCAAAGAAATACAATTCAGTGTTATTAACTGATGATGTGGAGAAAATTGTAATTAAAAATAGTAAATTTCAAGAATTTGATGTAAACAAAATAATTTATGACTATTATAAAAAATATGGAAGGAAGAAAGATAAAATTGGGCTACAAAAAATAAGGATGAAATAGACATACAAAATAGAATATATAGAAAAAAATGAAAAAATGCTAAGCAGAGAAAGGAATAAATTTAAGTTACAAAAATTGCACATTTAAGAAAACTTATTGTCAACCCTTGAAACAGCAACAAAGAAAATCAAAATCAATATATATTTTATCATATGAAAATTTAATCCAAATAAAAATAATATAGGATTTACTAAATTATGTTTGAGGCCTCGTCACCTGACCTTGGTTCAAAATTACGAGGCACCTTAATTAGAGCAAAGACGTACTTTCACCTTCGTGGTGCTCTGTTCCAAACGAAAGACGCACCCGTTTGACTTAATTCGCACTGCCAACGGCATAGCGAGCTTGGCTTGTCCAAGTGTCATAAGTAAAAACAACAACAACAACAGATTAAAAAATTGTCACATTTGGCATGGTTGTTAGTATATTGGATACTTTTCCATTATATCCCTGTAAGATAATTGCCGAAACAAGAAAGAAAAAATCACAAGTTACTATCATAAATATTACATTTGCACCATGTATTGTTTAAAAAGATTTACATTTTTAGAAACTACAAAAAAGTAATTAAAACATTTTATTTACACTTCATAAATTAAACGATTCTTACTTATTGACAAAATATATTTAAAGGCCAATGTTTATTTCTGACCAAATGATCAATTGCGTACATCTAATTTAATAATACCTTTCCTTTTCAATGAAACAAAATTAAATTTTGATGTATTTTACCTTGGCACTTCCGATTGTTATGCTCCTTTTAACAGATAAAATTATCACTAAGTCATGTTTTGCACACCAACTTGCATTAGCTTTTTTTATCACTGTTCAATCTATTTTTACACAAAAAAAACTGATTTGAATATTTTTAATTTCAAAAATACTGAAACATTAATATCATTATATTTATGTTGTTTTTACTTCTCCATAAGATGTAAAAAACATGTGATTTCTTTAAGATCATAAGCGGATTTATAATAGAAAAAGTACCATATATTGTTATATATATTTAGAAGAAAAAATAAAGTAATAAATAATTGGAGAAACAAATTTAAATATGCAGTTACAAAAATTAAAAGCCAAAAATTTCAGAGTCTAAAGCTTAATAAAAGTAAATATAGCATATGAACAAGTTTTCTATTATCAGCTAAATTTTGCAATTATTACTAATTATAAAACTTTACATGGTCTTGAACTGAACTTTTAAAAATACTATGAACCATACCCACATTTGTCACACCATATGTAAATTCCTTCAAAAAATTAAGTTTATAGCTTTAATGATGATTACAAATTATTTCCTGGAAGAAATTAGTTCTATATAAAGCATAATGTCACATATAATTAGGAAATTTTTTGAAAAGTTGCAAAAAATATTAGATAAAATCTAAAATTGTGATTAAAACACTTTGCTAATTTCTTATAAAATATAAAAATAGTTTAAATGCCTTAAATGATACATGCTTATCAATAAATTGTTATAAACATATTGTAAATTAAAATTGTTCAAATAAATACAATAGAAGAACAAGGAGAAATAATTAGACAGAGAATAAAAGAAAAAAGAAAAACATAGCAAAAAAATGGAAAAAAAAGTTTTGAAAAGTGAAGAAAAATTCTAGATATTGAAATGGTCATTCAAATTATTCCCTGAATATTGATTATTGAAGCAGGAAAAAAAGATTCATTAACAATAACTTTTGATCTGTGTGATAGATGATTACGTTTCTAATTGTACTTACATCTATTGTATTTTATTGGGTACAATAAATAAGTACACATTTTATTTTAAAAGCAACCAATCAAAATTTTGAATACAATCTTCTTTTACAACAAAGTTATTTTTTATGACATATTTTTACTTTTATGTTAGAAACACTGAAACTAATTTTAATTTCTTTGCACTTTTGTGTTACAAGTGGGTACATCTAATATATTGAATAGTTATAAAAATGCCTATTTCTTATACATAACATAGTTTATAAGTACTTTTAATATACATTTGGCCCCCGCCCTATCTAGTGGTCAGAGTGCTTGACTATGGATAGGGAGGTATTGATTTCAAATCCCGGTTCAGGCATGGATGTACTTTCTCTCTCTATCTATCCTGTCTTTGTCCTTTCCTTGTATGAATGAGGTGTGAATGGTTGCCTACCCTATAAATGGGTCCCTATGGCATGTGTGTTCTGAGGAAGTCGGATTCCACACCAAAATATGGTTCAGTTGAAAAAGTGGAGCAGCGCACCCCATATTGCCAGCCTAGCTGGCACACGACAACAACAACAATATACATTTGCTTTTATTTATGTATGGATTCTAACAAATTATACATTTTTATAGAAAGAAGTTTTTTGGGTGGCTTATATTTTAGGGTGGGCCTCAGTTTCTCACCAATTTGGCAACATAATGTTAGCAATGTTGATTTATTTCTGGTTGATCTATCTTGCTTTCAATGTCATACTGTTCCTTAAATCATGCATAAAAACAAACTTTGTATAAAAAATCGCCAATTTTCACTGAGGAGCATTATAAAGTATATTTTCCTAGTTTTTTTTCCCTTGATAAATTAAATATAATTTATTACGAAACCACAAAAAGTAATTTTTCATTAATGCTATTGACTTATACCTAACATTATTATATAGGATAATTCTTAGTGTCATTACTCAATTAACTAAATTATGAATAATTAACAAAGTAATGGTCTAAAAATGAAATATATTGCAGCTAAATGGGTTAATGGTACAAAATGCTGATAAAAGCAGAGGTGCTCAATGACATACAAACCCAACTCTAAGAAGAAGAAGAAGAAGAAATGGGTTAAGTTCATAATATGGTTTTCAGGTAGATTTTTTAAAAGAACCTAACACTTTATACCATATACGAAATTTATACATTATCTCTAACAAACAAAAACTTTAAAATTAAAAATGCGCTTTCAAATGTTTGAAATTTGATTCATGTTCACTTGTATTATCGATTGTTATCATCCAATGTAATTTATTTTGTCATGATATTTATTCAAACACTTGTCTATTATATCTTAAAAAAAACTTGTAGAAATGGTGGTAATATAATTGTTTACTTTAAAAGATATGTTTTCGAGTCATATTTCTCATTTTCTAATTTCTATGAGTAATAAGATCTCGTTATTAAATCCACCTAATGACAAAATTACTATTTAGTTGTAAGCTATTATATAATTTTAATGTAGGTTTTTTAAATAATTTTAAATAAAACATATATTATGTAATTAAACACTCACATCATCTTCAGAATGACTGTATGATGAGTTAAATACAATAAAATTTGCTAATGAAACTGGAGTTTTGGAAGACATGGTTAAAAAAATTTATCAATTCGAATTATGAAAAAAATAAACTTATAAATTTCTAAAATGGCAGAATCTTTGGTTTGATGCGTATATTTTTATAATTATTCTATAATTACGTAACGCATCATAATGTGAAAGAATGTATGAGTTACGTGGAAAAACATTTAAAAAACCTTTCAATTCTCAGGTTGATAAAAATATAAACAAAGTTGAAATTGATATATTGATGGCTTTGTTTGATTGATCGGTGATTTCTGCTGATGGTATTGATTTATAATAAATAGCGTGAAAAAAAATATAGTAGTAGTAGTGTGCACACACACACAGAACAAAAACTTGTAGTATCTTTCGGTATCCTAAACAAAAGCAGAACTAAGTAGAAGAGAAAATAAAAGGCAAGCGCAAATTTTTTCTAACCTTCTAATACGGATCAGATATTATTTCTTTAACTGATTTATTAATTGGTAAACACTACAAAACAGAATTTGAGATTGAATATATGGTTTCCTATTTATCTCATTGGTTTCATGACTTGTGCATGATATTTAGAATTGTGATAAAATTTATCTTTATAATCAGTCAGCTTAATCTTCTCAACAGGAGATTCATCATATGAAGCATTGGGTAACCGTTAGCCCCCCGAATTAATTAAACATTATTTAAGTTACGCGATACACATACATCTTCTAGATGCACACAAAGTAGAAAACAGATCTTAGAGAAATGAGCAGGCATTGTAATGTTCTTGCACCCATCCTTCAAGTAGTTCAGCGTGCAATTGACTCTTTTTCACCTATTCGTGCGGTCCGTAGAAAAAGTAAATTGCAATTGACTCTTTTTCACCCATTCGTGCGGTCCGTAGAAAAAGTAAATTATCACTTGATTAGCGATCCCGCAGCTATTTTGACTGAATATAAGACGAGAGCTCAAAGGATCCAGTAAGCAGATATGAACCTTTTTGTCGGAGATCTAAAGCACAGCGCCATACAAAATCTCCATCAAGGTCACGGTGTCCTGATAGGTTAGGGTATCTTTCTCATTATCGAAAGGTAGTGAGTTCAAATCCATGCTTAACCAAAGATCCGTCGTGTTAGCTATAAAAATGGGTGGAGCACGTTAAAACGGGCGAAGTCGCAATGTCCTCCAAGTGAAATGATACATCTGGGTGGTAGGCCAAGTATTAGGGGTCTTCTGCTTGATCCTTGCTTCAAAATCACGAAGACCGCACCCGGCTTTTTCTATATTACTCAGGGTTAGGTACATGGAAGCATGCTGATGCAACAGCACAGATTTAAAAAATAATATGTAGCAATACAATGAGCTTTCTCATTTTTATCGAATCAACTGATTTAAATTCAGTCGATTTTATTAAAAAATATTAAAACATGTTAATTTCAATTAACGTGGATTTTTTGGAGCTGAAAATTTTTTTTATCAAAACTAAATCGTTCATTAAAATGTTCAGAAATGAATTCATTTCAAGATGTCTGCAAACAATACGCAATAAAGTAGGACCCACTGGAAACGTTTTGAGAAAACACCTCTAGAAATGTATCAATAAATCGTAGTAGAAATTATAACTAAGATATGAGGAATTACTCTGATGCTATATAATATCACACCAGATAGAGTTATGTAAATGTAGTACAAATAACAGAACGGTTCCTGTTTTTTAGATCTTAGAAAAGAAAAAAATTAATTCATAATCTACTATAGCAGAAAAGATTGAATTTATTTTTATGTTTACCAAAAATCAGAAGTTAAGCTATCTGAAGATTATACTGAAATCATCTGATTTTTCCCAAAGATAAAAACGTATTCCTTTTTGGTGAAAAAAATAACCATAAGGAGAAACATAATGCATACAATATAAAATTATTTTTTGTTCTTTACAAGTTTATTTGGTAAAAGTTTACTTATGGGTACCTTTTGATTTCTTAGCGAATTTTTTACGCCAAGATACCCTCCAAAATGAGAATAACAAAATGGCAATCGTAAAACTACGTTAGTTAAAGTTTAGGTTTACCAGAAATTAAATTTTATAGCCAATATTTATTGCCAAACCATGGGGTATCCCATTATACACCAAACACGTTTATTTCTTTAAAATAAAAAAATATAAATTAAAACTTTTAATTTTTAAAAAAGTAATTTCTGATATTACTCTAGGAATACAGGATGTGACAGTTTTAAGTCCTCTGTTGAGTTACTTTAACAAGTTCTTAACTAAATACATTGCTGGCCACCGTAAATGCAACACCCTGAAGAAAGCATGCAAATAACACGACATTTACAACATGCATTACCGGAGGTGAGATATGCAAATGATTAGAATTTCAGCGCAGACGCACATCACACGCGCCAGTGGGGCCATTTCAAAGAACTATTGAAGGCTTGGAGATTTCGACGATTTCAAGTTCGGCAATTGTGTTTGAGCTTCAGTGAGAAAAATCGATATTCTTATCAGTGGCGTAGCGAGCAAAATTAGCGCCCGGGTACAATACCAATTTTGGCGCCCCATCTCAAAAAATAGTAATATAATATATAGAATAAACATGTAATGAGAGTATAATGCTAATAACAGCAGCAAAGTATCTACTTTAAAATAATCTCAAATATAAATAATTTTAAAGGCTCAGGTTGTACTTTTAAATTTAAGATAAAAATCTAGTAAAAAATCTTAACTAGAATAGGATTCGGAAATGCATCAGTAAAAATCAAACTTACGGAAATTTAGAATTAGTCAAAGAATGTGTTAGAAAATCATTTTTCTGAGATTCAATGTTATTAACCATGTGTTTCGAGACAGAGTACAAATTTGATAAGTCCAAATATAAAAAAATCTGGCAAACTGTAATTCTAAGTGTTATATCAGTCTCATGTATGTAAATAAATAAATTTAAAGCCAATATAAATAAATTCTTTTGTAGAATATGCTTTTAATTTGTTTTGACATGGAAGTGTTTTTATAAATTCTAATAATCTAAATTTTTCTCTTTTTCCAGATCTTTTAATTAACAAAATATAAAAGTTATCTATATGAACTAGTTAATATTCAATTTAAAGTTCTGTATTGTTTAAATAAAAATTAATTATTTACTGAAATAACAATCTAGACTTTAATTTACTTTTAGTAATTTTGATCATTTTGTATTTTTTAATACCTTTTACGTCAGATATATAACTTATACTATTATCTAATATATTGGTCTGATAATATCTACTGAAATGAACGTACAAAAAATCATAATTATTCTTAAACTGAGAGAATATTGTATGTTTTATACTCAGTCACCATGTTTTTCAAACTCTTCTGGACGAATTATTTAATACAGCTTAAAAATACTTATTCTTTGAAATTAAAATATCATTTTTCTACATAGTAATCAGAATTTATGACATTTCCCATCACGAATTGAGGATTATATATATAATTACAGGATTATCCATATGTTTCAATAATTTATCACATTTACCTAGTTTAGTGGGGATCGTGCATAATCATTGGTTATTATACATTATTGCCGGATTAGTCACTTTTACCGTAATTGTGATTATGATCTTATGATTTTACTCCGAGAGCACTTCTCCCTGAAAATTTTCAACTTATTTTTAATATGTTTAATAAGACTCTTATGATTTTAATATAGATTTCTTAATTAAAATAAGACCTAATTCCTATTAAAAATAAGAACTTATTTTTATTAATCATTTTACGAATCATTTTATAACATTCAAAAATATTACTAATCTGTAGCTTTTTACAAAGCATAATAATTTTGCCTTATATCATTATATTCCTTTAAAATGATTTCTAAGCTAAACATGCTTTCATTATATAAACTGAAATATAAAGTTAGTTAAAGATTAATTATCAAGAAACATTTTATGTGTACATGTAAAATATATTTAATACATTTGATCTTTTAACTTAGCAAAAAAGAATTTTTCAACGTAATGTATTAATATAAAAGCGACAAAATTACAAGTCAAATAAAAATTATTTTCGAAAATCTTTAAATTTTAAATATTTTGATTTCAAATAAGTAATTTTAAATAAGCAATTTGATTTTGAATTTCAAAACTATACATGTTTGTTGATAAATATTCGTAATGGCTAAAAAATCTGCTAAATAAGCAAAATGTAAAGAATTAGTTGTAGACAGAAAATATATTATATATATATAATTTACTCAAAAGTCAACATTTTTAACGAAGTTTTTAACGAAATAACACTAAAGACGAAGATTTGTGAGTGCGGAATGATATTCTAACCGGGTAAATAGTTAAAATAAAAGGGGAAATTATGAATTTTGCTAGCATTTGGAGGTAATTACTTTTCTATTATCAGCGTTGTATCGTATTTCAATTCCAGGAGCACAATTCTCTTTATTAAATATTGCAGTGCTATTTAAAAAAAAAAAAAAAAAAAAAAGAATTCTCTTCTGTTGGGGAACAGTCTGTAGCTGAACACAAACATTTTCGGACGAAGAGAACCGCTAATGAGAAATGCATTTCAACGTGAATTTTTTCACGAGTGTAACGCGGCAGTAGACTAAGTGGTTACAACAAAGCTTGAGGTAAATGCAGAGCTTTTTCCTTTTCTCTGAAGCGATGTACAAGAATATCTCCCAGAAGTTTTAAGTCTCAATAACATCTTTCAGTTACGTTTTACATTCCTTATTTTTCTGATACATTTAATGATTTTAGTAAATGAAATGGATATAAAAATCACAATATCTTTAAGTAATTTAATTCTTTTAACATTTATAGTTTTTTCATCCTTGTCGGGTCCCTTCTTTGTTTGATAAGGACGGAGCTCAAGTGAAGTTAATTTAATCAGCAAGTGAAAAAATTTAAAATCAAAATCATTAGACTTTTTTTTATGCAACATTAATTATTTATAATATGAGTATTATTCTTTAAAATGAAGTTTTCTACAGATTCACTATATCGTCCAGATTTAACTTCATTGATGCCCTAAGCGATATCACAAATGTATATATAATAATATATTTAAATACCTACATTATATTTTTCTCGGATTTTATTGAACACAGCCGTGCTAGTTTAAGGAACTTATAATTTAGGAGCTCTGCAAAAGAATAAACTCTGAGATATAATTTATTTAACTGACAAAATTCTTGGCACTATAATTCCATTATCATATACTTGTTGTCTATTCGAAATTTCAGTGATTAGAATATGGCGTAACTTATATATTTATAATTGTAATTATAAAAGTAAATTAATAAAAATCGAGAAATAAAATACTTTACACACATCTATTCATTTTATTTGAAATGAAATTTTTTGTAGGTTTTATACCTTTCTCATTGATTATTAAAAATTGCAAGTTTTAAGAACTTGTAAAGAAATTTGTCACTTATGTTTTAATTATAGTTTGACAAATTTTTATTAATAATATTTCAGTTTTATAAAATTTCCTTTTTAGAGAGTGATTTTTTTAAATTTTAAGTCAAAATAAGATTAAAACTTCACATTTTTTATTTATATATAAAAAATGTGAAGTTTTAATCTTATTTTGAAAATATTGTTCAGTAAATAAAATGTTTTATAATAACTATAAAGAATAAATATCAAGTCAAATAATATTTTAGAATATCAAATTTTCTACTAAAATTTTTTTTAATTCCTAAAAGATAAATAATATTATGCGAGTTCCTAATGATGTATTTGTCAGTTGATGCAAAATTCATTAGATATCTTGTTTTTTTAATTTTGAGTAGAAAAGATTTATTTGCTTAATCAATGTTACAATTTTTCATAGGTATGCAACTTGATTTAGACATCTTGTAAAAAAATTAGAATTCTAAAGAACATGGTGAATCTTGCTGCATTCACTTATTCAAATTAGATACTGATTAGATCATGAGCTTACCTTTTTGGAATCTCCCTAAATTATTGATTCGTAAATCAAGAGATATGATATAAACACATATTATTTGGTAAATAAATTGAAACTAAAAACATCTCATATGCATAAAAAGAAACTAACCAATATAATTTATATTTCAGAATTTTTATCAGAAAAAATTTAACATATTTCTATCATTAAATGTACAAGATTTATTTTACAAAGTAAATATAAAGCACCACAAATCTTGAGCAAAACATAAAAAACTGTGAGAAAAGATAATGTAAAACGCGAATAAAAGAACACACTTTTTAATACGAACTAAACTATACTAACTTATTAATATGGAAATATAAAAAAGGAACATTTTCATTTATGGCAAGTCTTCAACAGGAGAAAATAATTAGTAAATTTAAAATATATTTCTCCGAATAAAATTGATATATCAATATCAATTTTAATGAGAAGCGTGGCGCCTGGGGCACGATAGATCCCCTTGCCCCCCCCCTTCACTATGCCACTGGCCAGATGTAAAAAGCCTCACACCATTGGTGAAGAGCTTATTTTGCCAGCCACAATTGAGTAGAAATTATGTTTGGAGATAATTTTGCAAAACAATTGCAGTCTATACTTCTTTCAAATGATACTGTTGCCCGTCGAATTTTTGATATAGCTGAAGATGTAGAGAATCAGCTTTTGTCGAAGTTGCGTAACAAATTGTTTTCAATAAAACTCGATGAGGCAACAGATAGTAATAAAGATGCTCATTTCATTGCCTATGTTAGATTTTGTGATGATTTGTTAGTAGTAGAAGAATTACTTTTCTGCAAACCAATAGAACTCAAAGCAATAGCATTCGCACTATTTGCTATCTTAAATGATTTTATGAACATGGCAAATATAGAATGGAAAAATTGCGTCGGAATATGCACCGATGGTGCTCGTTCTATGTCCGGAAGATTCCAAAGTATTCAAGCACTTGTGAAACAAAAATCGCCACAGTGCGTCTGGACACATTGCAGGATCCACAGAGAAGCTTTGGCATCCAAAGAAATGAGTCCTCGTTTGAATATTAGGTTAACTACGGTTGTAACCGTAGTAAATTATATAAAAATGAGACCCCTGAAATCAAGAATATTTTCCGCACTTTGTAAAGACATGGGTGCAGTACATTCAGCGTTACTATTTTATTGCGAGGCAAGATGGTTAACGAGGGAAATTTTTGCAACGTGTTTATGAATTAAGAGAAGAAATCGCCGTTTTCCTAGAAGAGGAAAAGAGACCGGAAGCTGAAAATTTTCGCGATAGTTTATTTGTGGTGAAATTGAGCTACATGTGTGTGTGTGTGTGGTCAACATATTCGAGAAATTAAATAATTTGAATTAATATCTGCAAGGAGCAAATACACATATATTGGATACGAGTGATAAAGTTAATGCTTTTTGTAAGAAATTAGAATTGTGGAGCAGAAATTTAAAGCAAGAAAACAATGTTTGCAAATTTGAATGATTGTATTAAAACTTACAAGGCTGAAGAACAACATGTAAAAGTTGCTTTTGTAACCATTGAAAATCATTTAGCAATGCTAGCAAAGAATTTTAAAAAGTACTTTCTTGCTGACGACAAACTGATATCAAGTTACAAGTGGGTGAGGGATCCATTTCAAAATACTCCCGAAGGACTCTCAATTGAAGAGGAAGAAACCTTCATAGACTTCACGGGAAGCGGCGAAACCAAAAGACAATTGAGTAATAAATCACTCTTTGAATTTTGGGCAGGAGTGGATGATGAGTTTTCTGCACTAAAAACAAGAACATTTCGCATTCTACTACCATTTTCAACATCTTACCTTTGTGAAACTGGATTTTCTGCGGTGGCTTCTTTTAAGACAAAATATAGATCTCAGCTAAATATAGAAAAATAACTGAGAGTGCCTATTTCTAATATTAAACCCTACTTCGAAAAACTTTGCGCTGAAAGACAGGCCTAAGGAAGTCACTAATAATTATTAAATTTGTTTTTAATTTAGTAAGTTGTTTTAATTTAATAAGTTAATTATTAAATATGTCGAAATGTATTCTGTTTTGTATGTGTGTTCTTTCCTTTCAGTCAATCATTTTTTTTAAATAACATTTTCTCTTGGATTTGCTCGCGCCCCACAGGTTGAGAATCACTGGTTTAAAGGAAATAAATTTTAATTGACATCACGAACACTTAAAGATATTAAGTATTAATAATAGCGCTTTGAAGTGGCACCAGAGGCGCACGTGATGTGCACCTGCGCTGAAACTCTAATCATTTGCATATCTCATCTCCGCTGATGCATGTTGTAAATTTCATTTTATTTGAATACTCCCTTCTGGGTGTTGGATTTACGGACCAGCAGTGTACCTTAACATGGAAAAATATTGCTTTTTCATTTAATTGATTAAAAAAGTTTTTTCTATAAAAATGTGTTATTTTTTTTTCCATTTTCAACATACAAAATGCTGGAATCAAAATCCACAGTCCTTGTTCAGAAGAAGTAACTGTAGTTTCCGAGAGTGTGATCGGCGGCGGCGTCTCTAATGAATCGAATGACAGAACTTTTACTGTGCTTGATATGACAAAAATCGTCAGCAAAGAATCTTTAAATGTTGGGTGCCTTGAAAATTCTCATTCTTGCCATAAATGCAAAATTTCGTCTGGAGATTTTGGAAAGAAGGCATAGAATATTTAATGATTGGAAATAGGTAATGTGGTCGGATGAATTAAGTTATACTTACTTGGAGCTGATGGAAAACGTTAAATTTCACAAGAACTTTAAGAAGGCGTAAATCCAATTTGTCCAACTCCTACTGTGCAATAGTTTGGTGGGAATATGATATGGGCATGTACTTCAGGGATAGAAGTAGTACACTGGTGTTCTTTGAGGGAATATAGCCATAAGAATAATTAAGCACATTGGCACATCAGTTCACCCTGCAGTGTTGATTAGTGATGCAGACGATGCATCTATACATCATGCCAGAAGTGTTCGAAATTGATTCGTTAAACATCAGTTTGATTTCCAACATCTTCCTTCATCACCGAAGAGTTTGGATGTTAACTCCATAAAAAAATACGTTGAATATGATAAAAAGGTGCATCCGACAGCGTTTTCTTCATCAATCTAATTTACAAGATCTAAAAAAACTGTATTGTAAATGCCAGGTTTTCTCTAGAAATAAATGTTCTTTAGAAATATACAGATTCGATGTCCAATGAATAAGAGCTATGCAAAAGGTGGTCCAATAAAGAATTGATCTTAGGCCGCTAATTCATTGGCCAATAAGTGTGAACATGCAAGATAAAGACAAAGTTGAAATCCCCCACTCTATAGAATACCTAGGCATTGTACATATAACGTCTAAAACATGGCAGCACTATACGTAACGATTCATATTTCACATATTACTAGGAATTCTACGACGTGCTATATGAAAAATCGATAAAGTATGAAATACATCTTCGATTCATTTTGAATATCACGTTTCAAAGTGCGAATTTTAAATAGCGTATTAAGCTGAAAATTTGTAAACTGCACTTTGCGGTTAGTTGGAGAGTATCAAAATGTAAAATTTTATTTAAATTTGTACAAATAAAATCTTATTTTTTTTACTATACAGTATGAAAATGGAGGTGCGAACTATAACGTTGCAGGAGGATTCATGGCTTATAGACATGAAACAACGAATTGCCGATAAATTATCCAAAATTAAAGTTCATGAGGGAAAAAAACATTTTTCATTACGAAAATTACCTACTAGAAGTTAATAATTGATGTACAAATAGTCAAAATGATTAAGAGAAAACCCGTACTATTTTTTGATGTAGTGAGATAAATCATAATAAACAAGAGATATTTGAAATTATTTTCTAAATACTATTTATTCTGCGAAAAAAAAAAAACAGCTTCAAGCTGAGAAAATAGTCTGTAAAATTTAAGACAGCTGGTTGATATATTTGAAGTTTCGATTCGATTGTAGTCGAGTTACCATACACCCACTATAGGAATATTCCAGAAAAACTGGCAGGAAAGAGGTATACATATCGGCTTTAGCTAAGCCGAGGAAGCAAAGGAGTTAGACGCCTGAGTCATCTGCTCAGAGAGTTTCTAAATTACACTGCCCAACGTTGAAAATGCAATAGAAAGAAGTTGTAGGCAAAAAATTATGGAAATGTCAGGGCAAGCGCACCTTATCGAGCTATGCATATGTGAAATGCGCGGCTCTTCAGCTCATGTAGAATAAGTAATAAGGTGAGGAACTCGCTGAGTGGCAATATTCTCGCTGTTATTGCTACTTGGAAAATAATCGTTGAAAATTTGTTCTTTTCGCAAAGGACGCCTGTAATGCCAGGCCATCATCGACGGAGTCAGTTCCAGCAGACAGGCGAGCTTTCGAGGGGCATGATGATCGGTCTGAGAATGCCAGATTGGTCCTCATGGCAAATCGCAACTGACAGATACCTAGACGCATCCATAGTGCACCGTTTGTGGCGAAAATGGTTGGAGCGTTTGCGACTTGCCGGTGCAGTCAGAGTAACGTCAGCACACATGGATCGATGCATCGGACGGGAGACGGTGGCGGCCGCACAAAGCACGTCTAATGAAATTCTGCAGCATGTGCAAGACACCCTGGATTCTCCCATATCAAGCAAAAACATTTGCCGTCGATTGGTTAGTGATGGCCTGCGCTCATAGCGTCCCTTAAGACTGTCATTAAACCCACAGCATAGACAACGTCTGGAAGGGTACCGAATTAGAGCGATGCTGACTACAGCGATGAAAGGAATGGTACAGGATGGTCTCAGATGAATTACGCTTCTATTTATTCAGTAATAGTCACCGCGTACGAGTGTGGCGTCGACAGGGAAATAGGTCCATTTATGCATCAATTATGGAAAGCCACACCAAGCGACAATGTGGCATTATAGTTTGGGGCGGCATTGTGTACGATTCCAGGTCACCTCTAGTTCGTATTGACAGTACTATGATAGCCCAATGTTATATAGGTGATATGCTGCGACCTGTGACACTTCATTTTCTTCAGGGAGTGCCCTTTATCAGCAGGATAACACCCAATTGTACATAGCTCACATCAGCCAACATTTCCTGCAAGGTGCGCAGCTGCTTCCCTGCTCGCCAGATCTCTCACCAATCGAACATGTTTAGGATACAATTGGACGCTATTTGCAGACCTGTCACCGCTTCCATCAGAAGACCCACTTTGGCAAATGGTATCAAAAGAATGGAAAGCCATTATCAGGAAGTTATCCGTACTCTTATTGACTCTGTGCTTAGACGCGTTGCTTCGTGTATCGCCGTCCACGGTGGTCATACAACCTACTGTCCCGACTTTGATCTCGCTCTGTATTATGCATATCATTTCGAAATAAATATTATTTATTGTTCGTTGCCACCTATCTTCATTTACCGATTTAGTCACTTTCTGGCAACTCCTTGGTGTTGCATTTTCAATGCTGGGCAGTGTATAAAAACTATATTTCTACGTATAAAAGCTTCAAGCTGAAGTATTTGTAATCAATTTGTGTGACAGAGAACTACGAATACATTGTTTAGCAAAAAATTAATATTTCTGTATTGTCAACATTATCGTCAATGTGAAGAAACTCGTAACGCAATACTTCGTTCCAGTAACATATATACATACATATATATGCAAATATATAACTATGTATAAAATCTTGCATAAGCAAGATATTTTGAATTGTATCAGGATTTGCAATTTCTGCTTATACTCTGATTTATTATGTTGTATATTTCTTCCTCAGAAAAATATCTCATTATTTCTTTTCATTCATTAAACTTATGATAATATGACACTTTCTCTAAAATCGAAAGAATTTATCCTTTTCATTCCTGACAATATCTTTTTGTAGTAAATAACAATTGCACAATAAATCATGCATTCATTTTGAGCTTTCATTAAAAATATTATACGTCTAAATTTACATGTCGAAACACCAGCATTTAGAATATGAATTCTGGATTTACTGCTTCCAGGAGCCTTCACAAAGGTAGCTTATTCGCCCGTCCTAAACAAACATTGCATCCCTTTGAATGTTGGCCTTCAGCGACATCGTTTAAAGTGGTGTAAGGTGCAGAAATAGGTATGTAATCAATAGATTTACTTCACTGTCACAAGTAATTCTCAACGCCAATTGATTTAGAGAGAGTCGAGAGGGGTTGATTCCATTAACATCAATGAAAGAGACAATTATGGTCGTCTTGGTGTTGTCATATAGGTAAATGTTATGTTGAATGGGAGGACGAAGCTCCAAGTTCTTGACAAAGGTTCTGTAACCGGAGATTGCTATTGTAAGGCCCTATGTGCATTTGTATCCGACCCTATGTGCATATGTATCCGACCCTATGTGCATTTGTTCTGGAGTGCCATGGGAGTAGACATAAATTTTATGGTGCACACCGGACTCCTGCAGTTCAGCAGCTACTCGAAAGGGTAGAAATCACTCGAGTGTGAATTACTAAGCGTACTCCTTGATTCAAATCCCATAAAACATGCGAGATGATTTGATGAGACACCTTGCGACTCGATTACATCCTTCCGGAGAACACACAACTAAAACAGATACCGATTAAGGAATGTGCAATCTTACTTTAAAATGTTGGACATTCTGCGAAGTATGGAGACTGCGCAAAGCAATCATTGCAGTATGGAAGAACCAATGTTATACAAAGGAACATCTGCTGTTGTTCTCCCTCTTGCCAACCATGTGTAACGGTATTGAGTTCAATAAAGTCTTTTTGTTTGATTCGAAACTGAATCCATTGCAATCATTTTTGCGCAGCTAAGCTTTCGCCATCGTTTAAGTCTCGTATTTTTAAATTTCATGTGGAATTATGGCAACAAACCCTGTTTAAGTTTTGCCAGTGTAATTTTATTATGAGTATGATTCAAATTTTTTCCTGTCTCACAATAACTACGATATTATTTACAACTAAATGAACGTATTTTCTGTAAATTAAATCTTCTTGGCCCTAGTTCAATTTATATATTTTATACATGATTTACCACCTTTACACAGATTAAACTTTACCCTGGAGAAAATGAATACCTAAATTTTGAAGATCAATCTTTTTAGGCAACTAATTTTTCTTTGAAAACTATAAACTTACATTAGATCACTTTCCTATCCAGCCTACCAAAATAAACAAAAATTCAAATAATTTAAAAAAATACCTTACTGAAGTTTAGTACAATTGTAAGAACTTAAATTCTAATCTACTTATAAACATAAGAAAAAAAAAGTAAAAAAGAAAAACTGAGTTTATGCAATAAAATCAGAAGCAAAACTTACATTACTTCGGTTTTCGTTTGGTATAACGAAATACAAACACATAAAAAGTTATGAAAAACTAAGACTGAGTGAAGTTTTAATTTTAACATGAAATTATATATTTTAACGCATAAAAGTACATAACATTGCAATATAATTTAATTTAGTTTTAAAACGATACTTAGCATCACAAAATGAAGTCTCATGGATTATCTCAAATTAAATCAAATGAGGTATAAAATGCTTGAAAGTTTTCTTTAGTCATAAAGTTATCAAATATAGAATAATAATTCTTTTCATTCTCATTTCCAGTTGGCGATGTATTGAGAGAGGCGAAATCTTATTCACAATAGAGGGGAAAAATAATTACAAAATCGGAGAAAAATGTTACATATTGTTATTTAAGTTAAGTTACAGTGTGCAAATTAAGAAAGAAGGGATCTGTTGCCATAAATATTTTATCTCTTTGTGGTTACACAAAGATGACAATTTTAAAAGGAAAAAATAACCACACACACTTCTTTCTTGAACAAAGAAAAGCACTGGAGGGATGAGTTATATTGGTTAAATTAATTACATCACAGTATAAGCAACTTTACAGTGAGTTCAAATCAGTGTTAATGATGTTTTCTTTTAATTGCAAATGCTATAATCAAAATTTCGAAAAGAAGCGTTTATTTCAAGTTAACCTGATATATAAATTTCATTTTACATTTTATGCAACCATTCTCATTTCAACAAAAGAAAATAAAAATCGAAGAGCACAACTAGAATAAAGATTTTATTTATATCAATATATGAAATATGTTGCAATAATGATCATTAAAATGAGTAATACTGTGAGATGACCAGAAATGTAATATTTCGCTAAAATGCTACATTAAAAGATTTGAAAATATTTCAAAGGTCAGAATAAACTCTACTTCATTTAGCAGAGAATTAAAATAACATATGATTGTAATACAATGTAATGTTTATAGAATTAGCGCTCAAAATGAAAGAGTATGAGTTTTAGGTTACACCTTGCATTATATTGAAATAAACTTCTCAGATAGAATACTATTTTGGAGAAAACTGAGGAATGAAATGAAATCGATGAATAGAAAGAAATATTGGTAAACTTTTCCCCTTATAATTGAAAAATTGATTAATATATTTTGTCATCTATGAAATAATTCCTTAATACAATTACAAAAAATAAGCAATAAAATAACTGTTTCAAGTATTAAATGATTTATTTAAATTTTGCAGAGATATTTATATTGGTTCAATGTTAATTAATCAATTAGAATCGAACTGTTTACTCTTTTTGTTTGCTTCTATTTTCATTACAAATTTATAAAAATGATATTCAGAAATTCTGTCATTTCTATTCTACCATTAAATTATATTACAATAATAACCAATTTGTTAACATACAATATTTGAATAGCATTCATAATCACGAGAAGTCAAAATAGACTGTATATGAATGAATTCTAAAATTAAGTATAGTGGTGAATTTTTGAGTGAAAAAATCACCATTCATTAAACTGTGTAACTGCTATTTTGTACTCTCAGATTGTTTACTTCAAAAGTGTATTTGAATATGCATATAGTTAAAAAAAATACAGTTAAAATGTACTTAAGTAATTAAGAATTGTTTAAAGTAAAAAAATGAATTTATTAATAATTAGAACACTTTTTGTTGAAACCTAAATAAAATAGTATCACAAAATGTAGCTTATATTATGCACCTATCAATTCGTTCACAAAGCTTTCTATTTTATCTTCATCCTGTACCCCAAGGAAACCTTTTTGTGGCTTGCCATTTTTAAATCCTAACACAAAAGGAACTCCTTGCACCTATTAAATAAAAATAATAATTTTATACATTTACACATTAAAATAAATAATTAAGAAAGATTTACATAGTTAATTTTCAAGTAAAATGCAAAAAATCAACAATAAAAACTTAATTAAAAATTATACTCATAAAATGACATTTGATAAACAAAATATTTACCAAACATTTTTTCATAGTTAATACATACATCATATTTCATAGCAAGCTCTGAATTAGCATCAATATCAACTTTGGCTAAGTGAATTTTATCAGCAACTTTTCCAACAATTGTTTCAAGTCTAGGCTCTAATATTTTACATGGTCCACACCAGCTGTAAGAAAAAATTTAAAATATAATGAAGAAACAGAAAAAATACAATATTTTCTTTTGTATAAAACTATATAATAAGAAAATACAAACAACATATAAAACATTTTTTTAATGCATTTAGATAACATACTTGGTTAATCTTGCAACAGGATCTTATTTTATTTGGACACAATTTAAATACAGTATTTGTCAATAAATGGTTGAAAAATTGAAGCAAAAGTACTTCAGATGAAAAATAATAAGCAAAACCTCAGTTTTAGTTACTTTAAAATAAAGATAAACATTTTAATCATTAGCAAAACCTAATATGCTACACTGGGATGTGTATTGCAGATACTTGTAAGTATAATAAATTATTATATATTTAATGCGGTAATTGGTTTCTATCAAACATGACATGGCACAGCCAATGAAAAGGAATTAAGAAATGAAACTCCTGTGGAAGTAAAAAAAATTGGAACATAGATAAATAATTGAAATGGATAAAGGATTCAATACATCATATCTGTTAAATTTTGATAAAAATGTAGTAAAAATTAAAAAAAAAAGGTTTGAAATTTATGATTGCAAGTGAAAATGATAAAAAGAAACCAGAAGTACAAGTAGGGATTTTATTAAACATTATTGGAACTGTTAAGAGTTCCATCTTGATGTTTATTATACTTTTGCGATGAATAGAAAAAGAAAATTCATGTTTGAAGAAATTTGAGGAATATTGTATTCAAAGAAGTAATGAACATGTAGGTAGTCATATTTTTTATAACCAATCACAAGAAGCGAATGAAAATTTTTGACGATTTCTTCCTCACTTTAAAGAAATTAAGTGTGGCATGTAATTTTATTGATCTAAAAGGGAGTTTAATTAAACAAAGAATTATATTTCAAATTTGAAACAAACAACTAAACTATTGATTGTTATGTGAAATTGGTCTTACTTAAGAAAATGTATTAAATGTGTAATGCCCATGAAATTGCAAAAACTTAATTTAGAACTTGTAATGATAAAAAAGTTGTAAAAATAATAAAAAAAAAGAAAAAATCATAACAGCATTCTATGTCCAAGAAAAAATTGCACTTTGATAATCAAAATAATTCAGGTAATTTTAGTTTTTGTGATAAGATGCTTGGAAAACTAGCGTAAAATGAAACTAAAGTATGCAGAAAATGCGATAAATCACCCATTTAAAACTTAAATTCATTATTTTTAAACATTTGATTCATCAACGTAATATTCAAAATCTGAATCATTTTCATTTATAGCCTATTTGAATCACCACAGTCATGCAAAATAATTATTTTTTATTTTTCATGCAAATATTACATATTTTGTTAAATGAAGTATTTTAAGTATTTTATTTATGAAGTACATTTAAAACTTAATTGTACTTCATTTAACAAAATATGTAATATTTGCATGAAAAATAAAAAATAATTATTTTGCATGACTGTGGTGATTCAAATAGGCTATAAATGAAAATGATTCAGATTTTGAATATTACATTGATGAATCAAATGTTTAAAAATAATGAATATATTTTAGAAATAAATAAGAATAAAATTTGTAATGACAAAAAAGAATGGTATGAAAACATGAAAATAATAATTCTAAATATTTACATATAAAATTTGGTACTGGTGTTCAAGGTAATGCATTTCCATATCATAAATTCAAAGAATTAATCAAATTTAAAGACTCTGTTATTACAAAAAAATCTAATACTATTCTTTTTAATTATAACGGTTCTAAAATTAAGGTAATAGGAAAATGAGATTTATTGTGTGAAACTGTTAAAGTAATTAAAAGTAATATAACTTTCAAAATAGTCCAATGTAATCTAAATTTTTATTTACCCACTTTAGTAGATGTAAAGAATAACTGGTGTGAAAATATTCAGCATTTTAGATGCTAAAAATGTATTTTGTCAAATTTTATTATTGGAAGCAAGTGTAAATCAACCACTTTTAATACTGTTTCGAAGATATTGGTTCTTGGGATTACCACATGGTATCAGTGCAGGACCTGAAATTTTCCCTGTTTCATTGAGATATTTTCTGGCATAAAAATAATAGATTTATATAAATAATATTTTGATTTGGGGGAGAAATGAAAAAGAGCAAGATATGTAACTCAAAATAGGGTTGAAAGAGCTAAAAACAAAAATGTTAAATTTTATTTAAGAAAATGTACCTAAATTTGAAATGGCTAAAATAAAATATTTAGGGCATACTTTTTCAAAAGATGATCTTTACCCAGATGAGGATAAAATTAAAGCAATAACAAAAATAACCCCCCTTAAAATGCAAAATAATTAGAAACTATTTTAGGTAGGATAACCTGTGCTTCGAAATTTATCCTTAATGTTACACCAATTAACTATTTTAAGAGATTTACAAAAAAACAATAATAATTGTAGCTGGGGCACTGGTCATGATAAATGTTTTTCTGAATTGAAAAGTATTTTAATGTCAAATACATTTCTACAGTGTTTTGACTCTTCAAAGCCTACAACTATATCTGTTGATATACTTGTAGCTTATGCTACAAGTTGGTTTGGTTGGCTTAGGAGCTGTGCTACTGCAAAATAAGTTACTTGTTGTAGCAATTTGTTAATAAGTTTCTTATGTATCAAAAACTTTAATTTATACACAAAAGAATTATGCACAAATCAAAAAAGAAACTTTGGTAAATGTAAGACTGTGAAAAATTTTATCAATTTCGGTTTGGTAAATCATTTAGCATTGAGACATTACAAGCTTCTTGAGGCAATTTTTGAAAGTCTTTAGATAGATATCCTGCTAGATTACAGTTGATGCAAATATATTCATAGCCTTATGATTTTAACCTTGTTTATAAACTTGGGAAACAACTATATTTTATCTGATACAGTGTTACAATGGTACGTAGAACCATGACTTTTTTATGGAGAAATTGATTCACATGTTAACACAATCATACCAAGTCTTTCTATATCCAATTCTAAATCGCAACTGTATCAGCCTGAAACCAAAGGACTGAAAAGTAAATTGTTTCAAAACTTATTTTTGACAGTTGGCTGAACGATATAAACTTGTTCAGCTTTGGCTAAACTATATTTTAGTGTCAGTGAAAAATTAATACTGCAAACAGATAAAAAAAAAATTCTTGGGTAGTTGTTGCCATAAGTTTATGAAAGGATATACTGAATAAAATCCAGTAATCATCTGGATATAAAAAATAAAGCAAGAGATAATCTTTTTTGGTCGTGAATAGAAAAGGTTATTGGAGCCGATACAAAATTTCTTTATAGAAAGCGAATTCTAAAGAACCATTAATACCAAAAGATGTAGTGTATGGTCCATGGGATTTTTTTTTCAACCAATCTGTTTCATTTGTGAGTTGAAAACATTCCATTGTAATTGATTATTTTAATAAATATATTGGAATCGCAGTTCCATCTAAACGAGCAAGTTTGGCTATTAAACTTTTAAAAAATATGTTCACATGTTTTGAATATTAAAATTCTTTATTTAAATAATGGAACTTATTAAATTTTCACAAATTGGAAAAATTCTATAACTTAAAGTATATAACACAGAATCTCTGATTTCCTCAATCAAATAGTATGATGGAAAGAAATATAAAAACTTTAAAATGCATGTAGAAAAAAGTTGATTTAGACGGTAAAGATAGTCCATTTGGAATATCAAAACATATCTACATCAAATGATACTTGATTGGTTTTTGAATTGAAGATTGGAAGAAAAATGTATGGAGTAATGTCCCGAAAAGAATATCTCTTCCATCACATTAAAATGACAGTACCCAAAACCCCAAAGTCTCTTTAAATGTCAAGATATACACAATTTTTACTGTTATGAAGATGCTGAACATTTGCCTCTTTTAAAAATATTGAAGTTTTTCATTAAAAAATGGTTTAAACAGAGAAAATCAATCTACAAAAGTTTTAGACAAGATTGAAAAGCTATGATTATTTAAACTAATAGAGAATATGGTAAGACATTAGTGGGAAAAAGGACATGCATTCTCAATAGTCCAAATATCCAATGTAAAGTAATGAGTAAGCTTGCACCTATAATATATGGGTCAACAACAGATATTTTGCCTTCTGATGATGATATAGAGACATTGAACTTTTTCACTCTGGCTAACTGATTACGAATCATTCATATTTAAAAGACTGTGTAAACTGGATGTTATAACTATATTTGAATTTTAATTACTTTTTTAATCCTTTTACATTTTTATAATTTATTTATATCTTGTTATATTAATAAGTTTATTGTATTTAAAAAAGGAAAATGTCATATGTAAATCTTAATCATACAACTGTAACCATCATATAAAGAGTGATTTTCCAATTTTGTCCATTCCAGTATCATTAGCAAAACATAACATTTAACACTGGGATGTGTATTGTGAATACTTGTAAATATAATAAATTTATTATTGCATGTTTAATGTTTTATTTCATTTCTCTCACGCATGAACATCAAACAGGTTGAAATTCCTTAAGTGACCAAGCATTAGAAAGAAGAAAAAGGCTTGTGATATATCCTAATAATTTGAAAGAAAATTCAAATTATCTGAAAACTTCATGTGACATTAACATAATATATATAATTGCAAAATTGTGCAGCCAAACTCCAAACCATATCTTAGAGTTAATGAGTTTAAAATCCTCGTCTGTCATCAAGTACCTCAAAATTTTGAACCAAAATCAGGTGACGATCATATCTGAGTTAGCACCTTTCTCTTCACATCCACATCACAGCAGCAGGAAGAATTTAAATGTCATTGATTAATATGGATAAAGTGAAGGAGAATGTGTGTGTGTGTGTGGATAACTATCCAATCACTCCTGAAACAAGTAAAACCTCACTTTGCTAAACTTGCAGGGAGTGCCATGAAGCTACGGAGCCATTGGGACTCCTATATATACAGGGATTGGGCAAAATAATATGAACATTTGCGACAAAATAGTAATCGAAATAATCTTTTAGTACACCTCTATTCTTTAGCGATATAAGGTACAACTTAGCTTCTGAAAAAATACACTCATCAGTCTGCTACTAGCAGTCATAAAAGTCAGGCTTAAAATATACTTTTTTAATTTTTGCGTTATGATTGACCCTTCTGGAGCCTCAGTAATGAAAATGGCTACTCTTTTCGATAGAAATTGGGGAAACAGTGTCAATTGATTTCTGATAGCAATCTTTATGTAGTCATGACAAAGCTGAATGTACACTACTGTTCTAAATAATTGGGGCAAACACAACAATTCTTACAAATGTTATTTAATTGGTATATGTTAATTTACATGTATGATAAAGTAATCTAATAAAGAATATGTCCATTTCTAGGTTGAATGAGATCCTGCTAATGGTTTAGCATGGATTCCACTAAATAAGAACATAAATTTTTGATCTTGTGATAATGCGCGCGAAACTTAACTTTTTTAACATACTCAATCATTGTTTCCTTTGTTGAGCAATCCACTTTATTCATATGTTTCTTTACAATGCTCCAAAATTTTTGATGGGATTTACATCAGAAGAATTACCATGACAATCAAAAACCATTAATTTCTGTTCATGCAAAAATTTCTTTGCTACCTAAAAGTTATGGCATGGAGTCAGATCTTGTTGAAAGATACCAACACCACTAGCAAATGTAAGCATCACAAGCAAAATTTTCCTATTATAGAAATGTACTTTGTAGAGTTCATGATCACTTCAATCAGTACTAAGCTGCCAGGTCCTCTAAAAGTAAAATAACTCCCAAGCATCTGTTTTTTAGGGTGCTTAACTATTTGTAGAAGATGTTGTTCCCTTATGTATTCTCCATAACTTTGCCTAACAAACCTTGTTGAACTCCTTGAACAAAAAAGTGCGTTTTGTCACCGAATAAAATCTTTTTCCAGTCTCATTAAGTCTAGGATTGGTATTTCCTAGCCAAATCCAAACATTTTCTCTCTCTTCATTATAGATTATAATAATTGTTTTTGATTCATTTTCTTGTATATCTCTCAGATTTAATAAGCCTTCGTAAACTGTCACTGAATCCCTATTTACAAAAGTAGCATTTAAATCTCTCAAAAGATCTGTACTTATTTTGCGAGGATGCATTTTACTATTTGATATAAAAAATTTATCTGTATGAGATGAGGTCTTGCATTTGCATCCACATTTAGTCTTTCGTTTTAGAGACTCTACCAAAATTCTTTTGCTGATTAATAATTCTATAAACACTGAATTTTTCAACTTCAACTGCTGTAGCAATATCTCTTACAGTCATAGAAGTATGCTGACTAAGGTTAATAATTATAGTCTATTTCCCAGAAGTGATATCCGTTTTTCAAACACATGTCAAAAGCAGGCAATTTAAGCAATCCACTATTTCTTACAGCAATCAAACTGCAACTGAAGGAAACAATTTCGACATGTAATGATGATGTGGTCAAACTGATTTAGATTAGTCAAGGATAGTTCTACATTGCAAGAACATGCAGTTAAAACTGGTTTGAAGTAGAAAATTCTTGAGAAAAAATATTTTTTTAAAAAAACAGCACCTATCACAATTAATTTGCACTTTAATTTGATTTAGTTGTTGATACCAACTTGGTATGTTATATATGATGTATTTGTAAAGTGTTAATCTTCTTTTGATTAACTGAAAGAAAATAATTATAAAAACTGATTTATCTCTATTTTACTGACTGAAAAGAAATAGTAGCACAGATTTTTTAGTTATTTTATGTGTTGTAATATATGATCATTGTAAAATTTTTGAAATTAGCTTCTAGTTATTAGTGTTGTAATATTTATATTGTAAGTAATCATATTGAAACGTTAAAAGTTTCGATATTTGAAATCATTGATAAACTGAGATTACGACATTTGAATTCCAAGTTAGAATTCAATTAGGATTTTGAGAATTGGTTATTGTATGAAGTAATTTAAGTTAACAAGATAACTATGCAGCATTTGGCACAAAAATGGAAAATCACACCAAATCTGAACCAACTTGTAAGATATTACCAATTGAACTTAAAAAAAAGAAGGATTTTCTGGTCAAGTGATTTTTAATTTAAATACTGAACTATATAATAATGATTTTTCTAAGAAGAGAACAGCACAAATGTAAATAACATTTAATAATTCAGAAAAAACAGGAAACAAACTATAAAAATCTGACATCAAGTCTAAGCAAATTTTTTTAATATCTAAGACATTAAGATCATTTATCCCAACTTGGAATGATAAGTTTTTAGTGTAGTTTTATTTTGGTAATTTACTGTATATAAAGAAATATACAATTGTTTATTCTATTTGGAAACTGGCTAAGAGTCTCTCATTTAACATTGCTGTCTTTAGTTATTTAATAATTAATTTGGTACACTATAATTATCTTGAGATGATTGATAATCATACAAATGATTTAACCAAACTTTTTTTTCTCAACTCATTTACATAAATTTTACAAGATAAATATTTGTTCTTCATAGCCACTACAAATAAAGTAGCTGTTAACTTAATGCAACTTTCTACAATCCAATTTTTTGTAATATTTGAATATTGCAATTTTAAGAAAGACTATCTTAATTTACATACAATTTCATATTTTCACTAACTCCTACAACTAGGTGTAGCTGATAAATGAGTCAAATGCATTGATTACTATGCTAGAATGGATTCTTTCACACAACTAGTTTGATATGAGGGTGAGTTATTTGCAATTATATTATAAATATCTGTTACAAAATTGATATGCATAAGAATTTAACTGGATTCTTTATAAACTTTGAATCTTATAGAATGTTTTTAACATTTAAATTTTAATTATGGTTGAAAACTTACTTTAGAATTTTATTCAAAAATTTATTTTAGAATTGTTTCAAAGCTTATTTTAGAATTTTATTCAAAAATTTATCTCAGAACTCTTACACTTTTGTCAGCATCTATATATTGCAAATAAAAAAGGGAATTTGTATACTTGGAGAAAAGGGAAAACATTTTTGTTCAATTCTTCTTAAACTGAATAGCTTCAGAAAGTTATGATAGATTAAAATGAGACATTCTATGTAGCAAATTGTCATACTTATCAGACATGGTGTAGAAATATTTGAAGTAAATTTTCTGTTTATTTAAAAATAATAATAAAAAGTCTCATTGTAATATTAATGTAATTGTTTTTATAATGAGTGCAACTGTTTGATTAATTAAAAAAGGAATATTTTAAAAATCAGTATTGCTCATGTTATTGTGATATCGTTCAGTAGTTGAATGCTGCCTGTTTGCATGATATGGAATGTTTATTAGGGTTAAATAATAATAATTATAATAGAAAATGTTTATATATATTTTATTGAATACAAATAAATGTTGTTATTTTGTAATTATTAAATACTTTATATTTTCTGATATGCATTTGAATGAATTAATTTTCTAAATCTTTTTTTCAAAAGAAATTTCTAAATTTTTTCATAATTAATGAAAATATTTAATTGTATCAGTCTCATTTGTAGGTAAATTATACAAATCTAGAGCTGAAACATAATTTTTTTATCATATAATGTATTAGAATTTCCTAATACATGATAAACATTGAACTGCCCCAAATAGCAGATTGCTATAAAAATATATTTGAATGAATTCATGACAATAAATTGCCGGTCCCTCAATGATTTTAAATATATGAAACAGGCAATAGCATTAACTAGAGTAAAAATGACTTCATTGTATTTTAAATTATTTCCAGAACTTGATATTTGCTCTACTATTTACGATATGATGCGATAAAACGGATAAGCATTTTTGATACTATTCCATTATACACATGCAATAAACCATCAAAGCTATTTCTAAGTAGTTTCTGTCAAAAGCAAATTTTAATGTTCAAACAAGTTTTGTCAATAAATAATAACTATTTAGTTTATAAATGCAAATAAAATGTTTATACTATTTTTAAGTAATTTTTTAAAATGTAATGCTTTTTAAACAATACACGATGCAAATATTTACAACAATAATTGCAATTTCTTTCTTTCCAATTACAATTATTATTAAAAAGGAAATGAAATTGTACCAAATTTTCAACACTGTACAGCTTGCTATTTTAAAAATCATAGCACATGCTTATTGCTTTTATAGATACTTATTGTCATAAAAAAGAAAGAAAATAGGGACCTCAAAGCATCAGTGAAGTATTTACAATATTTAATTGACATGAAAATTATGGTGTAATAAGTTAAATGAAAAATATCGCCTTAGAGTAAAGAACTGTACAAAGGATAAAGTGCACCAAACTGGCATAATGGTTTGGAATGTGATTACAAGATTTTCCTTTTATGACTTAAGGTGATCGTATGACATGCAGGAAATTTATTTTGTGTGCAACCCTTGCGTTTAATGAGTTATTTTATTTGTTTACAATTTAAGAATTTGCTACATTAATGTTCCCATTATCGAACTTAGAATTTTTTATCTGGAATTAGTTATATTATATCGAATTTTCAGAAGATATATTGTTTATAATTTTTTAAATATTGTTTCAAATATTTGAAAACTCTATTGTTTGAATTTTTTAAACACTATATTACTTCAAATTTTCATTTGGTTGGCCAATGAAAGATCTGTATGGGGTACTAATCATGTGCCCGATCAGTTAAGATCTCAGAGTATGTATGGTGGCGAAAGCATAAACAAAATACAGTAGATTTCTTTGAAGCTCTTAAAAACATTTTTTCAAGGCCAAGTGAGTTATTTTATTTTTCATTAAAATTTCATTCAGAGCAATTATTAAAAACTCTAGTTTTTATAAAAATGCATGTTTACATAAGTAAATATATCTTTAACTAAGCTTTACTGAGTGTTAAATTGGGCCATAGGTCAAATTTTTAATTAACCGGGCATGTGACGCCCGGTTAATTAAAATTTGAGTTTCAAAACAGGAATTCGAAAAATCGTGAAATTTCAAAGATGAACTTTGAACGCGATTAGTATTGGTAGCTGGATATTGTGCATAGTGACATAATTTAGGTTGGTGACAGCGCTGTGGAGTGCTTGGGGCGAAAATTGGAAATTCCACCATACCTGTACAGCACCGTTGTCTTTTACCAAAAATATTTTTGTGTTTGATTTGACATTTATTAGAGAAATAATATTTACTTTTCTTAAATAATTCTCATTACTTATTTCAGAACATATTTCTAGAAAAATATTCTTTAGTGTTACCCTTGGCAAAAATTGACGAATTTTTTTTTACACTAAAAATGTTTGGAGAAACAAAATGGAGCTAAAAATTCTAGGTAATGATATACACAATATTAAAAAAAATGTATCATCATATACAACATCATCTAATTGGCACCAAAACTTAATCCTAATATCCGTAATACGATGGATTTGGCGACATTAAGATTCGGATTGCATGTTTATGTAGTGCTATTTTGAGATTACCAATTTTTTTAATATAGAAAGCTTGTATATACTGATGGTTATGAATCACATGAATTTCACCATTGGTGACATTTTTCTAAACCGCATACACTAGGATTTTACCAGCACCAAATTGGGATAAACTGAGTAAACGGTCTCCATTTGCCAAACGGGAAAAATCGCCAAATCTGGTAAAATTTGGTGATTTTTTTTCCTTGCCAAAAGTGATTAATTGCCAAATGTGTCACCAAATACAGTGTCAGAAATCTTGCTGCCATACATGCTGGAAATGCTTGCCATTTTCATTTTGGATTTTTTTATTAGATGTAAAGCTCGGTAATTTAAATCCTGTTTTTTCATATTTATATTTTTTTCACTTCGGATTTAGTGCGAATATAAATATTGTCTTTTATATTCCCATTTTTCCTTTCAGTGTGGATATAGTGCCAGAATTTCAATCCTATTTGTTTTGTATTTCACTGTGGATATAGTGCTGGAATTTCAATACTGTCTTTTATATTCCTTTTGAAATGAGGCAGCTGATAAATTGGCAAAGGCTGGCTCAAATCTACAACAGCCTTCTCCAGCCTTGGAGTACCATACTGTTAAAAGGCTTATTAAGTCAAATATAGCCTCCTATCGTAGAAATATTTACAAGATGTGCATAAAGGAGAAAGCATGGGCTTCCTTACTAACAAAGCCTATTCCGTGTAACCTCCACAGAGCTGTGGGAGTGGCAAATTTTCGCCTTAAAACTGGGCATGATTATCTGCAAAAACACCTTCACCGTTTGGGTTTGAGGGACTCTCCAATCTGCCCTTTTTGCGGACTAGAGGATATGACTGGTGACCACCTTTTCACTTGCCCTGGACTTTCGGACGTCGCAGATAGAAATTCTGCGGAAGATGACTTTTCATTCACCTCAAGATTGTATTGGGCTGCCCGACAGAGACTGATGGTTGAAAAACCAAGGTCGGGCGTACGATAAAAAAAATATATTCCTTTTGTATTTAGCTGTGGATATAGTGCTGGAATTTCAATACTGTCTTTTATATTCCTTTTGTATTTCACAGTGGACATAGTGCCAGAATTTCAATCCTGGCTTTTATATTCATTTTATATTTCACTATTAATATCATTTCAGAATTTAAACTCTGACTTTTATACTCAATTTGAATTTTGCTGTGCAAGTAGAGTGCTGAACGAAAAATGAAGGTAAGAATTTTATTTTAATTATTTTCTGCAGCCATAGAATTTCTAGAATTGTATGTTAAATTTCCTAGTATTTAAATTTCCAATAATGAACGAAATTATAGAACTGTTGTATTTTTTAAATTATTCTAGACTTGTCTACATTTATGTAGTAATGATTTGTAACCTTCTATCTTAAATCACTGAAATTCATTATTTTACTTATTTTTTAACTAGATGTTATTAAAAGCAATTATTTTTACTACTTTATTTCCTTTAATTTTAATTCTGATATACTTTTTAAATAGAATCTTTAATAAATTTTTATTGCAATTACTCTTTTCTTGTATACCGTTAGGTTTAGCAATTGAAAATTCAATTTTAACAACTCTAGTGTTTACGTCATCGCGATGAAATTAAAAAACATTTTGTTCCATTTCAGCATTTTACTAGAAATTTTTGCAAGTTAACTTTGTAAGATTTTTTAGTGTGTTTTAAATTTGCTTGACAGTTTGGATAATTAAATTCCAGGTTGTATTCCTCTTTTTCATTAATTTAAAAATTTAAATTGAATTTAAAGTTACTGTTTAAATCTGTGTAGATACATTCTTTCTTTAGTTTAAGTATATGGCATTCTTATAATTTATATTGTTACCTTAAAATACTATATAATTTGTATATACATTTTTAAAATTATTGTTTCTGTATTTAATTTCTTAAGGATATTCTATTTAACAGTTTAATTTGTACTTAAAAATATATATGTATTATTTTCCGAATGTTGCTTTATTTCTAATTGTTATTTGTGTACGGATTCTTCTGGAATTTTCGTTAGAATTCGTTTTTTCTTAAAACTGATGTTTACTTTTTTGAAGTTCCCATATTTTCCTTATTTGCATTCGTTTTCAAAGTAATTTCTTTTTTTCAGCTCCGTCGTTCTTTTCGAAATATTTTTGTGAATCAAAATATTTTATCGAAATCAAAATATTTAGTCGAAATATTTTTGTGCTTTGTTTTAATCAAAAAATTTCATGGATAATTTAGCATATCAACTTTATTATTTTACCATTGATGTTTGAAAGCTATAAATTTGCGTTTTTTGTTAATTTTGTAAAATTACTTGAGTATTTTGATCGATACAAATAATGTATGAAATATTTGTCACTAATTCAGCCATTTTTCCTCCCGCTCTTTTTCCCGATCGGAAATTCGTCATAAGTATGACGTCATACGGCCTTGGCGACTTTTTGAAAATTTCGCCAAGGGTGACCGTACAGTAAATTTTAACCATTTTTCGCCAAGCTGAGAACGTTAGACTAGTTTTACCCCGAATTGGATAGAAACCAAGAGGTACCTTAAAGCACTCCATATTTCTAATTATTTGTTTATTAGATATCAATGAAATATTGTAGTAATAGAAATACTTGAATAAAATATTAAAATAATCATCAAACCTTGCTTTGAAATCAATAACAACAGGAAGATCACTTTTTACGACTTTTTCTTCAAAGTCATTTTCATCTTGTATTGTAAAGACTTTATTTCTGACAGTTGATGTAGATAAGTTAGAATTTAGTTTCGAACAAATTAATGCTCTTCTAAAAACATTTCGAGATATTATGTTACTCAGCACAGCCATGATGTTCTTAAAAATCTTTTAAAGATAATTTTCTGATTCTGATACTACCTAACCTAATTTGTTATTAAGTAGTTTGTTTTGTTTCTTTGTATATTCGTAAGTTTCGGCTAAACACAGCCAACCACCTTTTTATTTTAAAATGTGATCAAGTAACGGAACCAACAACTAAACTGGCACATTCTTCAACAAACAACAACACCACTTCAGTGGATCAAAACTCCTAAGTATAACCTTGGAGAAGGGACACAATCATGTAAATCTTTCTGTAGACTGGAATGTCATTTGAAGCAAGTTATCTCCTAGAAATTTACGTCTTCTTTGCACAAAGATATCAGTTTCTAAATGTCACTCGAGTAATGCAAAAACGTATTCATTCAAAATATTGTTATATAGTCCATGGAAAAAATGTTGTTTGGCGCTTGAAGCTTGCAATAATAGTCTGACAGTCAAAGATATGCTCTAGAATTACTCTTGGATTTGTACACAAAGTTTACAAAAAGAATTTGATCTGGATTTATTTTGCGGAGATAATTCCCTTCTCTTGAAATAAACAGTACGAAATCTTGCTATTATAGACGAAATGACTTTGGGTAGTTGAATTTTGGGATCAGTTATTTTAAATTTTATTCAACAAAGTGCTTCCAAATTTGCATCTTCCAACAACGGAGGGCTGGTCCAAGATTCAAGCTTCTTTTATTAAAGTATCGGTGTACTCATTTCTCATGTGGATAGAGATCCACCGAAAAAAGCGAGTTTTTTAACATTTGATAAAGAAGGACATTTATTTCTTCAATCAAATTTGTTTCTCCATTTTAGATGGTTTCATATGCTGATTTTGTTTCGGAGCAAATGACCGGTTACTCCACAGAAACATAAAATTGCTCTAAATGTTATAGAGGATTATACCAGTTTGGATGTATATCTCTTCCTTTGGCAATAATTTAAAATTATGTGGCAGTTGGCAATGTTGAGTATCAGAGATAGGCAGCCGGAAAAACCGGAAACTAACGAAACAAACGTAAAATAAAACAAATAAACAAACAATCCACGTGTAATATACAAAAATGTCTTGACCTTAAGTTTGTTGTGCAATAGCAATCAATAGCAATGATTTGATAGTAGTAACCTTAAGAGGTTTCACACATGCTTGACATTGTTTAATATATCTCGCACTTCAGATTGCTTTTTATACTTATCTTGGATTCAAAAGACCAATGCTTGGAAATGTAAATAAAAATGATATATATTTATATAAATGTAATATGGAGAAAATTCAATATCGGTGAATAGTTTTTTTAAAATAATTTCTCACGATATATTAATAAAGCAGGGAAACAAATGAAAAATATTTGCCGCATAATTTATATAAAAAGAAAAGATCTTTCTTAAATTATTTCCTTTTGAAGTCATTTTGATCAATTACAAATCATCCAAACAATAATATTTTATGTAATGGAAGTTTCAGAAATTAGTGAACCGGCTTTAAAGAAAATCAAGCTTCAAAACGGAGATTCCAAGGTATGGTATTAATAATAATTATGTTACTGACTGGGATTAATTTGTGCATCATTTATTACAAAATGGATTTTTTGGATAAAATTTATTTGCTCAAATTAGGTCAAGACAAATTCGATAGAAAATGGTAATCAAGTGAAAAATCTCAAAGTAGGATCCAGAAAAAGTCAAGTATGTGTTAAGTTTTGTAATGTATAGAAATAAGTAAATTCTATCATTTATTCATTGTGTAATATTTAAAGAGTTGTCTTGATTCTGAAAAGAATTAAAAAATTATGTGGACATTTAGTAGCAATCTTCATTACATTTATTCAATAATACAAATCTTAAAGTATATATTTTAAATCTATCAGAAGATAGACTGCTGTTCTTGGAAATTTCAATATGAGATATAACTAAGTATATATAGACAGATAGATATAGAAGGTCCAAGAATCGAATTGATAAATGTTTTATTTCTGCTTACTTAATTGTAGTTATATAAAATAAATTTTTCTTAACTTTCATAAAAGTGTATTTTTTATTGAAAATAATTTTCTTTAATGGTGCTCAGAATATTTATTATATTTATTATTAATATAAGGATAATTTTTTTCTGAAGACATTTTTTTTCTTAGCATCTTTTGTATTGATAACCTAAATAAAAATAATTAATAACGCAATTTTAATGAACTCTATGAACTGCCTTGTGCATCTGCATAAATTACTACATTGTGCAAACTTCATTACTTTAAATGATTTTAATTTAATGGCAGTGAGGCAATGTTTTAATTAAGTTTCTGTGAATTTGTTATTCTAATTTTTTTTAATGTATGCATTTATTTTGGGAATATATAGCATTAAATAAAATCTTGCATTTTTTTATATTTTTTGCAATTTATGTTTTATATGTAATGTATGAAAGAGAAGGTATTTTTATTTTAATTTGAATATTTTGATTTTACATCAGTTTCCAAAATTAAATTACACAAAAAGTTCATATAGTATTTGAAGTTTTTAATATTCTATTATCATAAAAATTGATATTCATATAATGTCACAAATATATTTGTTCATAAAATGTTCAAGTGTAGATTTAAAATTCTTCATGTGGGAATTGAGTTTTAATCATCTCAACATTTCTTTACATTTTTCTAACTTTTCATTACTTTTGAATTTAATTGTATAAGATAGTTAAATATCTTATAAGTCTTCAAAATTAAGACAAAATCAAAGTATCCAAATATTTTTTCTTTGTAAAACTAAATTAAATGTTTGCAAATTCTTCTGTCATATCTGTAAGGAGTATCAAATCAGCAAGGCAGATTAAAATGCATTTCTAACTCTAGCTATTATTCTGATATTATAACTTTTTCTTTTACTTTTTTCAATATTGCAAGATGTATAAGAGTTCCACAAAATGGCTGATGATTTTATAAATTGATATTATTTTACAGCATAAAATAAATCACTAAACAATTTAGCTATTTCATTATTCCCTTGCAACCAATCTAAATATTTTTTGAATTTATGTGTTTTGGCATTTTTTAAATTAATGTTCATTATCTACAAAGTAATCATCAACACAATGTGTGAAGAGTCACAATGTTTGACAAATATGAACTCATATTTGTCAAACATTTTAAATTTTGAATCTCCTTGCAAATTACACGAATTAATTAGGTTCAAAAATAATAATTAACTTTGATGTGATTTGAATGAAGGTTTATTGTAAACGTTAATTGGTTTCATATTGGACTTATATCTTTTATATTTTCATTTCAGTTAGCTCTCTTTCAGACAAATTTTGTTGTGGATATGCTAAGACAGCATTATAAAAACATTGAATATGATATTGTGACAATGAATACAATTGGAGATAAAACATTAAATGTAGCACTCTCAAAAGTAAGATTTTTATTGAATAAAAAACTAGCTAGTTATATCACTTATGATTGACATTTTTACTCATTTATGCTAATGATAATTAAACAATTATTTGGTAACTTAGAGATTAAATACTTTAGATAGGAGAAAAAAGTCTGTTTACTAAAGAGTTAGAAGTAGCCTTAGAGAAACAGGAAGTGCACATGGTTGTTCATTCATTAAAAGATCTGCCAACAACATTACCTGAAGGAATGGTTATAGGGGCAATATGTCGGTAAATGTTTATGTATCTCTAATAGTAATTATTTTCATTATGTTTACATAAATATATATATTGAGAGATTTTTGGATGGGTAAAATTTTAAGCTAGCTTTTTACTTTGTTTTTTTTATAGCAATTTTAGGTTAATTTGTCATTGACTATTATGTTCATATAAATATATGTTTAAGAACTATTGAACTAACATAATTATTTGTACTTAAATACTGGAAATAAAATGTTTCTATAATAATTATTAAATCAGTTGTATTAAACAGAATATTTTTGTTGATCGCAAATCAAATTTTGGGGAGTACTATATGTCAGAATTTATTTAGTTATTTTCAAAAATCTATTCAACATCTTTTACAGAACACAAATGCTAAATCAGTATGAGAGTCTTATTTAAAAGTTATAAATTTCATTTCTTTATTTTTTCAAAAATAAGTCATTATTTTAAAAAATCCTTTTTGGTGTCTGAAATAGAGAGGTGTAACAATATGAAAGAGATGAAACAATATGAAAATAAAGATATGACCAAGTTTCATTTATTAAAAATTAAGATGAATTTTATGGTTAATGTAGTTACCAAGTTAAAAAAAATTATTGAAAATGTCAAAAATTATCTTTTATTTATCATTATTTTTTTTGTTGAGGAAATTGGAAAAATTTTGTTAAATGTAGGTTGAAATTGGTAGAAAAAACTAACTACTCATTACTATAACTTCACAGTTCCTTATTGTGCTTTAGTACATAGTAAAATAGTTATCTTATAAAATTAAGAGTTCTTTTTTCACCTCATTTGTGTGATAAGGATAAAAAAGAATGTTAATTTGTTTGTTGATTTAATTGCTGAATAATATTTTTGTTTAAATATGAAACTGGTTTAATAAATATTTCTTAATAACAAGTATGAATTGTGGTTCTATAAAACACTTGGCTGTTAATACTTGTACATTTAAAAACGTTCAAAGGGGGTCTTGTTTACTGAATCATCATAACCAGTCAATATGATTTTGCAATTACTTTGGACAGGGCCAAAAGAATTTGTAAAGTTATGTGCTGTATCAACATATGTGGTGATCAATTGAAAAATATTTTTCGCTGAGGTGTGTGTTTAAGTATATCCACCATAACAATTGATGAATAGATTGGAGTACCAAGTGTATATAGAAGTAAATGAAGGTAAATTTGGTAATTAAAAATGTAACAGAGGAAAACAATTAAGGGAAGATGCTTGTTTGGAAATGTTGAAAAAGGATCAACTAAGTGTATGATAATTCTCTAGAAAGAGGATTTTAATAAATGTTTTGAAATAAAAGAATTAAGCTTGGTAGAAAAATTATCTCAAGTTGTTGGAAAATGTATATCAATTTATCAGGCAAAAGCTTCTAACATTTAAAAAATAACATAATCTTTATTTCAAGGAGACTGATCTTCATTTTCGAGAAAGGAATGTGGTGAAAAAAGTTTTAAATGTACTAATCAAATAGGTATTTAGTTTGATTTCTACTTTCTATAGTACATCTGGAGAAACGGGATGACTCTCAAGAGATTAGTGCTATTTTTTCTACACTGTAATTGACACTCATATGAAGTGATTATTTTGTACTAATCAATTATAAAATAATGGGTTATCTTTGAATCTGAAAAATTGTAATTTAATGACAATAATGATTTACTTTTTTAGTATATAATTAAATGTAAAATTACAAGTACTAATGTAATGAAAGTGAGTAAAAGCTTTTGAATTATGAAATTCGTTTGTTACAATTACACACACAATTAAGATTTTATATGTGTAATCAAAACCTAAAATTACTTTAAATCAATCAACTAAGCTTGAATAAATTAAACAATTTGGCTACATAATATAATTCAATAAATTAAAAAAAATAAATTAAAATTTCAAAACAAACATTTTTTTCAGAAAATGAAACTTAATTTTAAAATAGAAATTTCTGCCCACAGCTTTGTTAATGGAATTAAGTTGTGGGCAGAAATTTGAGATAAGGAAACCCAAATGAAAGTAAAAAAGTTGTTGAATGTTCTTCTCAGCGATCTTGCAATATATTTAATTTTGAGAGTCAAAGAGTACTAAATTATAAGTAATATCATTTAGTACAGTAAATCGAACTATGTTTTCATGAATATTGCTGATTAGCATGCAGTTAACAAAAATCATCTATGTTTCTCATGTCTCCTGAAGATGGTGAAGGTTGCAAAATGGTAGGATAGACTGCAGCTATCATATGTTGCAATCTTAATTCTCAGATAGTTTATTTTAAAGTCGATATAGTACACAAAGATTTTGGCTCTTATTTCTACTCTACCTGATGCAAGATGAGGTCAATGATAAAGTTTTTGAACACACAGAAGGTAGTGCCGATCGAAATGCACTGTCAGTTATGCTTAGTGTATGAGTAGACTAAATCTACATGGAAATTGATGTGCATGATTTTCTGGAACAGGAAAGCATTTTGCTCATTGAGTTTTTGAAAAGGGGTGCAACAATAAATGCTAACATTACTGTGCAATTCTAATGAACTTGTGACAAGCTTTCAAGACGTGACACATGGGATGCTCAGTACTGATGTTGTATTACTACATGACAATGCTCGCCCTCATACAACTAATCCCACAAAAAAACTGCTGGGAATTTTTTTACCATCCATCCTATAGGCCTGACCTTGCTTCAAGCGACTTCTATCTGTTCTTGCACATGAAAAAATTCTTTCCATGCATCACTTCCCCATTGATGAAGACGTGCAGACCGCTGTTACATTTGGGCTCCACTCCCAGACGAGAGACTTCTACAGGGTTGTTTGTGGGACCCCAAAAAATCCCTGGAAACTTTTATCGACTTACTACCGATATTTTTGAGTTTCGAGAAGGGGGGAGAAATGAAAAATTACAATTATGAAGTATTGAATGACGTAATTATTGCGTTTTCTGCTTTCAAAGCAAATAAAATTAACCAGATCAAAATAAATAATTCATTATTATTCCTACTTCCTTTTGAACGACGATCCCCGGAATTTCCGGGTATCGAAGTTCAATATCCCCGGAATTCCGGGGTCTCCCCAGAGCACAAACACCCCTGCTTCTATGATACTGGACTGCAAAGATTTAACCCACAATATAATAAGTGTCACAATTTTGAGGTTATGTTAAGAAGTAGTTTAAATGTTGTATATTTTGCAATAAATCTTTCAAAGTAATTATGTTTTGTTTTATTTTATAAGGCACTTTCCCAAATGATCCTTGTATTTTTCTTTTTACTTTCTAAATACAGTATTTTTACTTACTAATAAGTTGAAATAAGATATAAAAAGAAAAAATCTTTGTATTAGCTTCCATAGGAATTGACGTAATGTAAATTTGAATTTCTTTAAAGATATTTTTTAAAAATTTGCTTATATTTATGAATTTATTTTAAAATACTAGAATGAATAGCTACTATAATTTTATAAAAAAAATTGAAAACTAAAGTTTTATGACAATGTCATATAATCTTTCTTTAGTTAATTGATTAATAAAAAATGCTATTTTTAACTTATTTCATTAAAAACCTTCTCACTGTATTTCATGTTATATATATATATGTATATATATAAATTTTTCTTAATATAGAAGAGAAGATCCTTCTGATGTTGTAGTGTTTAGTCCTGAGAATGACTGTAAAAGCCTCAAGGACTTGACTGATGGAAGGTAATATAATACTTCGCTCCTAAAACAATATATATATATGGGTATGCATTTGCAGCTAGAATTCTAATATGTGCTGTTAAAATTTTCTTTTTAGTGTCATAGGAACAAGCTCTCTCAGAAGAATAGCACAATTAAAGAAATCCTATCCAACTCTGAAATTTGAAAGTGTTGTATCCTTAAAATATAATTAGTCTGATTATTGAACTTTGATTAATTTTTCTGTCGAATTTCTGCATTTGCATTTATTTCCTTAATTAATGTATAGAGAGGAAACATCAACACTAGATTAAGAAAACTTGATGAAGATAAAATGTATTCTGCAATAATTTTAGCAGCAGCTGGACTTTCTAGATTAGATTTGGAACACAGAATAGGAAAGGTAATAGCATATGTGTGTTTAATTTTGGTAAATAATTGTTCAAATTTAATCAAATGTAGAAATTTTTATTCCCATGTGTTAATAAGGATGATTGCTATAAATGAGGAAGAAGTTACTGTATATTTGTTTTTATTCAGAAATTATATTTATTTGCTGAAACACAGTTGCTTATTTTGTTAAAAGAAAATCATGTTTCTGTGCCATAATAACGTTACTTTATTCTAATATTTTCCTAAAGGAATGAAACTGCAAAGGTAAAAATTTCTTGTAAAATTGCTGATCTCTATTTTATTAACATGTCCATAAATTCACAAATATTTATTTTTTGTTTTCCCCACAGAATATTATCAACATTATAAAAGGTACATTTTATTTAGCATGAACACTCTTAAATAGAAAAAAAGAACTATATTGAAAGAACTATAAAATTAAGAAAAGCATAATGTAAATTCATTTTTCATTGGTTTATTTTTTCCTTTGATAATTTTTACAAAATTCAATTACAAGTTAAATATAAAAAATTGTATTGTGTATTAAGCAGACAGAATATTTTAATTTTAATTGAGATATTTAATTTAGTATTAATACAGATAATATTGCTATTTTTTAAATTTAAAATAAGTGTAGTAAATTATGCAACACTGTATAAATAATTTTTTTAATTTGAATTAACATATTCTTTGTTGGGAAATTATTAATTAATTAAAAAAACCAAATTAGCTTTGTTGGGATTGCTAATTACAAAAGAATCAATGAATCAAAACTTAATAAATTGGCAGATGTTTTGAAGAGTTATTGCTTTTGTGTTTGTAGTTTTTGTTGCCCTATACATTCCTTTTTTAGATAAAAAAAAAAATGTATGAGGTAATAAACTCTAATTTTTGACGAGGAATTTTTATCATTTTATATACAAACTTAATATTTGGAGACATTAAAAGGATATAAATCACAAATAATTAAATTTATGTATTCATGACACATGTCTTCATTATATAAAATATTTTATTTTCTTCAAGCTATTGCAACTTAATTAGTTTTGCATATGTAAAGTCATCAAAGGCTAATGTAATGGCAGAATTATTATGAATTTATGAATAACATTTCAGCAGTATAAATTTTTCTAACTACTTTGATTACTATAAATGCTTATATTTCCACTTGCATCTTTTATTTACATTTTCCTATTTTCAGTTAAACTTCCATGCATTCATTAACTTGAATACCTCTTATTAATAAATTCATTATTATGCATTTTATAGTTTGAAAAATATAATTATAGACTACTATTAAAAACTTTTCCCAACAGCTTTTCATTACAGAACAGCCAAATACAATGACATTTATGATTGTTCATTTTCTGAAAATACAGTTTGTTTCACAAAATGGTTATTTTAGCCATAACTTGTATAATTTATTACTATAAATTGTATTGAATAAAACCACTGTTTTTAGTCATGTAAAATTATATATATTATCTGATTCTAAATTAGTGTTGTATGTGATAAAATAAAATAGTATCATTTATCTTTATTTTAGAAACATCAAAAAGATGCATGTAAAATGTAATATTTCAATATAAAGGAAAATATTTCTATAATTTTTTTAAATAAATAGAAAAATGAAGGCAAATTTTTCTTCTGTTTTAAAGAAGAAAAATTATATTTATGTGTAATTTATTATTATCAAAACATAAGTATTATTACTATTCATTATTAAAAAAAATGAACAAAATATTTTTCCTATTAATTGATTAGTTTTTCTTTTTTAAATAGTAGCAAATTATTATTAAAATTCTTTAAATATTCAACTACTATTAAAGATCACTTTTAATAGATTTTTTATTCTTTTTACTGTATTCTGCTGCAATTTTTTTCAAAATTATGTGATAATAAAAACTTCCATGATTTCAAACAAATAAAATTCTGTAAGTTATTTATAAATATGAATTATATATTATGAAATTTATGCATATGGAGTTTCCACTAAATTATAAAATTACTACAAGTGAATTTATAAACACTATTTGCAAAATGTGTGTGTATCCTTCTGAAATCTTTTCTCCAAAGGTATCATTTTGTATGTAGGACATTGTGATCATGACATATTTTATGTACCCTAGCCCTTATTAGTGAACACAACATATATTCAGTTGGGTCAAGACTGAACACTTATATTGAGAATAAACGCCTTAACCAACCAAGCTAACTCAGCCTCATCTTTCTGAAAGTGAAATAATTATATTTCTTTGTTAAAAAACAAAATATTAAAATAGGTTTCAGTTCATTTTTTGAGAAAACTGAATTTTTTAATCTTAAGCTTATGAATTGCACAATTCAATTATAACTTAATTCCATGCTCCATATCGGTTACAAAACAAAATTTGACAGACACCTGTCTTTCAAATTTCTTTCACTATTAATATCGTTTAACATATGTTGTTAGATATTTAAAAATTTATTTTTATTATTGATTTGTGTGATTTTAAACAATTAAAAATGTAAAACATTATTTTTACAAATTTAGCAATTTGTCAGTTTAATTATTTGATAATTGCAATTATTTTTGTTTCCAACCTCTTGAATTACATATTATTGAAGAAAACAATTCTTTAAGAATTTGATATGAGAACATAATCAAATTATAAAATTTTTCAGTATAATTGCAGAAAATATTTTGGATGCAGAAAAGCCATTCAAATACTATAAACCTAATTTTATCACTTTCTTAAAATTTTGCTATTAGATTCTAAATATCACATATAGACAAACTATTTCATATAAATTATTGCAATAAAACTTTTTTTATTTGATTGATAATTAAATAAAGAAATTTCTTATGAAATTAATGCTGGTTTTCTGTCATGTATGGGAATTTTTACACATTTTAGGTACTGACTCCTAATGAATGCATGCATGCAGTTGGACAAGGAGCTTTAGCTATAGAATGCAGAGAAACAGACAAACCAACAATAGAGATTCTTTCACGAATAGCTGACGAACATACTACACTTAGGTGCATTGCAGAAAGGGCATTCATGAAAGCACTGGAAGGAGGATGCAGTGTGCCCATCGGTGTAAATTCTTCAATTGAAGGCAACAAAGTAAGATCAGTGTGTGAAAGATAAAAACAATTCTTATCCAATGTAATTATTTAATTAAGTACTATCATTAATGAACCTGTAATTATTTTGCTCAGTCTATCAAACCAATTGAAATGGGTACCTATTAATAAAACACAAAATTCTTGTATGTTGTGAAATGTATTGATTTTAACTTAATGTATTGATTCAACTTTTTCAAGTGAGAAAATGTATCAAATATGTTGGGAACTGTCTTCTGAAAACAACCTCTCTATATCTTTCTATATTTGGACTATACAGATTTATGTATTGGATTAGCAATTAATTGTGTGCAGTTATTTTTGATTTTTTTTAAGTAAATTCTTCTCATGAGAATTGCTATGGACTGTAATTTGTACTAGAGAATTTTTTGAAAACTTATTTTTGATACCAGAAAATTTTGTCACATTGAATTTTTTCTTAATTTTTCTCATTAATACAGTTCAGGAAATCATTATTTTATTACATATTTATATAATTTTTTGTTCTTTATCTGTGGAATATTTAACATTTATTAAACAATAAGTATTTCAAAATTTATGTACGGAAAAATAATTATTAATATTCAATAATAACCTGTATTTTGATTCAAGAGTAGGATCTAATATTTTTTTCCTGAAGATGTCTAGAGATTTATCCAGCATTTTCAATCAACGTGGTATTACCATTCAGAATTTTTTGAATTCCTTTTTATAATCAGATAAAGCCGCATTTGAAGAGTTTCTAAAATGATGTGGATGAATATAATAGAAAAAATCTTTGAACTTAATAGTATAAACATAAGAACTGAAATCGTTACAATTAGTTTTTAAAATTTGATTTAGCAGCACTTATTTATAGCCAAGGGATACTTTTTAGAAGACCATATAAGCCAGTTGATCATGTAACTTCTTCTGACTGCATATTATCATTATCAAGCTATTTCAATTTATAACTTGAACTATTAATTTTTAAAATGTCATGGACGTACTTTAAATAGATAAGATTTATATAATTAAGCTCAAATTTACTTAAAGATTACTAAGTTGAATTATTTTGGTTAAAAATATATTTTTCAAATTGATAACATCAAGCCATTCACTAATAAACAGATTAGATTATCAATCTTCTGTTTAACTGCATGACAATATAGCCTATAAATTTTTTTACTATAATTTATAAAATTAATCCCAGAGATAACACATTTCAAAGAAATATCTGGTTTGTGAGTCCAGCAAATTATTAAAGAATCTGAAAAACTAGACAGGAATAAAAAACATTTATTTCTATGAAAGTATTTATCTTTGTATATTAGTAAAATTTTCTTAATGCACTTTATGAAAATATTGGGGATTCCTCATTACTTTCTATAATTTTAAGTTGCATTACATGTAGTGAATTTCTTTAATTTTTTTAATGCTGACATTTTGACATACATTTTTGCTGTTTAAAGTTGTAGGAATTCAGTTTAAGTCTAACCTGGATAATTTTCTTCATTATACTATTCTATTTTTTATGTTCAGTGCTGTATTGCATGAAATCTAAAACTAGTCCTATTAATAAATTTTACCCTTGCAAATGTTCTGTTAACTAAAATATACATCCTACTATTGTTAAAGTTTGTATTTTCTAGAAAACTGGAAACTCTTGAAATAGAATAAAAATTTTCTTGTATCTCAAATTTAAGATTAGTCTCTGATGGTTGCATTATAATGTATTCAATACTGACAAGACTCAGGGGTGTTTGTGTCCAGGGAAACCCCGGAATTACGGGGATTTTGAACTTCAATACCCGGAAATTCCAGAGATTGTCGTTCAAAAGGAAGAATGAATAATAATGAATTATTTATTTTGATCTGGGTTTTTGTTTGCTTTGAAAGAAAACGCAATATTTAGGTCATTCAATACTTCAATAATTGTAATTTTTCATTTCTTCCCCCCCCTTCTCGAAACTCCAAAATGTCGATAGTAAGTCCGCAAAAGTTTCCAGGGATTTTTTGGGGTCCCACAAACACCCCTGAAGACTGCTCTATATGTAATTGAATCCTTTTATGCTACATCCTATGTAGTAATTATTTTTAAAATACTATATATAATTTAAATATACTGACTTGTTTTGTATTCATTTGCCTAACACTTCAATTTATAATGATAAAAAAATATTGCAATATTATGTAAATATTTTTCCCTACAGCTCACACTCAAAGGTGGAGTTTTCAGTCTTGATGGAACAAAACAAATCATTGAAGAGCTTTCGATTGATTTCCATAAAACTGAAAATTTCAAATTAAAGAAAGTAAGCATATCATTTAGATAAGCTTATATTTTTAATTAAAATGTGAAATATTTCTCATATTCAAATATTTTCCTAGCACTATACTGGAATTGTTGCATACCTGTTTCCACAGCACCACTTAAGTGCTGCTGAAACCTTAGGAATACAGTTAGCTGATTTATTACTGGAAAAAGGAGCTGGCAGTATTTTAAAAGAAGCAAGATTAGCAAATGAATCTAGTACATAACTTGTACTTATAAAGTATTAGCCAATTCAAAGTAATTTATATTTCCTCATGTAAACAAATATTTATTTTTATAGCATAATAAAACTATTTTTTGCATAAATATTTTGCCCAATTTATTTTCAGATTCAAATGAATAATCATAACATTGATCCTTATACAGTATTACTTAAACAAATTGTTCACTTTTTTCCTCACATAGTTTTTATATAATTTCATATTTCTCAGTGAAAAATGAAGATTCAGAGAAATAATTAACAGGTTCGTTGTCAAGTGTCACTACATCAGCAACCTGAAAAGAAAAATCTAATTAGCTACTTTAATCTTTATAAAAGTTTATACATAATTATAAACATTCAGTGGGAATACCAGAGAAGGAATTAATTTTAAGCTTTGCATATCATATGGGGTGCAATTTTGTGTGTGAATCTAATTTTTAATACATAATTTTAATCAATAAAATTTGTTTATTTCTAAGAGATTTTATAAGATGGGGGTATGAGTATTGAATTTTTTTATTCAGGACATTTTTCAATAATTAAACAAAATCAACATTACCTTAACATTAATTACAAACTAATTTCTGTATTATATTCATAATTTTACAACACTTTTTAGAAAGTAATATGTTATTTTAAAAATTAGAAAACTCAAAATTTTATTAGTAGAGCAATATGAAAAATGATACAGAAATTGAACTTAATATATTGAATAATTTTTAAAAATAAAAAGTTTTATAATTGCTATAAATAAAGTTCATTTTGAACTGGATGTATTAGCATTTTATTCAGATAAACTTTTTAACACAAGCAGCTGCTACGTCTTCTTAATATTTTCTTATCCTGTTGTGTCGCAGCTTTTGATTTTTCCATATATTATGCATATTCTGCATGAAATTTCTAAAAACAATGCATCATTTCTTAGGTAAAGAAAATGGATGAGACATAATTTCTGTACATTCAAATGACATCATGACAAGTACATAAACATTGTTTGTTGAAAAACCCCACTCTAGTTGTGAATTTACATTCAATAAAGCCAAACATGCTTTAACTCTAGAAAAAAATAGGATACTTAATAACCCTCAGCATCTTTTATATTGATATATATATATATATATATATATATATATATATATATATATATATATATATATATATATATATATATATATATATAAAAAGCATTTGAATATTTGCAGATATTTTGGCAGTTATTATGATCATTTACAAGCAAAATCACATCTTCACCCATGTAAAGAATCCACTCTTCATTCTTATTAATGTGTGAATACATTTTATTCACATAAGGATATGTTGAATTAGTCTACTAAATAAACTCTTGGATTCTTCTTTTTTCTTATTACAAGGAGACAAAACACTAGATCTTTGAGTAATGGATATTTAAAAGTTGCAATGTAGCAACTACTGACACATTGTAGAAATGATGCTTTATCAGTAAGCTCTTCCATCACGACCTATTTCAATCTTGTTAAAATTTAACCCATTTTTACCTGAATGAATATTAATTTTTAGCAGCTTTACTCCATTTTTTTCACTGATATCTTCAAGCTTTAAAAATTTAAATAAATGTTATGAACAAGTTCATTTGTAACATCACATGCGTTAAAGGTTTGGCTTCTTGCATTAAAAGTATAGTTCAAAAGTTTTACAAAAAATTATATGCCAGAGTTTTAGGGATTTTCAAATGCTTTACAATTCAAAGCTATCAAAAAAGGAGATTTTGATTACTAGAGAACTTTAATTATAAAATATTCATTCAGAACATCATACTGTTCAATGATTCTTTCACGAATTGACCCGAAAGTTAGTCTATGTCTCTACGTAATGAAGGAAATTATATATTTAGGTAAGGTTTCTTTAAGCATCTCCAACTGTAAGGTTGCAGGAGATAGTTTGAAAATTGGTGAATATTTGCAGCAAATCCATCAACATTGCAATTAATTTTGTAAATCCCCTTATGTTATGTCCCTTAAATTACATTTAAGAAACAAGTACCCAAATCAATTAATAATGGTTTTTAAATCACTATTGCTCACTCAACTCTATTACTTGCTTTAAAACAGCTAAACTAACTTTTGATCGATCCATTGATCACTGTATTATTATTTTTTTAATTTAAATCATTATCCTCAATAACAATGATATTGGTTTTAGTATGCCCTAAAAAATGGGATATGCAGTAACAAATGACATTTCTTCCTTGTGATAATTCTTCCTAAGATTAATACGAGATGTATATCTAATTGTTTCTTTATTTATTTTGTTGTAGTTTTATCAAGAAATGAAAAAAATAAGTGTCAATGTCCCAAAGCAAGAGTTTTGAAATATGGCATCAGTTTAAAATTAATCATATATCAAACTTTTTTTTTTTTGTCAGATAACTTGAAGTTTCGTTTGTTTGTCGTTCAACACTTATTTTCTGCACACGAGGGCTAATTAGATCAAGGCCTTTGGTTTAAGGTGGATTCCAAACCACTACAAACATCCATGCCCAAGGTGGGATTCAAACCCACGAACTGTTGAACCAAAGGTAAGAGCGCTAACCATTTGGCTGCCAGCTTGGCTCTGATACTTTGAGATTTTGCAACAGTGGAATCAAAAATTTCTATGTAAACCCATACCGAAATTTTTATGATATCAGATAAAACTAATTCTTTTTCCAGTTTGAAGGAGGACCAAAAAAGGGGAATTTTTTTTATCTATTGCTTATTGCACAGGTAAAAAAATAAAAACATACTAAACGTTGTAAGAAAAATTTACTATTTTAGAATATAATAAACTTTATTGATTATTAAATAAAAGTATAACTAATGAAAGTAAACTTTCAAAGGAATTTAATAATCAGGAGAATTCTGACCCCTGCATAACAGACATCACATTTAACTACCATTTGTTCTTAAAATTATAAAAATAATTGTATTCAGAATTTTGTAATTTAAATCCTCATGTGCTTATAATTAAAAATATTATTTCACTCCTATTTTCAATTGATGAATTTTAACAAAAAATATTAAAAGTAGAAGTACAATAAGACATTTTCTGAAATATAAAATTGTACAAAGCATAGAGAAAAATAAATTACTATAAGTGTGATTTATATTACTTTTTCAATATTTTTTACAGAACAGAAGAATAAACATTTACAAAAGTACATATTCCATGAAACAATTCACAGAAAACAAAGTTCATTGAAAGATTTTACTAGACAAAAAAAGTAAGAAAATGTTTAAATATGAAGAAAAAAGACTATCTTGATGATTCATAATTTTAAATATATAATATACAGATTATATATCTAAGAAATCTTCAAAATTTATTAAAAGTACCCAATGAATTAATCAAATCAAACTTTCTACAATATTTAATTTTTAAGCTAGTTTTTTATTTTATTTTTATTTTTTTATCAAATCCTTTTATAATGAACAATAGAATTCATTTAAAAAGCCAAAGGGATTAAGTTTTTATTTCATACTTGTCTCAGTGAAAATTTATTTATAATATCCAACTAAAATTAAAGATTTAACATAAAAGTAATGTGATATGATTAAATAAATTTTGCTGTAACAAATATTTTTGCTTTAAAAATAATTTTCCAAAAAAAAGAAAAATTGAATGCAATAATATGCAACTATAAAAATTATTAGATTATTTATTTGAAATAAGATATTTCTTAATACATCTTTTCAAACAGAGAAACAATCCAGTTAAAATATGGATGTTGAATATGTATATTTTCTTAAAGAATAGTATTCTTATAAACTTTTACTCTAGCCAATTAGTAATAAATTAAAGTGTGAAAACTTAAGTGAAAGTGATATTCATATAATATCTAATAATCTTATTTTGACAATAAACATTGGTTTTATAAATTACATTAAATTTAACATTAAAATTTTCTCTTTATCTCCTGTATGAAATCACATGAAGAAAAATTTAAATTAAAAAATTAATAGATTCTTTTCATTCTTGTTGTGTTCAGTTGAAAAGGAAAACTAAAAAATATGATTTTTGGATTGAACATCAGAATGCAGTCTACTTATATATAGATGCACATGAAATGCTTAATTGCCCACTCAGAAATTATCATTAGTTATTTAGGTAAACAAATTATACAAAAGACTTATGATATTAGTAGGAACTTTATGTTATCAATAAAATTAGATTTCAAATAAAGTCTTGCTTCTATGAAAAATTTTATCCTTAGATTACATTTTATTAAGGCTTTACACAACTCAAATTAAATTTATATTAAATATTTAAGAACACTTATATGCTAATATCATTTATTTAAAATATCTGGCTTAATTTTCATAAAACTCTTGATTAAAATTCAATGTAAAAATTCAAATTCTTTTTGAATCAGTCACTTCTGGTGGTAATATTTTTTTACTTTAAATATATTAAAACTAAACCTGTAGCACAACAGCCCATATGTGGACCTAAGCCTACAGTGCCCATATCGGTTTTCATAACCGAGTGCCCTATGGTGCAAGAAACATAAGTTCCGGTTTGGGTGATTAGCCAAATGTGAAACACTTAGTATTTAGTTCCTAAGCATGTTTGGAACTCAGTTTATCGACCCACTAAAGGTATGAAAGGCTGAATAGATCTTGCCCAGCCTGAGAATCCAAACTTGGACCTATGCCTTAGGAGTATGAAGCACTATTACTAAGACACTGGGCTTCTGTCTCTGTGTTACTAGGATCAAACCCTTATAAATTTTTTCTCATAAAATTTCTGTGTTACTAGGATAACAATTATTAAATTAATTGGAACATTAGGAAATTTACTACTGCCATGCCACCCAGTCTTTTAAGTATACACTAAAATAAAAAAAGAAAACTTAAGATCTAAAAGAACAATGCTGTGACAATTTATTGTAAAAAATATCAATATTTATTGAAACAAAATGCCTTTGAGCTTACTTTAAAATTATTTTGCTTTGACAGATTTTTTTCCAAAATTTTAAAAATTTAACTATTTTACAAGCATTAGGCTGACCACCAAATCAGAACATGTTTCGCATCCCAGGGTCTCTTGGTCAGGAAAACAGAGATAAGCACTGTAAATCTTGGTCCACGTGGGCTGTCGTGCCACAGAGTTTCACAATCATAAAATTAATAAATTTATTTCTCTTAACTTAATGATTATTCAATCTATGGTTTTACTTATCATTTGTTTAAAATTAAGTTCAATAAGAAACTTCCATAAATAGAATCATCCAAAGAAAATATTGAACATACCTTAATATTGCAGAATGAAGAAAGTGAATCAAATTCTACTGACACGGGGAAAAAATCTGAAGGTTTACCATTACATGAAAATTCCATAGATCCAGATTTATTGGAAGAGTCTATGACAGGCAACTTCCATAAGAGCCTATTTTTGCGACTGTCATGCTCATACATTCCCTCACATTCAGTTACAATTGGTGTATTCCTGAAAATATATTTTCAAATAATGCTTTAAAATGTAATCCAAATTGAAGAGTTTTATTATAAAAATATTTTTTTGTTATTTACAATTAAAAAACAATTATTTTTTTTAAACTTTAGAATTATTTTCTATTTATTTGCCAATATCAAAAATTTATATTTAGTTTTTGATACACAATTATCAAATTAAGTTATCAATATAAAAATAAATGTGAGGCTGTAATTTTCATATTTTACATTACTTGTAAAATTATTTGTGTGTCAATTCCAAAATAGTTTCAAATTCATCTTTCTACACAATACTTTGTAGTACTAATTTTTGTTCAAAAGATCTAATTGAAATTTGTGTTGACATCCTTACAACAAATGAAAATTCAAAAGAGTATAATCTTTTGCATTACATTGCTACATTAAAAGAATAGGCTGTTTTGAAATATGCAGGATTGCTTTCTGTCATATAACTTAAAAAATATAGAGTTACAAAAAATTCTTACGGCACAGGAATGTCAATTTGCACATCATTTAATTCCAATGCTTCATTTTGGAGTTCATATTCAATATTCACATCACACCCACCACTCCCATTCTCTGAAGGCCAGCAGTTAACTAGAAAAATTTTCAGAAAAATAGATTTATAAAATAATGTTCTTAAATCTATAAATAATGAATCTAAAAAATATTTTAATTGTCAGCTTTTGTTTTGAATTTGAAATATATTAAGAATGCATCAAAATAAAAACTATCACTTTAAATCTTTTAGAATTTTTATATTATATATATATATATATATATGTGTGTGTGTATATATACATACCCAATTTATAAAATATAAAATACAGGCTCTCTTAGTATCCAATTTATCAAATACATCACACAAGGGCTTTTTTTTTAACATATGTGGATATTTATCCCCTAAAAATTGTCTTTAAAATGTTAATGTGTATATATAATCAAGTTACTTTAGTTTATATAATAAATTTACATATTACATTTATTTTGATTTAATTCATGCAAAATACAGAATACAAATGTAACTTTCCAATAAACTGAAATGCTACTTTTCATTAAACTTTTAACAACTTTAATTAATAAAGTAATGGTTAAAAAAATGAATCAAAAACATGACTCAATGCAATTATACAAAGAGAAAAATAACTTAATTGATAATTTTCTCTATTTTTTCTTAGAAACAAACTTTTACAATAACATTTAAACTTTTATCATTAGTAAGAAAGGCTTAGCACATTTAATACACAAATATTAATATTTAATTAGTTTTCATATTTACTGAATTTTAAAGAATTTAATAACTTTTATAAATATAAACATTTCTATGGTATAATTAGAAGCAATTGAAATATTGCAACAAATCTGAGGAAATTATTTCAATAATTAAACTGGTAATCTCTTTTCCTAGAGGAAATATGCAGGAAGATTAAATATTATAAATCTCATTCCTGCAAACCTTGTAAAAAACAAATTCAAATTAACAAGTCATAAAATGGGATAAAAAAAAACATCTAAGACATTGATTTATATCCAAATAATACTTCTTGCTTAAATATGTATGATTTAACAATAATGCTTTCATTTTCTATAATTCATAAAAACTTTATTAAATTAAAATTTAAAAACATATTACTTGGTAATGTTTATTTTTTTTTATAAGACATTAAATTATACCTTGTTTTTTCATGCAAGTAATCAATACACTAGCACCATATTATCCAAAATAAACAACATCACTAAATAATGGTACCAAAAATTTGAATATGAAAGGCAAAAAATTAAAATTACTGTCAACATAAATCTCGTTCTTTATATTCTTATTTTCCAATTTCATGATAAATAAAACAATAGACTTGTTTTTATCTTATGATTGGTTATCATTTTGAAAAAATTTATACAATTTTTGTAAACATGAAAAAATTAGAAGATTGCCAAAAATACTCCAAAAAACAATTTTTAATTCAGAATTTTCTTGGCAGGAATGAAGAAGTAGCAAATAGGACAAATGCTTCAATATACTCTGAATTCATTAATGTTTCATTAACATAAATTTAATTATATAATGCAAGACTAAGCAGATTAATTTATTGGATAAAAATAAAGAAAAAATATTAAGAAATGTGTAAGTTTGATATTTTTATTGATACTAAGAAATCACATTTTTAAACCTGCACTATTTGATGAATTACAGCTTTAAAATAATAAACATGCTTTACTGAACAATAAACTTGGATTAATATTCACTTTAACTTATAGATATTATAAACAATATTCAGCTTACTGAACAAAGGGACACAGCTTTCATCTTGACTTTGAAATCTCCATTTCAAAACACCAACATCAACATTAATAGGGAATGGCTTAGCAGAATTTTTCATTCCAATTATCTGAGAATTCCTGAACAGCTCCTTGTCAATATTTGGATGAGTCTAGTAAAATATATATATATATTATAAATGAACATAGAATGACTTTAATATTAATAAACATACTAGTAATTACATTGTATAAGTAAACTATCGAAGAAATTATACAAGTTGCTTTTGATTTGGTAGAATTTCTTATACTTGTTTTGTGCTATTTTATGTTTAATTGATAAATTCAATACATAAATGATAATTATCATCATGGTAAAAAGTATGTGATTGTTAGGAGATTGATTTTCTTCTAAACAAAATTTTATTCAAAATTATCTCTCACACACACAGTCACAATGACTACAATTACTTCATCTTAAAGTTTTTACACAGAGGCTAAAAATATCCATACAGTTTTTATAATACAGAAATTAAACACAGTAGTTTTCAGAGATAATGATTTAGGAATCTGACTCCTTGCTTCACAATTAGGTGACTGCCTGGCTGGGGACAGTATACCTCTTTCATTTTCAGTATACCTCTTTGAAGTATACTGAAAATGAAAGAGGTATACTGTCCCTTTCATTCTTCATTTTCACTATACTGAAAATATAGAGGTATACTGAAAATGAAGAATGAAAGGGACAGTATACCTCTTTCATTCAGTAAATTCAGGCCCGAGAATTTTCTAGAACATTGCTATATGAGGGTCACCCGGAAAGTAAACTTCCCATGCCTCAAAAAATGGCTCTGCAAAATGCAAATGAAAACGACCGAAATGCAAGCGTATTTTTGGGTAGATGGTGGGTGTGAATATTATATGTTGCAATTCTAATTTTTGGATAACTTATGTTAAAGTCATTATAATATGCAAGGCTGATGACTCTTACTTCTTTTCCCGCTGATTGCAAGGTGCAACAGTAAATGTTGAATATTACACTGCAACTGCAAAAGAACTTGTGACGAGCCATTCGGAACAAGAAGCATGGGATACTCAGTACCAGTGTTTTGTTTCTCCACAACTCTTGCCCTCCTACAAATATATACAGTGAATTCCACAAAAAAAAATTGTTGGAAAAGTTTAGATGGGAAGCGTTTGATTATCCACCTTATAGTCCCAAACTTGCTGCAAGCAACTTTAATTATTTTCTTGCACCTGAATAAATTAATATCATTTTCCCATAGACAAAGATGTGCAGACAACTGTGACATGTTGGCTTCATTCTTACGCTGCAGACGTTTATGATACTGAAATACAAAAACTTAACCGAATTTATGACAAAAAAACTTTTAAAAAAACTTACCATGCCAATTGTAATGTTGAAAAGTAGCTGAAATATTGTTGTATCTTTTACAATAAATCTTTCTGACTCATTACGCTGTTTCTTTTTATGAGCTATGGAAAATTTACTTTCTGGATGACTCTTATAATAAACCTATGATAACCCAGCTTCTATCAATTAAAAACTTTGAAAATGTTGACTTATGTTTTGTTGCTAATATGTCTTAGGTTTTAGTCTTATTTCTCAGCACTGAAAACCAAAATTTGTAAAGAATAAGCATTATTTAAACAATTTATCTAATTAAATAATAAAAAGTACGAATACAAAAAACTTGCAGAAATATTTACACCATTTACATTTTTCACAGCTATAATTAACAAACAAAAAAGTTATATTAAAGTTAAAAATGAATCAGTGCAAATGATTTTTAATGCATCATTGAGCAAATTTGACAAAATCAACAGACAAATCATTTACTACAGCATTAATAAAAAAGTAGTATTGTTCAAAATACATTGAAAATTCAATATGATATTTATATTTCTTTATAAGTCTCATTTTATAAAAGTAACTTATGTATGAAAAATACTAATCTGATTAATATATTGAAAAATCACATTTTTTTTTTTTTTTAAATTCTTATATCCTTTGTTTCTCACTGTATTTTCGATTAGCAGATGAATTTAAGTTTCTTCTGCACATCCAATTTTAACCCAATTCAGACAATAAAAGAAAGGAACATATATATATATATACATACATACATACATATACATATGCATATACATATACATGTGTGTGTGTGTGTATTTGCTTTTAATAAATTCAGTTTTGAAATCAGTCACATTGAATTCGTTAATAAAAGTTGATATATCTAAAAAGAGAATAATGTTACATACAACCATGAAATAACAGAGACAATAATATTGATAAATTTGTTAAAAAATACAAGTAATTGCATAATGTTTGTTAAACTATTTTTATCAAAAAAAAATGTTATATTTTCTTTCCCTTCAAGCGATTTTTGATGGCATGTTATGATTGAACTCTTATGCCAATATGTGGGATAATTAACTCAAAACATACAACTTAAAGTCCTATTTTTCAGAGATAACTGAATTATGAAGATAGGTACTATGTACCGATTCAGATGTATAAATCAACAATATTTGTTAGTAGTACAGAATAAGTGATTATGCTCCATAGTGTAAATTATGTTGTAAATTCTCAAATTTCACTGAAAATATCTTGAAACGACGATGTTGTAAAATTGAAGATAAAACATGAAAAATTATAATATGAAGTAGTTATTCTACAAAGACAATTGAAATCCATCACACTATCTTTATTTTTGTATAAATTATATCCTAAAAAAGAAAATAGCAAAATTTAATTCTTTTGAAAAGTTATTGAAAATTGTATGAAATTTTCTAAAAATACAAGCAAAAAAAATATAAAAAGGCATTTATACACTGGGAATTCACTCTAAACTATACTGCCATATGAAAACAAGAGACATAATTTTAAAAAGTGTCAAAGATATAGCTCATTGCTAAGACTTTAAAAGATTCATCGAGTCTCTAAAATAAGCTTGCATCTTTAAAGTATTTTTAAAATGTTTCTCTGTACAGCAGTATACGTACCACAATAAAAACAAAAGAATATTTTTATATACCCAATGCAATACATTCTGAATCTTTTCAATATAAAGAATATCCAGTGAAAGACTAATAATCTCTAACCTGCCTGAAGGAATTTGATGAGTCTATAACAATCACAAATCCTAAATAAGGGACTTCTATACAAAAATTTTGAGTATTTTTTAAAGATTGCATTTGCAATCTTTAAATTCAGAATAAAATGCTATCTCTTTTTAAAGAATAAAATAATATTTACCATCATTATAGCAGAAAATTTGTTTTGCTTTAAAAAAAAAATTGGTAAATTTATTTTTCTGATTTAGCTTAAAATATTTTATTTTTAAAAGTAACTGTTTTTTATATTGTAAAATATTAATAAGGTAGTCTACATTTACAGTCTCAGACAATCAGTAGGGAATAAAGAAATGATGCATTTGAAAGAAGATTATACATTATTGCTTTTTGTCTAACATTGATTTTTTTTTAAGTTTTTTGCAATTTTAAGAAAATTTTCTTATAAAATATTTTTTGCTATGATAAAAAATTAACTTTGCATAAAATAAATTCCCAAACAAGAAACAATATTTTAACCATGCAACTAATCTTAAATATAGTATGTAGAAAATTTTAAATACATACTTGACTCTGAACACCTTTGTCATCTTGATTATCAATTTTAATACGAATAAATCCATACTTTTCATCACTGATATTAAGGGTAACAATACCATGCACTTCTAAAGAATCTAATCCACCATCACGTTTTGCTACCACTGTTATTTTTTCTTCACATCGTAAATGCACACTAGAAAAAATAATCCATGTCAAATTAGCTAAGTTAAAAATATTATTTTATACTATCACAAATTCCTTTACTTATAATTAATGTAAAATAATTGAAATTTTTCTCTTTCTAAAACAAACTTTTATACAAATATTTTTAACAAATATTGAATTTTTTTTTAAATGGTGAAACACTAATATAAAAAAGAAAGATTTTAAAATCTAATATTTTTTGTATAGATTTTTCCCTCATTGCAAAACTAAATGAACTTATTCTTAGAAATTGATAACATTGTTATACTAAATAAACTGATATAAATGTTCTTCAAATTTACTGATACTGCAAATAACTAAAATAGTTCTACGTAAAACACTATTCTAGCTTTTATTCAAAACCAAGTAAAAAAGTTGCACTTCATATGTTGCTATTATTCTTCATTTTATTCTGCAATTTTACTTATTCTTTTAGAAATCAATTACAAAACAAAAATAATTATAATATATTTTTATTAAAAAAAGCTTTCACAATTAATATTAGCTATCAATCCATTTACCTTTCCGTGTGAGCCTGAGTAGGACTCTTTACTCCAACAGTTGATTTTGAAGAGGTAGTTTCAGCAAGACCTATAAAATAAAGACATAACAGTACACTTAAAAGAAAATTAAAACACTTATATATGAAATAAAAAGTGGAGTCTACAATTTTAAATAGTTATAAATCATAAAGAAATCCAAACACGAGGTAAGAATCAAATCCACAAAATATTAAACTGAAGGCCAGAACATCATTCAATTGCCAGCTACAAAACAAATTTATGAAGCTAAAATAAGAAATGTCAGTAAAACCTTAAGTGGAAATAATAATAATAAAGTATGGAAATAAAAATGAGACAAAGAATTTGAATGGGAGAAATGCATCAATTCAAACTACAATTAAATTAGCAACATGCTTTAGTGTTCTTATTTTCGTTTGATTTGATTTGTTTGTCCCTATACCTTTTGTGTCCAAAAAATTATTTTTTTAGACACAAGAGGTATAATTACTCTGAGATATACAATTTGGTGAATCTCAGACCACTGTAAGCACCCCTTGACAGAGGTGAGAATTGAAATCATCAATTTTTTAATGGAAGTCTTGAGCGATAACCGTTCAGGAGCAAAGTCAGCTGCATTGTATTTAAAAATTTAAACTCTAATTTACATTTAAAATATCTAATAAAATATATCCAAATAAAATTCAGGAAAATTAAAAAAAAACTGTAAATACTTCTGTAAAAATAAAACTAAACAACTTACATTTGAAATTTTCATAATAAAATTATATTCTATAGGAATTTGAATAAAAGACAAATGATAAAAACTTCATAATTCAGAGATTTTGTAAAAGAAAAAAAAATAAGCATTTTCTTTTATACTTTGCAGTAATAAACAAAATTCAAACTAAGACAAATACAAATAATACTTAAATTTCTAGTCATCCTATACCTTAAAAAAATTAAACTCTTGCAGGAAAAAATATATATACTTTTTTTATCAATCTGCAATATAACGATTATAAAATGTAGAAATATTTTCATGTTTGTTTCAATGGCCTGTGGTTGTCAGCTATGTTTTGTTGCATCAAAACATTTACACAAACTCTTAATTATGAATGGATTCATCATGTGTCCATAGATTAAAAAACAGAAAAAATGTTGGTGTAAATCAAAATATAAATTATTACTTAGACAAATTATAGTACACAAATAAAAAAGATGTAAGGTACATGTTTGTATTCAAAACTGATTTAATATTTTCAAAAAATAAATTTTAAGTGTGTAAAACTTGCGTTCATTGCTTAAATATTTTTAAAAAATAGAATGCAAACATAGTCACAAATTGGAAAAAATGAGTTTTGTGATTTTTAAGATTTTAATTATATTTTTGCTATCAGCCATAACTCTCAAAAACTGGGTTTAAATTTAAAATGATTATAGAGAATCTAACTGGTAGCTATTTTTAATGTTCAATATCATCATGGTAATCCCAAAATGGTAAGTAACAATTAAAAGCAATTATCTAAATCTAGGTCTTTGGTCATGCAAAAATATATTAAAATAATCTAAGTTTCCAAATTTATAAGTTCATGAAGAGATATTTTCATCAATTATTATAATTCCTACAGAAGCAAAACTTTTAGTTACTTACCTTATTTTTAAGGTTTTGAGAGATATGACAAGCATATATACTTTTTATCTTTAGTTTGTGTAAAGCAGTAAGTAAAATATTTGTTAAAATTTAGATTCTTACCTATATATTTAACAGAAATGCAATAAATGCTTTAACAAAATTTTCTAAAATTTAATAAATTCTCAATCCTAATCATGTTCAGAATAAAAAAAAGATTGGCAGGGTTTTAACAGTTTTTCTTCATGGTAGAATTCCAGAAAAATTTAGTAAAATATTTTACATTTTCAAATAATTGTAATATTAATGATCTTATACCAAATAATGAATGCTTTTCTAAGTAACATAAAAAATCCACATAGCCTTTCCAATGATTTTGTTATTTGATTTATATTGAGTATTTTTCATTTAAGGCATGACAAATTTGTATACAATGGACTTCTTCAAAATACATGCATTTCTAATCTAAATAGAAAACATTTTCTTGTGAATATTTTATTTGTAATTTTTTTTACACTTTTCCTAACTGAAAATCAATGTATTTCACTTAAAATAGTCAAAGAATTCATAAGGTCAAATGGTTAGATAATGCTCATCTTAAATCTAAGTAGAATTGAATTAGACTGAATGTGCTATGCTTTGTCATTTTTTGATGAAATCAAGAATTTATTTTTTTCTCCAATTCCTGGCTTTCCATATTACAATGTAATGTATGTATTATTCTCTGCTTCTAAATATATATATCTGCCACTAAAATTTCACCTGAAATAAGCAAAACAAATTCAGTCAAAACATGTAGATGTGCATAGCTGCAAACAAGATTCCTATCAATTTAAACTATGCAAGATAACTCCCTTCACATAATTTCTTTCTTTTTCATTTATGAAATAAGATAATTTCTCCCAAAGCAAAATTTTACCACATCACAATTCTGAGCAGTGACCCAGTTGATAAAATTTTCCAAATTTGTAACTCCTCTGCAACATTTTTATGCTCTAATTATTCTCAAATTTTATTTATTTTTAGTGATAAGACTGTAAAAACAATTATAAAAGCAGCATTTTATTTAAAATTTTAACGTTTCCACTGTAACATGAGGTGTGTATTAGGTTTTCTCTAATAGTTATTTATTCAAGATAAATAGTTTACATGGAATTGAGTGATTTATTGTTTTGTATATCATGTATCATACAATGAAACAAGAAATAAACAGTAATACTAAAATAGCTGCCAAAAACGCAATTTTAGAAGCAATATAATAAATATCAACTTTTCATTGAATCTAAAAATGTGATTTCAAAACATCAAAAGAGGAATTGCACTGAAACAAATATTCCAAATATTCAAAGCAAATTGTCTGAAATGAATGATATTAGATTAAAATGAAGAATTTTTTATAAATACTTATTAAAACAATTACACAGATAATTAATACTGCATGGACTAAAGGCATTTCATTAGAAGAATTACTTTGACTTACTTTCACCTTCAGATTTCAACATATCAACAAACAAATCTATATCTTTGTTTTTATTTCCAAGTTTCATGGCATTTCCAGTAGCTGCTGGGCGAGAGCTAGAAATAGTAAACAAAATACAAGTTATTTTCTTATGTACATATACACTCCTCTTAATTTTTCTCAATCCCAATTTATTATACAGCTGCACAAAAATATGAGAATATTTATAAGGAGTAAACTATTTATTGGTGTCAAAAACAAATAATTTAAAAATCAGCTGAAGAAAATGGAATATTTTTATAATATTAGCCTTTTAATAGTATTTTGTTGTAAATCTAAAATTATAAAATTTATTTTATACTTCATTAGCCTTTAATGTCTCTTTTTTGTTGTAAAAATATTTTTGAATAAATGGTATTTTTCAATTATTATGATGTAAGATACAAAATCTTGTATTGTTGAGATTTTCTAAAACCTTTTTCGATATTCTTTACAACCATACTTTATCAGACAAAGTAGTTTTCATATTTTTAACTTATTTTCATTTTTACATTTAAAAATACCTTCAAAATTTTAGAAGATATTTAACAAAAATACTGATTAAAATTGCAGAATTTTTATTTTAAAATAATGAAACATCGAATTTCAAAATTTAATTTAAAAATTAATAAGAAAACAAAATTGATTTAATCAAAACATAAAATTATTAAATAAATGCAATAAATAATAAAAAATAAGTAAATTTTACAAGAATATTTACTAAATAAATCATTAAATATTTAACAAAAATCCAGAAATATTTAATTAAAAAATCATAACACTAATAATTTCAAGAGAAATTTCAATTCAAATTTCAAATTCTCAAGATAGAGGTACGGTTTAATAAAAATGTTTTCAGTTTAAGTTTTAATCAACACTAATGTTTAAGAATGCTCTGCTTAGTGAAAATTAATATGACACATTTTTAAATTAGCAATGTAAGGTTAAAGAAAATATTTTGTTCAATAATACAAATTTTGACCGTTATTCATTTCAATATCAAACCCACTGATAATCAGGAAAAAGATTTTTCAATCAAAATGACAATTAAAAATTTTGACATTTTATATTGCAGCCAGATATTGCAGACAAATAATTGTCAATCAAGATATTACTTTATGGAAAATACTTTTACATTCAATGTAAAATAAATGATATCTGCAAATATAAATTTTCAGAATATAAACTGAAAAGCAGAATATACACTAAGACTTTCTCAAAATTTCAATAAAAGACTTTTTCTAAAAAAACTATAAGAAATAAAAATGTTTTGCATTAATTAATATAGCCAAAAATTAATGTTTTGCCACGAGTAATTTTATTTTATGTTGATAACTTGATCTACCATCACTTCTCACACATTAAGGTTAATTCAATTAGAACTTTCAGTTTTACAAGAATTCCAAATTACTACAACAATCATACTTGAAATAGAAATTAAAATCATGATTTGTTGAGCTGAAGACAAGAGTGTTAACCACTCAGTTGTTTGCTTAAGTGTAGATTGCTAGAATTTGTTTTATAAACTATACATAAAAAATATTTCCATATACTTAAAGATTTAGAACTGAAGAATTTAAAACAAATTTCAAGAGTGAATAGAATTGGTTTAAAATAAACTTAAAAACTAAATTGTTTTAGTAAAAATGAAAAGATTATTTGATAATTCAATTTCACTGAAAGGAAATAAAAATATGAACCTTTGAGCTGTATATGAAGATTGCTTGGGATGCACCTCTGGTGCAACAGTATCTCCAACAATGGGTGAAAGAGGATAATTCATACTACTGGATGAATATGCTGAATTGCGACCTTTCTTTATGGCTTCTTGTTTAGCTCGCTGCAATTCACGAGCTTTCTCTTTCATTTTCAATTTGGCTTCTTTTTCTTGAGTCTGTTTAAATAAATATAAAATAAAGCTTAACCCAGATAAGCCTACTGTCCTATATTCTACTGTCCTAAATATAGGACAGTAGGCTTATCTGGTAAGTGTATACATATATATATGTATAGTATATATATATATATATATATATATATATATATATATATATATATATTATATGTATATACATTATCTGTATATCACATGATTAGAAAATATTTATATTTTTTTAAAGAAATTTTACACTAAACATGCTCTTGGTATATATTACATTAAAATGCTCTAAAAATGATGATGAAATAATATCTAACTAATCATTATTAACCAAAGCAGAATAGATAATCTGAATCAAATATTTCACTTATTTTCAAATTGCATAATTGAAAAATAAAAATTTTATAAATAGGCGAAAGCTATAATAAAGTATAAATATTATGCAATGAAGTGATTCATAATCAATGTAAAAATATAATCTTCATTAATGTAGCTTTTTAAAATGCTTTGTTAAAAACAAGTAATAATTAAATACCTGCATCCATTAAGATATAATGAATATGATATCAAACCCTTTTTTTAAGTCGTAGTAAGGAATTACTGTCAACTAAATTAAAGTAATACATAATCATTTTTTAAAAATTTTCATCAAGCACAATTTATATCTTTTTTTGAAAAAAATTATAAATCTTCAAAATCGATGGCACATACACACACACACACAAAAATTCATGGAGAAAACAATGTAATAAAGTTCTAATGATTGATAATATAAATGAAACATTAAAGCAAATAATTGGAAATTAAATTTATCATGTACATACATATATATAGGTAAGAAAAGTAGCAGAGGAACCCAGGACTAGAGAAAACATAAGGGCTGGCTGATCGCTTTGAGATGTAGCATGCCGCCTTGTCACAGGAGAGGGGAAGAGCGGGACGTCACTGGGCATCGACTGGCTGGCCTATGCTAGCTTCTGTCTGATCACAGCTTTCTCATTCATTTTGGCTTGTTTAATGTTAATGTTTTCATTTTAAGCAAGAGTATTTTTAAAGAAGAAAACAAGACATTGTGTGCTGTTTCCTACGTGTTCAAATATGTATCAAAATACAAAAGGAAAACACATAATATTTCATCGATTTCCAAAAGAAAAGAAAATGCTTTCGAAGGAATGGGTGCAAAGATGTCGAAGAAGTGACAAAATCAACATCAAGAATGCTAGTGTGCAGAGAGCATTTTGATTTGAATGAATATATGGACGACATGCGAAATCGACGACTTGGTTTGCCAGAGAGAAAAATATAAAAATTGACGGCTCTGCCTAATCTTAAGTTACCGGCTTTAAACATAATTCGAAATACTCCAAGAGAACAGAGACAAGCGAAAAGAAGATTAGTAGAAAATATTGAAAGAATTGAGTGTATGAGTCCACATAAATTATGTGATACAGAAAATCAATGCGATGGTGACATTAAATGCCTTAAATGCAATGAATATTTAAAAAATATAGAAGAATTGGAAAAAAAGAATATTATGAGCAGAGAGAAAATACAGTGAAATTCCTTAAAAATGAACAAAAAAGAAATCGAACTTCAATAACAAGAACAATTAAACGATTGAAATCAAATAAAAAATTGCTTTTAGATGAAATACAAAAATTAAAAACGAAAATAAAATTACTTCAAAAGGAGAACGTTAAACTTGGGAAGATGGGGATGAATAATTTATTCCCTTATAAGTGTGAAGATGAAGAAAATAAATTAAGAACTAAATGGTCATCTGAAACTATTTCAAAATGTATTTTGATTCGGTCATTATCTTCAAAATCTTACGATTTTTGGCAAAATACAATGGGATTAAATATGCCAAGTGCAAGTACTTAGAAAAGATGGTGTTCCAAGTTTAGTTGCATACCTGGAATTCTTAAGGATGTAATGTTATTGATGAAAAAAAATTGCGAAACTTTGAGCGATATGGAAAAGATATGTTCTTTGAGCTTTGACGAAATGCACATAGATTCGAAACTGTGTTACGACTCTTCATTGGATGAAATATTAGGCCTATTTTGTAAAGTTATTTTATTGAGAGGATTAATTTTCCCATGGAAATAGCCAATATTTCAAAAGATTTCGACTATAAAATGAATAAAAAACTTTTATTTTCTGTAATAGAAGAAATCGAATTCACTGGTGTTCCAGTTCGAGCAATAATTTCGGATCTTAGCGGGTATCATACCTTATGGAAAGAACTCGAAATAACTAAAGACAAATCGTTTTTTCTTCATCTTTCAAAAGATTCAAGGAAGATAAGGGTTTTCACTGATATTCCTCATTATATCAAGTTATTGAGAAACCCTTTTTTAGATAGTGGTTTAGTTTTGCGTGACCGTACAATAATAAATTCTAGAATATTATATGAGATATTGAATAAAGATGTCGGGAAAATAAAAATTTACCATAAACTGAAGCCCCAATTTCTAACTGTTAAAGAAAATGACAAAAGGTTACACCTGCAAAGACTTTATTTTTGGAAACTACTGCTAAAGCTATAATACATTTCACTGGAAATACTAAAGCGGCTGCATTTTTTTCATTAATCGATAATTTATTTGATATTATGAACAGCTCTGTACCAATACCTCCAAGTAACAAGACTTTAAAAGCTGCTTTTGGAGTACAAAAATACTTTGATACTAAAAAAAAAAAAAAAAAAAAAAAAACTTTAAACGCAATCAAGTAGGAAGTTTTCAACTTACAAATATTTGAAAAAATCGGTTTTGCCTTTTCATGAAGGGATTATTGTTTCAATTCATTCTCTTTATGGATTATGTGAATGCTTAAAATCTATATAAATGTATCTTATATTTTAACAAGTAGACTTACTCAAGATGCACTTGAAAGCTTCTTCAGCCAAATTAGAGGTCTTGGGAGATTCAATGACCATCCTTCTCCTTCTGAAGTAATTATTCGCTTAAAAAAATATTGCTCGCAAATAAATTACCTAATTTGTTACCGAAAGTAAACTCTTTAGAAAATGGACCAGACGTTTATTTAACAAGTGCAATGTTAGACACTGCATTTAAGTAAAAGAACGTCAAGAAATTATCAATTCTTTTGATTCTCAAGATGAATTAAATCGTGAATTCTTAATTAATCCCTTACCTTTATCTTGGGAAAATGAACTTGCCTTTTACAATCCAAATTATAATCTCCATTTGAAAAAGAAGCTATGGTTTATGTGGCAGGTTATATTGCTTATAAAATTAAAGATAATTCACTTGAAACTATATCAAGAAATTCAGTAGATATGCCCAATCATTCCGAGTGGATTAATTTCTGCTGGGGGACTTACTGTTCCAACAGAAGCATGGATGGAAACTATAAAACAAATGGACATAATGTTTCGCAAATTTTATGGCGAGACATTTTATCAAGGGAAAAAGGTCATAGCAACATTAATAAATGAAACAGAGTCTTCTTCTCCTACTGTAAATCAAAAGGCAATTGAACTTTTTTGTTGCTTGAGAACATTTATACGAATTAAGTATTTAAATAGAAATGCAGCGACAGTATCTCATAATAAATCTCAACAAAAAACAAGAAATGGGTCAATAGTCAAAAAATCAAGATAAACTGAAGCTAATAGGTTAACATATTTTTATATTGGTTATACAATTTTAAGTTAATTTCAATATTAATATTAATTTTTTTGGGTTTATTAAATAATAATTGCAAATTTACTAAATATTTGAGAGGCATTTGTAGTTTTTTTCACTCTCTGATTAAAAACAAAATTAACTTAAAAATAAAAAAATAAGTATTTCGCTTAGAAACTCCAGGCAGCTTATTCTCCTTCGATGCCTGACTACAGCATCAACGGCTATTTCCGGTGACAGTTTTGGGGAGCATTTGAGCCAGCCTCCCTAGCCCTGAGAGGAACCTATGTCTCAGCATTATTTTTTTTTAAAGTTTCAATTTATATGTAAAAAAAAATAAATAAAAACAAATTTAACATTCAAATAATTTTATAAAGAGCTTAATTTTAACTTCAGAGAAAGTTATTCAAAAATTAGCGGTGGTATGATAAAAATAAAATTAATTTTTCGATTATTTTTAACCTATCAATTTCAAAAACATTATCAAATTTTCTGATACAAAAAAAAGTTTTTTTGATGAAAAACATTCATGTTTATATTCATAATTTAATCATAGTTAATGTACTGATATATATATATATATATATATATATATATATATATATATATACATACACACACACAACTATAATAGAAATACATTAATTACAACTAGACTGTCATATTTGACTACAACCACAATTTTGCAAATGAAGATTCATATTTTTCCAGAATAAGCAAAGTATGTATACTACATGTTTTAAATTAAAAAGAAAAAACAATTTCTTGAAAGTTAAGAAAAAGCATCTTGCAATTGTGTTTCCCATGCTTCAATCCAGCTATTGCTGAAAAATGACGGATTGATATCTAATTACAGCTTTGTACATCCCTTGAATAGATGCTTCAGAGCTTTCTAGAGTTCCTTACTTGAAATATATGCTAATATGGCAAATTATGGAAAATACTCAAGAATACCTAAATGTGGAATATTTTAATTTACTTGCAATGCAATGACTAAATAGAAGATAATCAGTGGGTGTATATTAAAAAAATCATAAGGTTATTGTGAATCATTATTTTCAGTGCAATAGGATATTTTGAGCAATCAAATATTTTGATTTTGGACTATGCAGTTTATGGACTTCATTTGATTATTTATTCAACTTAAGTGGCAATTACTGCAGGTGTAAAAATAGTCTAGATAATACAATGCAATTCACCATTCATAAGAAAGAGATTGTTGCATACATATAAAAAAGTACCTGGCGAACAGCCTGATAAACCTTCTCTTCATGCGATTCCATTTCTACAAATGTCCGTATTTGAGCTAAATTCACATTTTCTCTATAACCAAGAGCAACTATTTCATCAAAAGCAAATATTAGATTGAAGGAATTATTCACCACATCTTGTTCATCCATAAATTTGCAATATTCAGGAATCTAAAAAATTTTATTTTAATTATACATTGTGAAATATATATATATTAAATTCAAAATTTAATCTACAAACTTTAGAATAAATTTTAAAATATATACTTATGAATTTTACATCATAAGCTTTCCCAAATGTATGTTTAAAATATATGCTTTTAGTTAGCCAAGTTTAAGAATTATTACTTTGCTATAATATAGCTGAAGAACACCTATGATATTCAGCAACACAAAATGATCTACAGAATTTTAATACAAGATTGTATGCTACAAGAAAAGGTAAATACATATATTATAAAGTATTCTAAAAATTTTGCCTTAATGTTAAAAATATTCAGTGGAAAAAATACCTTTATTCACAATGAAAAGTAAAATTACTCATTCATGCAAAGAACTCTCAAATATACATAATCAAGCAGTTAATTAATTTTATAGGCTGATGTTTTTAATAAATTTGTTAATAACATAAATAAGAACTGCTAAATAGAAAAAGTTTTTTCCTTAATTTATTATCATTCCTTTGAATAAAAGTTTATTGTTTGAGAAACACATTACTCATTTATATGTGAAAGAAAATTTTAAATCACAGTTAACTCCTACAAGCCAGTACAAGTCTGGTGTAATTTCCATTTTCCCCACCAAGGGCTGCACAGTTATCTCACAAACTTAAACTATGTAAGTTTATGCATTCAAGGTTTTCAAAACCCTGAATGCACTCAAACTTTGAATAGTGCAATCTCATGCTACTTTCGATTTCAAATATATATAATTTAGAATATTTCATTATTACTAGCTACAGAAATATTACAAAACTAATAACTAAGAAACTAATTTTTCAAATTTTACACAAAGGAAATATAAATTACATTATACAAAACAAATATAAAGTAATAAAAATCAATATTATCTCTACAGACAATAAAATAAAATCAACTTTTATAATAAATCAAAAGAATACAAACACTTTGAAAATACACAATACAAAACAATAGCCAGCATGCATTAAAAACTGCACTATGAATCAAAATCAATAATATAAATATCGGGTTGTACCAAAAAGATTCAAAATAAATTTAAAAAATAACAAGAAAGCAAATTATATTTAGTATGGGGAGTAATTACTAGTCAAATCTATGACTTTCTACCAAAGTTTTCATAGTTTTTCAAAGCCTTTATCCTAAAAATTTGGGGATCCTGAATTTAAAATTAACGCCATTGCGACATTTTGTGCAAAATCAAAGATAGTACCAGCAAAATATAATTACAAGTAAGAAGAAAACTTGAAATATGTAAGAATGATGTCGGGACTATATAGTAGATGTGGCAAAAGATACTATTTGAGTCTATACAGAGTCCAGCCTGGAATTCATACAGATGTAAACTAAACTCTGTAACAAGACAGCCCATGAAGGCCAAGGCCTACAGTGCTCATCTCTGTTTCCATGACCAAGAGACCCTGTGGTGCGAAGCACATATCCTAATTAGGTGGTCAGCCTAATGCGAAACACTCAGTGTTTAGTTCCCAAGCATACTTGGTTCTCAGTTAATCAACACGCTGAAAGGATGAAAGGCTGAGTTGACCTTGCACAGCCTGTGGATCGAACCACGGAGTTGTGCCTTGGGAGCGTGAAATGCTACCACTAAGCCACTAGACTTCCAATACACATGTGGTCTTGTATTATCTTGATGAAACAGTACCTTCTTGCGCTGGAACTCAGTTTGATGTTTGGATTTTATAGAAATGTTGACACGTTAGTATCTCACTGTACACCTTACTGATGATGGTTTTTTTCTTTTTTCAGATACTTTTTTGTGGATAATAACACACTAAGCCCAAAGGACAAATACACATGATTTTTTGTAAATCAAACTGTGCTTTGTGACACAACCAACAGGCCCAATGGAGACAGATCAAACCCCTTATTGACTTGTGTTGAAATAAATTCACTTTTCATCAAAAGGGGCAATTTGGCTCAAAATTTCGTCCTTATCTTAGTATTTAAGCACATTAGTGCAGGCCTGAACACATTTGCCCTTATCTGCTTGAATAAGCTGATGTAGCACCCAAAAACTGAATTTGTTAAGTCAAATTTATGTAATGTATAGTATGAATAATGAACATAGCACAAATGTCTAACATCTCAGCTAGACTAACTCCAAGCAGTTGCACAAGCAGGTCTTGTGTTGGTCCCTATAATAGGGTTTATCTATTTGTAGGTAGATGTCTTATTACCCATACGCACAATTAGACTAATTGCCAAAGGGTTAAAAACTATAAGCAGAACTATAATTATTAAATATTTAATGGAGAAAAGAAACATTAACTATTGGTTTAAGTGTCTATAAAGTATTTCATTTTATTGATAGAACATAATAGATTAGACACTAATAGTATATCAATAATTAGAATTAAATAAAAATAGCAAGTTTAGTTTATTGACAGCAAACATAACATAAATTTAGTTTAAAATTTGATAACAGATAAAATAAAAGTATTTTAGTTAAATAATTCATTGTCACTATTAACAAAAATAAACTACATTATACTTTAAACAAAATTATCAGACACTGGAGTTGTATGAATATGTCGCCAACCTTTTGATTCCTAGCCTGCCATTTTTAAACATTTTGGATCTGCCCTCTTTGACAAACTGGCATGTAATCAATAATAGTTAAATACAAGAAGATAATAATTAGATTTGAATAAAGCAGATCCAAATCAGCAATGTGATAAAGTTCTAAGTGCATTAGTTATACAAAAGTTGAATAACAGTATGTCAGTAAAGCATAGCAGAAAAATGAATTTAACAAAAATAACGCAAATATTTTAAATTAATGATAAATATGTAGTAATAAGAAAAATCATAGAACACTAAACTAAGAACTTAAAAGTACTAGATACACAAATTTAGCTTGCACTGGGGTAACACCTTGTCAACTTCAGTAGGCCAGAAAGAGCACTCTACTTCTTGAATGTCATAATACTAGTTTTCGAACTTTTGGTACCAAACCGTCAGTGTCATATGATATAACACTAGTACCTAAAGTTGTATGCATGGATTTGGTGACATTCTGTAACTGACATTTTAAATTAGAACTGCAAGTAAGGTGATGTTGCATGATAAATCCATTTCAGACGCCTTGTGCTGAATGATAACAATGTTTTTACAGATCTCAACAGTGTTCTAAATCAAGTCTCCCTTCAAATACCGAAAAATTGTCAGAAAAAATATAAACGAACACACCCAAGCAAACAGTTTGCACGCATGATATTAGCAGTGGCAGAAAACTGTTATTACAACTTGATAACATACATTTTAATGAAAACTCACCTTAAAAATACATCAGTATAAACTGAAACTAACCCGAAAGAAACCAGACAAAGCTAAATCAAAATTTTATGAAAACTCAAGTTTCAAACTAAGAAGCATTACAATTCACAGTAAACCTAAGTACTTATATCAAATATTCCAACACAATACTTAATAAATTACATAAATTAATACATACAGCATTAATTTTAATCAAACAATGCACAAAGTAAAAGCTCTCACTTAAATGCACTGCACCTTGCTAAAAAATGTTTTTTTTTTTAATGCAAATTTAATTTATCATTATCCAAACTTTTTCTTGCTACACACAAACACTAAAATTCAAAATTAATTTTGATATACTTTTAAGATAAAATATAACTTCAAATACTAGCTTCTCAACTATAAATGTAAAAATGCACAGTAAAAGCATCAAGGGTAACTAAATACGCAAAAAAAAATTTCACAGATGAACACATAATTAAATCACAAATATCCATTTTGATAGAGTAATTCAGATTTGGAACATTTAACACCAGAAAGTGACAAGATCACATGTTTTGTGCAGTTAGCACTCATAAGATTTAACCACAATAATATACTGTTTATAAAAATAAAGTTTTATAAATTTATCGCAACTAATCAGGTCTAAAACAAATGTGCAACTAACAGAATGTTGGATTCTTCATAATTATTCTTAGACTTGCTGCAAAGGTTAGCACAAAAATTAATAACTTTATTCTTACTTTTACCACATTCTTTAATTATTTTGCACGAATATTTAATTTTAAAATTATATCATTCAAGTTCAATTTTACTTTTGAACTTCAACTATTAAAAATTAATTTCAATTAAATAGCTTTTTTCCCATTAAACATAATTTGGTATTATTTTATAATACCCCATCACCATAATGGGAAAGAAACAAATAGTAAATTACTGGCACACATATTCCATTTGCTTAGGTTTACATTTTTAGAAACTACTAAATAATAAATAAAAAAATAAGTAATTATCACTTACTTATACAAAGGTCAATGTTTATTTCTGGCGAAAACAGCTTAACAATTGCATCAATGATTGATTGTGTATGTACAGTGCACCTATCTTACAATGAAACAAAATTAAATTTTGCTGTATTTAATTGTTTTTTACTCTTGGTGTCTTATGATTGTAATGCTCCTTTTACAAAATTATTACTATCCCATCTTTTGCACCAACTTGCTATAACTTTAACATTTAGCTAGTTCACTTCTTTTTATCTCTCTTCACTTAATTTTACAAAAAAAAAAGAATAAAAAAGACATACCAGAATTACTTTTAATTTACAGTTAAGATAACAATTATTGTTTTTTCTATTAAATCTAAAAACTTTCTTGGTTGATAAATGTCCACTCTTTTATTGAATTTTTTTTCCTAAATATACAGTTAATCATTTTATATTATCAGCAACTCCAATTTAATTCTAATTCTACGGTGTATATGTAAGAAATAATGAAAAGCAATAACATACCACTCTCGTGAAGAGGCGTAAAGTTTCAAGGTCCTCTAAAATATTGCTAGCTTTAGTAGTAATCAGTAGAGTATACAGTTTTTCCATTGGTTGATAAACATAACGTACACTTTCTGTTTCAACAAATGTATGCTGTCGACCACCACTTAATAATTTAGGAAAAGCAGCTAAAAGACCCTCAATGCGTGCTCTTGTCATTTCCACAAATTGACGAGACACAATTGCTGCAAAGGTTAGCACAATTATTAATCTTTCAATTCAAAAACAAAATTTGATTTATTATATACAAAGACAGGTGAATTGAATACTTTTTTATATAACTTTATAAAATAATTTTTTTTAAAAAAATAAATTTGTCTGCACAAAAATTTCCAATGTGACAAAACCAAACTCTTAACAACCACTCTTACAAATAAGCACAAAATTTGGTCACTAGGAACAATGAGGAATGTACATTAATTTATATATGTCTTTTCTATGCCAGGTAACTGACAGCATTGGCCATTTTCCCTCTAGCAGTCCAGTACAAAATAGCCTTCATATAATAGTTGCCAAGTCTAAGAGAGTTAATGTTGCTCACAGATGGGCAAACAGTCAAACATCGACGCCACAGGTGGTCAGCCTACTCGCGTATCTAAAGTTCATTGCCTTTTGTGTGGGATGTATATAAATGATTACCTTATTTTAAGTTAGTATCTAGGTTGGTATTCACATTTCTAGCCTTGGCAACAACATATGGTGCTAAGTGATTATTAATATTTCTAATTGATATTTTAATATTTAAACCGTAACTCCCTTCCCCTTTTATTATAATTTGTATTATTAAAAGTAGATTGAAAAATTTGATTTGGGCAAAAGATGGAATTGACTGGGAAAACTTCCTATGCCATTATTATTCATAATTTTCAACAAAGATTATCATGACAAAAATGCTTCAATGAGCTTATTTCTTTATCCAGAGATAAAGCCCCACCCCAGAGTTATGTAAGAAACTAATATAACAAATTCAAACTATGTCGACATTCACTCCAAGATGAATTCTGTAAGGGTTGTTCAAAATCAATTCTTACAGCAGAAAAAATCAATGCTGTACATAAACTCATAAAACAAGATTGACATATGATACCTATGAGATGGAAGCATTTTTAGAAATAGATATAACAAACTTCAATATATTATAGGAGCATTTGGTAATAAAAAAGATTTGTTCAGATTGTAATATGCATCATTTGACAAATATTCAAAAGAAGGTGCATGTCAACTGGTGCAAGGAAATGTTTTAGAAAATACATTCATGGTGTATCAAATGCTGTGGTGTAATATCTATACAGATGACAAATTATGAATCTATGGATAATAGCATGAATCAAAACAGAAATCAACTGCATGGGTCTTATAAAATGACTCAAATCTAAAAGTTGTTTGTGGAAGAAACACATTGAAGCAAATGATTGCCTGTTCTTTTGATATTATTGATACAGAAATAGTGACATTAGAACAATGTAAGATAATAACTAAGTATAAGAATGACATGATCATTTGTTTTCCAGAAACCATTGGAAATATTTGATAAAAACAAAATTAAAACCTTTACTTCTTCTGATTTTACCAAACTTTTCAACTTTTTCAGTTTTCATCAGTGTGAGTTACAAAACCAGTAAAAATTATCAAATTGCGGGGACATCCACTGTACAGCACACTGTGTTCACACACTATGACATTTTTAATCTCCCATATCAAAAATAAGTTCAGTTAACAATTTTCAATACCTGAAGCTGTGGCTAATGCCTTTAAAATGCATGTTTTGGAGATGACTCAAGGGTGGGAAAAGTGTACTAAAAATTGGTTCAAATGCGCATGAAAATGTATTGCTCTTAATGGAGAATATTTTGAGAAAAATCAATAAAACCAATTATGATCATAAATATTTGACTTTTCATTATTAAACCAGAAATGTAAACAGCAAACCTCATACTATGCCACAAATTTTTTAATATTTATTATCTTCATACAGGAAAATAAATTTCAGGCAAAACATGATAATCTTTTGGTATATTTTACAATTTGCTATTAAAATAAAATCCAATCAATGGATTATTAGTAGTTAATATATTATTATAGCTCCATAAAACTTAAAATGTCTTCTACTTTAAAAATTCCACCAAAATAATTTTAACTTTGTAAAGAGCAAAAAAAAATTTATAATTAAGTTAATTCATCTTAAAAATTTATAATTAAGTACCTTGATAAATATAAAAATTCAACAAATTACATGAACATGCTGTTAAGAATAAAAAAATTAAATTGTTTCAAGAACATTTCTGCAAAATATCACATTTTGATCAATAGTCTTTACTTCATGATGAAAAAAAAAACATAGTATTAATTATTACCATCTAAAGTTAATGAAACAAATTTCCTACAAGTTTCAAAATATAATTTTCATTTCATAAAAATACCATCAATGATAGTATTTTTAACCATGCAGAAAATATAAAAAAGATTTTTTTTAATCAAAATAGAATTATTTTAATATGATAAACATTATGCACATGGTATAGTCAAATATATAAATAATGTTATGATACATACAAAAAGTTTATTACACAAGAAAATAAAGAGGAAACTTTAAAAAAATTAAATGTCACCTTTTCCTGATTTGGTTGTTACACTAGCCGCCAGCAGAACCTGAATTAAAAAGTAAAACTTAAGAAATCTTGAAGAAACTTCTTGAATACAAAAGTTGAAATTTCAAATATTAATGTTTTTATCCCATGCATAAACCTTAACAGAAAAAGTTATGATAAATTTGAAGATTAAAATAATTATTTAACTATAAATAATTCTCAGTGTAAATCGTTACGTCTATAATACTAATTTAATATTTAAAAATCAGCATGAATTCTTTTGACTTTATGCATAATCAAATTTATATTTAAAACAAAGTAAAAATACTTAAAAATAATAAAATATCATTATCAATAATCAATAAAAAATAATTGCTTGTAAGATTTTTTTTAAATCAAACTTTTAAAATGAATTAATGATTTAAATTTTTTGATCATGAATTGTTAGTTTACAACTATATTACAATTTTTATGCTTTATTCCCTTGCTTATAGCTAATGGAGAATGGTAATGTATGACTCACAAAAGGACAAAATAAGAACTTTTTTAAATATTTATAAAAAATTCCTTCATCAACTTTTAAGTAGCAGAAATGTTTAAGAGCATTAATCAAGACAAAACTTCCTGTTCAAAATTAATAAGTTGCATTAAATTAATCATTTACTAAAGAAGCAACACCCTTATACAGTTGCTTTTCATAACAATAAATACAGAAATAAATGCAAAATGGAATACTTAATTATAAAATAATTCTTTACTGATAAAAATAGTGAAGTATATTGAAACTTACATGATATGTATGCCAAATATTCTTCACATAATTTAAATATGCAAAGAAAAGCACACACTAAAAACTTCCTTGAATTCCATGAAAAATTCTTTTATGTGTTATCATAGAAAAATATTAGTTAATAGCTTATAATGCTCATCATAATTATAGGTTAACCAAGATGTTTTCTTAAAAATATATCAGATACAATAATATTTACAGTATTACACTATAAAATGATGATTACATATAATAAATTGATATTAATACAGAATAATTATAGAATGCAATATTTGCAATCAAATTTTATTGATATGTATGAAAAAATGAAAATTTATTATTCAATCTCACGCATTTTCAATGAAATTTCTGATTTATTGGAGCATCAGTTGCATAAATGGATTTAAAATTTCTATTATCAAATCCATAAACTACAAAAAAAGTATACTTATTTACAGTAACAGTTTCTTTCACATCAAAAATAGATAAATATTTAAATTAATTTCCTTATCTTCAATGGATTAAAAACTTTTAGAAAAGCTGAAGTTTGGTTTGTATATCACTCAATGGTCAATGTTTGCAACTACTACGATTGAAGAACTAATACGATTGAGAATAAGCTGTTGTTCCACCAGCATAATTCCCTGTACCCAGCCCAGAAATGGATTCTACCAATAAGGGGAAACAGCCAAATAGGAGTTTATAGTTTAAAAGAAGGGATCAAGCAGACAACATTTTAATATTTCAACTGGCACAAATCACAAGTTGCTGAACTGAAAGATTGAGTGCAAAGACATGATGATAAATACCATATTATTTCCTTACTTTTATATATCCTGTACTATATATTTATATTCTATATTATCTTATTCTACAATTTGTCTGAAGAAAACTATGCATGATGAGCTGAAATAAATTCTTACAAGATTGCATTATAAAATAAAAGAACAATACTTTAAGCATAAAACTTTAGATTTAATAAAATAAAAATTTAATATCATAAATTAATAACTAATTTGATATCATTGCTTATTTTTTGACACATTTTTGAAAGAACTACACAATGTGTTTCTTTCATATCGAAGCTAATATCCAGCCTACACAATGTAGCTTAACTAAATTCTGTTGAATTAATTTATGGAATTTTAAGTAATTTAATAGAATTTTTTACAAATACAATCAATTTGATTACCTTTTATTACTCTTTTATCAAGTACTTGCATTTTTTATTGGTATTTATATATTTCTATAATAGCATTACTGCTACTAATTTTTTATAAGCCAAATTAGCACCATGGGAATTGCTTCAGGACATTATAACAAAAGTAAACAATAGTAAGAAAAGATTCTCGCAATCATGTTAACTAATTCTTAATAGTATCGTGATTAATAGTAATATTGATAGTGGTGGTGATAATATGTAAGTTTTGTCATTTGTCAAATTTTTGCAATTTAAAAGGAAAAGTGAAAATGATATTCAGGGATCATTTTCAAATTTGTGTCTAAAATATGCCACAATCTTTCTTTATAATTAACCTATTCCAACTTTTATATAAGAAATAAAAAAATTTTTGACCTCAATTTTTAAATGAAAAATTGAAATGGATTAAAAATTTTAATATGAAACGTAACTGTAACTCATATATATTTACTAAAGTATAAAAAATTCGCATGATGATTTGATTATTTATGCTATAGACAACCACTTGAAATAAAATGCTTATCCAAACAAGATATAATTCAGAGTTGATTCAGGTCCACTATAAATATCTATAGCAGAGTTGGTAGTCAGAACTTGAATTTGATTAGCAACCCATATTATGCGCAACTGTGCGATTGGCGAGCTGTTACCGTAATATTCACTTTAGCCAATATATCTGATAGGAATAAATTATAGGATAATTACTATATTTTCTTTTTCTTATTGCCAATTTAATGTTTTCTAAAACTTCTAAATATCAAGTCCCAAAGAGACCCTATGAATAACTAAATAAATCCAGCATTTTATTAATTTTGTTGTTTCGTTAAAAAGATAATTAATTTGTACAATTAAAATTTGTTTACCATATTGAAGTCTTGCAGTGAGTTTTACTCGGGATAATAGAATTACTCCAAAGCACCTTTTATGTTCGATACAGCCACAGGAAGTTATCTATACACCTGTAAAAATTCGATAACTGTTTTGTTGATCAATTTCAAACTGAAAATTATCTTTTTCAAAAAGATCCAAATAAACAAAAAATAGTTTGATAACCAATATAGATTATTATATTCGAGAAAATTTTCAAAACAAAATTGAAGTAAATCTAACGATAATAATGTATTAGATACCTACATTAAACAAACTTTACAAAATATAATCCGGCGATTCAAGAACTATGACAACTCACTCATAATAACGAAATGATGGCAGTTTTGTTGCCATATATATATTTATAATATAGGAAACATTTCAGTATTATTATCTTGTGGTTTTCTAATTTTTACTTTAAACTATTCTTCAAGATAAAAGATGAGTAAGAAACACATTAGTTTCTAAAATAATACTTAAAAACAGGAAAAAATAAATTTTGTGATACAGAAAGGGCAAATGAATGAAATTTTGGCTCACTAATCCCCGTAGCAACTTGAACAGCAATGGCAATTCGACGCGTGAGTCAAACCTGATAGAGTTCATTGGTCAAATTAGTCACACATAATTAAATATCAATATCAACATAATACCAAATTACTTTCGTGATTATTAAAAATATAGACTATGTCGTCTGCATTTCAAAAATTTTTTTAAATATTTATTTCACATATTAAAAGAAATATATGATTACTGAGTTAAAAAATTTATTGCTCATTTTTACATGATTATTTATTTTTTAAATCTCTGAACTGTAATATAAACTATGAAACAATATATTCTCATTTATACTGATCAAATTTTGATATATTTTACAAATTATTATTCTCTATTTAAGAATTATCTTTTCTAATACAATTAAATTTTATATATATTATATTTAAATATAATTATTCCTTATATATATATATTGCTTTAAATTATTTCACTATATTTTTACAACCATTAATTTTTTACAGAAAATGATTTTGCCGATCACACATACACACAAATACTTTTACTTAAATCAGGAGTTCCCAACCAGGGAAGTACGCCTCCCAAGGGGAGCACAGAGCGATGTCAAGGGGGATGGAAAGCGTTTGTATTTTATTTTTATTTTTTGCACCACTAAGGTGGCAAACAGGCAAGAAAACATAAATAAAATAACCCAACAAAACTAACAAATATTATTTCAATGTAAAGTTTAATTTACCGGCATAAAATTAATGAAATTAAGTACCATACCTATTCACTTATTCTGTCAACCACTGTTTCAAACCCGACGCCGTCAATCGCAATTTGTACAAGTTTCGATAAGTCACAACATGAAACCCACGCGCACCCCCGCCACAGCACCCACTCTGCTTAACATTCATCACTTAGAAAAAAATCTGTGAAATTCTTTCCCGCATATTTGAGACAAATATAAAGTTTCGGTGTACATTTTTTTCTGAAAAATCAGTTTGAGTGTGCAAAATTATCGGGTCACGCTGTTTAAAGATAAGTTTGTGTTTACAAATTTCAGTCACCATTTTTTTATTTAATTTACTAAATTGGTGACAGAGCAGAGACGCGTTCATAAATCGGACATTGTGAGTGGCTATTTGTTTTATTGTTATAGGTGCAAAATGGCAGCGAAAAATGAAAGTTTTCCGAAGATTACATTAAGAGTTTTAAGTAATGATAACATGAAGGCCAGTCACTTTGAAAGGCACATTTGAAGCTATAAAATCTTACTCTGGTTTTTTGAAGACGAAAGACTTTTTCTTCTAAAGTAGAATTACTCAATCGGATAAGATTGAATAAATCGGGAAGTTATCACATAAGTGTATCGCAGCATCTCAAAGCTTCATTTGAAATAGCTTTTATGATAGCAAATCAAAAGAAACCTCATACCATCGGTAAAGAATTAATAAAATCATGTGCCCTAAAAGCCACGCAGATAAATTTAGGAGAAAATGCAGATCAAAAAAGGAAGTCTATTTCTCTTTCGAATTACACAGTCAAGCGTAGAATCGATAACATATTGCAGCAGACATTAAGTCACAAATAATTAACAAAGTAAAATTATCGCTATTAGTTGTGATGAATCCATTGACATCGTTGGTTGTGCACAGCAATTACTAGTTTATGTTCGTTTTACATCGGCGGAGATATCATTGAAGAAGAGATTCTATACTCCCACTCTTTGACAGCACAGGTACAACATCTTAAGATATTTATTTCAATATCAAATTTGGTTGAAAAAAATATGATTTGGATGTAACCCTGGCTTAAATAAGCATCAAAATATTCTCTAAAATTAAATGTAGGAATCATTTAAATTAAAGTTATGAATGTAACTTTTGATAGTTTGTAATGCAAAAAATGAGATTCAATAAACACTACTTTTTACCAATTTTTTCCACAAATCATACAAAAAACAAAATTTGAATATTATTTTAAAAACATGTAAAATTTAATTAAAACTATTATTTATTAATTGTTTAAAAATAATGCAAAATGTCTAGACAAAAAATTTTTTAAAAGACAAAACTTGTAACTTAAATTTATCTTTGCTCCATTTTTTTATGAATAAAAAAAGCAAATCCCTTATTTCATATATTATTACACATTGGTATTGCGATAAAATCAAAAAACTAATTTAATATTTTTATTTATTTGGTTATGTTTTGTTATGATTACTCATTGAAAAACATTGCAACATTTTTCATTACTTACGTATCATCCCGTCGAACATACCTGCGAAAAAATGCATGTCATTTAATGATGGAATTTAGCAACATATAAATTACAAATAAAGTTTTTATTTATTTGTTAAAAGGAAAAAGTTAATTAACTGTTCATTTTCTTCATATTTTGAAAAAAATTTTAAACTTGCAAGATTTAACGACATATTTTTATGGCGAAAAAGGTAGACAGAATAACAAGTACCCATTTTTCATGCTTGCTATCATTCATAAAGAATCAATTTACACTGGTTCGAGCGTGGGATTGGGTATTCCTTGGTTTGGCAATAAAATTGATCTTAGTTTGGTTTTAGTATAGTGGCTATCTTGTTAGTCACATCTTGGCATCAAAAAGTCGCCAAAAATCAAGGGATGCCTGATTTTAACTTTTAATTATATAAATCAGAATATTTTACCGAATTCCAATCTCAACTTCGTCAACTTGGTAAGGAAAATTTTCCAAATATTGACAATTACTGTAATTCTCATGTTTTTAAGTAATTTTTTCCATACTCCTAAATCTAAAAATCGTAAAATCGGTATGAGTTTCAAAATGTGTTTTAAATTACTGATAACGAATATGAAAGACTAAGTGCAACGTTGTGACGAATTTCATTTCCGTCCAAATTAAGAATGATATGACCAATCGAAAACTGCCCGAAAAATCATAAAACGCATTTCTTTGTTCCTATTAAACCAGATAAGTGCTACAATATAAAATAATGGCTGCCCAACGTGAGACCCGAGTTCGAGTTTCTTTTCGCTGTTAAAAAAATTCTACTCAGAATTTAATTTTGTTGTTGGAGGGGTACTCAAAAATTTTACAGGTTACCTCCTGATGTGTTGTGTTTTATGGATTCATGAGAAATATAATCTCATTATTATTATTATTATTGTTCAATTGGAATGTCTCCTTCAATTGGAGTATCCCGTTTTCGATTTGAGAATTCCAGATAAGTTTCTCTGTGACTGTTTTTATATTTCTAATACCTCCTAATTAATTTTGAAGGATTACAATTAAGGAAGTCATTAATGAATGTTAATGTTTAAGCACTTATGAATATAAAACTGTATAAAAAGTTTCTATATAAGCTGTTGTGTTTCGATAAAAGTGTTATTATTTTATGCTCTTGAATTTAGAACAGTATTATTACTTGCGAGTACAGTTATTTGTTTGATTTGGTAGATATGTTTCATATCTTATTAAATACATAATATTTTGTATTAGAGTATTGAATTAAAAGAAACATTTATTTTATTATTATATTTGAAGTATTATAGTATATGTGCGTGAATTATATGTTAAGAACATTATGAACAATAAGTAAAATATCTGTTAATTCTGTATATTATATTTGAAAATATCTTCTTTACAGTGAGATAGTGTTTTAAAATTGTATCTAACAGAATTTAATTGTCTGATGACTGTGCATTTTTCATGGGATGATACTTTTGTTTTGATTTAAAACACGAAACAAGGCGCCGCAAACGACCGTTGTTATTGCTTTCATATACGCCTCACTGTCTAGCATTTCAATATCTATAAGTTCAGTATATATCAATGCTTATTTTTATTTTATTTTTTCGTCATCCACTTTCTGTTTAGAATTTTTGTGTTTTATTCTTTTAGTAAGTGATTTCATTGAATAAAGAATGAAAACGTATTGTTTTTCCATGTATATTTAAGGTTATATATTAATATTACAAAATGATTATTAATATTTTGGTAAAAGGAATCAGAATTTATATTTTAGAATATTGAGAAGAACTTTAGAGTTAAAGAAATAAAAAGTCAACAAAACATTTTGTTATTCATATATAAAATATTCTTTCAATGCATATAATTAAGTTATCTTAGTTAATATATTTTGATTTATTGAATGTGGAATTAAAGTATACATTAAATATAATTTATAAACAAAGGTACATTTAGTGATTATTGGTAATTATAAAACGAAAGTAAAGAATTATAAATGAAACGATAATAAAAGCTTCATGATAGAATTTTGAAATGCTTTGTTTTGGCTTTGTTTGATTTGAAATATATAATAAGAGTGATTTCTTATAAATTTAGTATGATTAATATAATAAAATTGGTTTCATTATTTTATGATGGTGATTATCGTGAATATTTCAGGTTTAATTACAATAATTAAGGAGTTTATTCTATTTGCAATAAATGTTTGAATAAATAATAATAGGTTACGCGCTTCACTTATATTTAAAGTTAAAAGGTTTATATTTTCACATAATATTGTACTTAAGACTGATGGTGTTTAAATTTCGTTTTAACTAAAATAAAGAACCACATATTAAAAAAATCATTATTTTAAATCAGTTGAAAATAACTTCAGAACTATTAAAAATAAAATACATGCAAAAAATGTCCATTCCTTGGGAAAGGGAAAAAGGAGGATTTGAAGAAACATCGCTACAGAAATGGGGCTAGGGGTAATGATGATCTAAAAGTAATTCAACTGAAAGATATTATAACCAAATCAAAAGATTATGATGAAGAATTAGTGAAAAATATGCTAACTATATAATAGAGGAACGGCTTGAAAAAGAAAAACAAGCTGAATTCGAAAGAATTGCCCAGCAAGAAGCTGCTAAGAAAAAAAAACTAGCAAAAAAAAGGGGGAACAACTACGCATTGAAAAAGAGAGAACGAATGAATTGCAACGCTTAAAACTTCAAGTGGAAGCTCAGAAGGTGCTTTCCTCCACTGCCACAGCTCCAGCCAGTGAAACAGAGAAAACAAGTTGGGATCTCAATCGTATTCTCCCAAAATTTAATCCCAATAAAGATGAAATAGGACTTTATCTGTATCTGTGTGTGTGTGTGTGTGTTAAATAGGACTTTATCTGACAGTATTTGAACGTCAATTAAAATTAGTGAATATACCTGAAAGGAATTGGATCCCGTACTTGATAGGCTAATTGCCAGCCGAAATAAATCAACTAATTGTTAGAGAAAATGAAGAAGATGTTAAAGACAATTCAAAGGCGCGAAATCGATGCTCTTGAAGCGTTATAGACTTACATCAGATAGGTTTCGGCAGATGTTCTCGCAGCATAGAAAAAGTGCAGAAGTAGCATGGAAAGACTTCTATTTTGAAATTTAATCGTATTTCGGAGGATGGGTAAAAGAGTTGAGTATCATCACTTTTGAAAAATTGCATGACTTAATTATAGCTGACCAGTTAAAGAAAAGAACACCTCCAGAGGTTAGAGAACATTTTATTGATCAATGGTCAGAGCTGAATGATCCTTTAGAACTTGCAGAAAAGCTTGACAGTTATGAAAACGTAAGGATGGGAATGAAGAAAAATTCACCTGTCTTTGCTAAGAAGCAAAATTTCAAAGACTATGTTAAGTCACCTTCAGAAAGAAACTATAAGCCTTCTAACTCTAGGGAAAATAACAAAATCAAATATTCCAACTATGAAAGTCCAAAATTTACTAAAGACAAGCCAGAAAGAGGATTTTCGGTTCGTTGCTATGGATGTGGAAATCCTGGTTTTATTCAGTCCAAAGTGCAACATATTGAAAGAAGAGGCTAAAACAGTTGTTAATGTTGTAAAGTTGTATAGCGCACAAGCTTCAGATTCATAGTCTAGCTCAATTTTTTTAAATGTCTGTGGTGAAAAAGCAGCTTTTGTGAAAATCTGCAATAATACAAATGTAATCTCGATTAACACTCATGAGTTTTTGAAACCTTAATAACAGTACTTCATATAAGCTGCAATAAAATATCAAAAACGCTCTTTATTATAATGTGAACTGAAATAATGTTGGCAACTAAATTAATCATTTGTTACTACCAAATTTTGAATTATTTCACCCTAGAAAAAATATTGAGAAATATCATTTAATTTTTACAGTTTGAACATGTGAGGCAAAAATTTATAACTTTTTTATAGGGAGTTAAAATCTCAAATATATTATTGAATATTTCTTATTGCTACCTCATTTCTTAATGCTATAATTAGGATTTTTCCAATAAATGGATAATTTTTTCAGTTGAATTCACTTAAAACAATCCATTTAACTTCCATTCTCTTATTAAAATTTAGGATAAAATAGTCAGTTCACTTCATTCATTTTATTAGAAAAGAATCAGGAAAGAGAAAATTTTTTTAAATAACAAAAAATATATTCATCAAAATTAGGATATCAAAGCATATTTTGAAGTAATAAATAATACCTACTTTTGCACTTTTTTATTTTCTAATGGTATTTGCATATTTTTCTGATTGTATTTTATTTTGGGCAAACTCAAATTGCTATCAGTTTTAGCTTTCTCTCTGCTACCAGCATCAGAATATTTATCTTTCTTAGAATGCAAATTTTGTTTTATTTCTGGAATTGAATATTTATCCAAAAATTTATGATACAAAAGCTGATCAAACTGAAAAGAAGCAATACAAAGGAAATTTGGTGTAGTATTGCAAATAATTTCAACTTAAATAATTAATAAGTGTGAAATAAATAAGAAATGCACAATAAACTGTAATATAAGATGTATTTTACTAAAAAGTAAAATAGTATTTTTGCAGATGTTTAGTTTACTTTTCAGAAATTATCATAAAATTAGAAATATAGATATATGCAAAAATAAACATAAAAAATGAAATTCGAATGATGTTATAAACTACTAATCTTTTCAGAAAAGGTTAACATAAGTCTGATTTAGAATGAGCTCTGATGAAAATAAGCAATTTATTGATAAAGAAACATCAAACGAATAGTTTAATAGGACTGTAAAGAGAATGATAAAATTGATGTCTTTTTCTACCTATATCTAAATTTTAGAAATTTGTTATAAATTTTTGATTTTGAAATATTTTTGTCATAGTTTCTTGACAATGAATGCAGAACTTTAAGATAATTTAGCTACAAAATATTTTTAATCGACTTCTGGCCACTGAAATTACTACACTATGAAGGAAACCAAATGAAAGAAATTTATTATACATAGACAGTATGAGATGAGACAAAATAATTAAATTTACACGTAATTTAGAGTAAAGGAGCGCGAAAATTGTTTTGAAACAGATTTCATATTCTGATTTTGATCATTAGATCACTTGTGGCATTGCAATTTTAATGGGAAACAGTAAATATACACACACACATAATCTCAATATTAAAAATATGTTAATTTTATTTCATATATATATTCTAAGTTAAAAAAATTCTATAAATTAGAAGTCTGAAAATGATAAACTGAATATTATCATTCATTAAATTGATAAACTACAAAAATATTTTATATACTAAAACATAAAACAAAAAAATAATTGGTCTGAGGTACAATTTTTAAATTTAAAAACTTTAGTCAATGTATTTTTTTTTATTTTTCACGTAATTAAGATAAAAACATTTCAAGTTTTTCACATATTTTATAAGATTCTAATTTTATGAAACTATTTTTTTTATTTAAAATAAATTAAAACTGCCATGACAGCCCATGTGGAACAAGGCCTACAATGCAAATCTTTGCTTTCTTGACCGAGAGGCCCTGGGATGCAAAGCATATATAGGTGGTCAGCCTGACGCTAAGCCCCCAGAGTTTAAGTTCTCAAGCATGCTTTGTACTCAGTTTATCGACCCACTGCAAAGCTAAGTCAACTTTGCGCAGCCTGAGGATAGAACCTCGGACCTGTGCTTATTCTACATACAGTAGTATAACATTAGTCTCATTATAATATTTTCTTCTATTTATTAGGATAAAAAATTTCAAGCTTTATTTTACATTTTATTTAATTTTCCCACATTGCCTTCTAGAATTTTATTAGTGTTTCTATTGTGCAATACCAATATAAAATGTTGGGGCAGAATTCTTCCATAAATCAATAATTAAACAACTTTTTGAAAATTTGATTGAAAGAATAAATTATGTTGTTCTTTATAAAGATCTTAAATTTCAAAATTATTTTCAAATAAAACTTTTATATTACATCTTTATTTCCTTTTCTACTGACTGGAATTGTGTAAAATGTTCAAGACTTCAAGAAAATTTCGTACATTTAATAACTTTTATTTAAAAAAAAACTTCTTTTTTATATACATATACTTTTTGACAAAATAATTTTGATAATGAATCAATGCTTGATAGTGACTAATAGCATGAAAAATACAAGAAATCAATGATTTTTATGAAACATCTATTTTTAATAATTAAATCTTGATATTAATTTTTAAATCTCCGTAAATAAATATTAAATTTATTAATATTTCCTTTGAATTTACTTAAAAAACATAAAATTATGTTTCTTCATTGATACATTTTTTAAATCTTAATGTAAATATTATTAGTTTAAAATGTGTTATAGACTAGCACAGCAAACCAGCCCCTGGATTGTTTGTGAATGGTGTATTTAGTAAAATACTGGTAATTAATGACTTCACTTCAAGCATTGACCAATGAAAGAATTTACAATATGAATTCCAATTCTATGGTTTTTTATATTGGAACATATTTTATTTTATATTTGTGCACATTTTCACATAAAAATAATTGATTTGGAGAATGTTTCCAATTATGATTGATGTATAAATTAAATTGTAAATGTTGTTAAAAACAAAGTATAAATAATGAAACAAACTTTACTAAAAATGAGAACATCCTAGTAGTATTAAAAACTTTAAAATAGCTTATCTTTCTTATAGGTAAAAAATTTAATATTTCTTAAGCTTAATTTTTTGGTTGCACATGTAGCCTATATAAAATAAACTTAAAAGTATTTAATTTCAAATGAATTTTTAAATTATGATAATTGTATAGATTGAATTGTTTGTGTAATCCTTTTATAGAAATACAATGTGAATAAGTAAAATTTTTTACACGATTGTATAAGTTTAAAATTATAATTCAATTAAAAATTATATTTAATTCTATGTTCGTGTTTCATATATTTATATAATAATTTAAATAATAATAGTAAAAATATATTTATCATATTAAAATGTATACAAATTAATATGAGATTCACAAAAATAATAATAAAACTGAAATTCACGTCCGATTAGAAATAAAGAAAGTTTAAATTAAAATGATGATCATGTTTTTAATTTTTATATTAAATTACATGTAAAATCTCAAACTAAAAATATTTTTCTCTAGTTTTAAAATGCAATTTCAATAAGATTTAACTGAAATGAAAACCTAGTTTTTAAAAATATTGTGAAATCTTATCAGAGAATTGTTTTTTCAAACTATTGTTGATTACAATCTATATAAACTTCATGCTGTTAATTCTTTTATATTTTATCAAAATTTTTTTTCATTACATGGATTCTAAAGGAAACAGTTACTAATTGAAAGATATGATGATACATATATATAATAAAAAAATAAATTTCTAAAACAAACATTGAGTTATCAAGATAATTTTTTTTTGAATATTCAATTATATATTCTTCAATTTTTACACAGAATATTTAGATTTCATTTTTATAAATACCACATGAATTGGATGTAAACATAAAGTCATTGGCTTAGCTATGAATCAAAAAATTAAACATGCTGAATATTTCATTTAGTGGAAATCTCTGCCTCAATTTGATCATGTATGATGTCATTTCATAGATAGCTGGTATTCATCCACTGTGCCCAACAAATGGTTGACAGGTTTGCTGCCTCCTTTAGTTTAATAATTAAGTTTATTTATTAAAATTAACAATATACTTTAAATTAATAATAAACAATGTGAATGAAAACCAAATTAATTATAATTGAATCAACATCAATTTTATTCAATAGTCAAAAGAAATATTTACCTGCTTATCATTAAACCTAAAACTGAATTTATTTATCACACTCCTAGCATCATCTTTACATACAACACCAACTTTACAAATATCGAGAAATTTGAAATCTTTCAACATCTTTGTTTTTCTGGATAGAATACACTCATGCAGCATTTCTTCAACTTCTTCAATTGGTAATTCTGCTGAACATGTTGATTTGATATTAGTTAGTTTATTTACAGTAACCAACCATTCATCTGTGTCCTACATAAGAATTAAAATATTATTAACTCATTAGTATAAATATTTCATTATATTAACACAGAAATCTTTCAATTGCATCTGAGTTTGGTGCTTAAAAAGAGTAAAATTCAGTATAATAAAATTAACTTTTAAATTTATGATAAAATAAATCAAATATTTAAAAATTAAAATTGATACCTATTAAGAAAAAAGACTAATTAAGCAAAAAGGAAAAAATTCATAAAGAAATAAAAAAACAGCAGTATATATATTTTAAGTAGTGCATGTTAGTTTGGTGTTTTTTCTCTCTCACACACACTATATTCATTGTCATAGTTTTCTAATTATGTGTAAATAATTATATATTATAAAATATTATATATTTATTCACATGATTATAAAATGTGGATAAATATACATTAGATTATTAAAATAAAACAAGCTGTGGTATGAGAATCAAATGTGATTAACTTTTTCACATTTACTTAATTATGTTAACTATTTAACACAAGCAATTTAACCATGTATTTTTGTGTTACATAAGAAATAATTTTTTTAAAAATATATACTATTCTTATAAACAAATTATTTTAATAAAATAATACAAAAAATTTATCTTCATTCTACACAACTGGGGCTAGTTATTATTAGTTATTATTGTGATATTAAAGAGAAACTAATATATATATAATCAATAGATGTTATTACCTGTTAATTTGTAAGAGAAAACTCAAACTCAAAAGCACTTTCAGTTCAATAATTTATAAATGATTTGAATTTAAAATTACATTTTTCTTATTTTGATTTAAATATTCTTTATTAGTGTAGATTATAATTAAATTTATCATTCAAATATATGATGAAAGACATTGTTGCTATTAATTTTACTATATTTAGAGAAAAACTATTAATATCATTAAGTTTGATAAATTTCAAAATTGTGAATAGAAATATAAAAAAGATACAAATCAATAGAACATTTAAAAATATTTAAATATGTTTCAGTTACAGTATATCTTACTTCAGAAGGATGTTTCTTAAAACTATTTAAGAATTCTCTGTAATTCAAAGTTTCACCATATTTCTTAAAATCAGAAATTATTTCTTCAAACTGCTCATCTGTCAATGGAAAGCAAAATTCTTCAATAATACTTCGCAGTTTAGTGAATGCAATAAATCCACTTTGACTCTGATCATTCAGGTTCATAGCCTAATGTTTAAAATGAGTTCAAGTATGAAAATATTTCCATCATTGGAAATTCCAAATGATTTAATTAAAATGAAATCAATGTATAATTTCTTACTTTTCGCACATCTTTCACATTTTGATTTAAATAAGTCTTTAATTCGGATTTTAATTTTTCTCCTTTCAATACTGAATGCTGTTCCTTTTGTGCTGAACTATTTATATTTCTTGAACATATTTTATCCTTTAAAAATTATACAATTATAAATCATATACACAGAGAAAAATTCATTTATTTTAAAATTTGAACTTATTTTATTATAAGCTCTTTGCTTTTTATTTTGGATTCAAGTTAATTTATTTTCAAATTACTACACACAAAAATTAACAAAAAAATGAAACAACTGATAATAAATTAGACATATCTTTTTCACACAAAACTTTATTTGATCTACAGCTTTTAGAAACTTTCAACAAAAAAGGAAAATTATTAAAATCAAAAATGAAATATATTTTGCTTTTAGTTTTCAATTTTAAGGCTATGAGATATTTATAGAAATGTGTGAATACATATTTTCAAAGCGTAATTTAATAAAATGTTATAATATTTTGGTTTTATGTATAAAATTGTAATTCATAATTATAAAAATTGTTTTACTATTTTCCAGAAAACCATGAAAAGTAGAAATTTTTTTTGTTTTCTTTTATTGTTTTATTGAGATGTGAGAGAAAATATCAGTTGTAACATGATATTTTCTCTCACATGATTTTAAAATAAGGAGTTAGCCTAACTTTTTTGTTTGACAATTAAACATTATTTTATATTAACAAAAACATAAGAAATTTCTCACCAAATCTAACCCAAATCACTTGAAACGTTAAAACTAGAGGAAATAAACTTTTTAAAGGTTTTCTCTGTAGTAGCTTTTGAAAAATAATTATCATTAAATTCAGAATTATGAAAAAGATGATTATGATCTTTGAATTCAGAACCAAAATATTGAAATTGTATGAAATTTAAAGCAGTATGGTGCTTTTTAGGTACACCTAAAAAGAAATTACTTGACAAAAATCAATCTGTATTAAAATGTTAATTCCAAGGCATTTACTTCAGAAAGTTTATGCAAGAAATACTTTCTATTACATGAAGTATTTGTTAATATTTAAGTATCATATCTTAAATTTATTTTATTTTTGAAGTTTTAAATAATTAGATAAAACTGTTATTTATTAGAATATATTTCATAATTTTTAAGACAAATTTTTTTAACAATATCTTAGTTTAATAAAAAAATGAAACTTTGTAACTCCATCATATAAAAACTTATATGCTCATATAAAATAAGAATAAAACTTAAAATATCCATATAAAGAGGTTGGTTGGTTGGTTGGGTTTAGTGGCGCAAGGTCCAAAACGGACATGCTGCGCCAAGAATAAAGTTTAGAAGTAGATGTTTTATTTTATTTATTTTTTTTATTTATTCTTATTATTTTATTTTATTTATTAATTTATTTTAAAAACCCAAGCAACATTAAAATTTTAAAAATCAAAAATCATTGTATACATATATATTAAAATCAAATCACACATAAAAGCAAAATCAAAATATATATACTTTTAAAATTTAAAAAATGTAAATTAAATAAAATGTATAAAACCTATTGCCCTCAAAAAGGCAAATAGGTTCCTGTGGGGTGGTTCCCCAAGCAAATCAAATAAGGTTAAAATATCACAATTAAAAAAGTGTAAACGATATTGGTTAAAATATGAACATGAAATTAAAATATGATAAACAGTGAATGGTTCATCACACGTTTCACACCATGGATTTAATTCGTTTAGAAACAAATGTCTATGTGTGAAACGTGTGTGTCCGATACGAAGGCGGGATAATCTTACATCAGCACTTCGTATCGGTAAAACTTTTAATGAGGTGATGAATGGAAATATGGCACGCAATTTATTATTGACCTGCATGTTCCAAGACTCCTGCCAAAGATCTTGAGTAAATTTTTTAACACACCTTCTCACATCCAACAAAGGAATGGATGGAAGAGATGGGCCGGATGCAGATTTAGCAGCTGCATCAGCCCTCTCATTGCCATCGAGACCTACATGACTTGGGATCCAACAGAAAATTATTTCATATCCCTTGCCAGCAAGGGAATCTAATGCTCGGAAAATTCTAGACACAGCAGGATGACAATCAAAACTACTGTTCCGCAAAGCTTCCAACACACTCAAACTGTCAGTGTAAACACAGTATTTAAAGCTATCACTTGTATTCATCTGCTGAAGAGCTTGATATAAAGCAGTTGCTTCAGCAGAGAAGATGGAACAGGATGGATGGAGGCTGTAGCTCAGAGTTTTGTTCTCAATAACTACAGCACAACCAACATGTCCTGCGGATTTTGATCCATCTGTGAAAACTGGTGTGTACGTGATGTACTGACAGCGATGTGAGGCATACATCTGCTGGAAAACAGTAGTTGCTGTATCTGATTTTCTAAAACGAGCAAAAGGATTTATGATTTTAATCTGTGGATCATACCAAGGTGGATGAGAAAAATACTCCGTTTTGTCGAAACGGACATCATATAGGTCAGATAGTAATAGATTAGATTTTGTTCGTGTGAGAAAAGGTGGAATGCTGTATGCACGAGCGTCATACAGCCTCATTAGTGCAGGTGTAGTAGGCATGGAACGTAATGGATGATGAGGGTCAGACATGATTTTTGCATAATAACTGAGAGACAGCTGCATTCGTCTCAGGTCTAAAGGCAGTTGATGACATATTGCATATAGACTCTGGACGGGTGATGTGCGGAATGCGCCTGAACATATTCTCAAAGCAGAGTGATGTATTGTATCCAATCTGCGTAAAACGGAAGACCTAGCAGATCCATACACAGAACACCCATAGTCAATACGAGATAAAATTAATGACTGGTAGACACGAAGTAGTGCCGTGCGATCAGCACCCCAAGATGTATTAGAAAGCACCTTGAGGATATTAAGCGATCGCTCGCACTTCTTCCGCAAATGAAGAACATGCGGAAGAAAATTCAACTTTCGGTCAAAAATTATTCCCAGAAACTTTATCTCGTTGACAACAGGGATAGGTGTATTATTTATATAGATAGTGGGATCATTATGTAGGCTAGTCTTCCTGCAGAAATGGACACAATTACTCTTGCCAGGAGACAGCGTGTGGCCATTCTCAGCACACCATGCAGCAAGTTTATTAACTGATGTTTGTAGTTGTCTCTCAATTAAACGCATGTTAGAACCCTCACATGATATTTGCAGGTCATCAACATAAAGCGTGCCATAAACAGGAGGTGAAATTTGATGAAGAATGCAACTGATGTAAAGGTTAAAAAGTGTGACACTTAAAATAGAGCCTTGGGGTACACCCTCGGCTTGAATAAAAGTATTGGACATAACAGAACCAATACGAACTTTAAAACCACGGGAGCATAAAAAATTTTCTATAAATATTGGCAAATTACCCCTAAAGCCAAAATCATACATCCTACGGAGAATTCCATAACGCCACGTACGGTCATATGCCTTCTCTATGTCAAAGAAAATGGAAACCAGATGGTTCCTCCGCACAAAAGCGTTGCGGATTTGGGTTTCCAGGTAAGTAATATTATCAAGAGTGGACCTTCCTTTACGGAAGCCACTCTGATTGATATGGATATATTTATTTGTTTCTAAGACATAGATGAGACGGGCGTTGACCATACGTTCGAGAGTCTTACACAAGCAACTCGTCAGAGCTATTGGTCGATAATTTGAAGGAACAGAAGGATCCTTACCAGCCTTAAGGATCGGAATCACTATTGCTTCGCTCCAAAGTGATGGAAATTTGTTTTCAGTCCAGATCCTATTAAACAAAAACAGCAAGTTCAACAGGGAATCTGGACTTAAATGGCGAAGCATTAGATAGCTGATTCCATCTGGTCCTGGGCTAGTATCATGGGCCTGCTGTAATGCTCTCTTCAATTCCAACATCCGAAATTCACAGTTGTAAGGCAAAGCTTGTCGATGGTTGAAACGAATTGGTGTTCGCTCAGCACGACTCTTTGTCCTTAAGAACGAAGGACTATAAGAGTCGTTGCTTGAGACGCTAGCAAAGGTTTCACCAAGGACGTTAGCGATGTCCTTAGGAGAAGAGTATATAGCAGCTCCGGATTTCAAAATAGGAATTGAAAATTCTCTATATATTCCATTGGCTGCTTTCACTCTTCTCCACAACTGTTTACTGGATGTGGAAGAAGTTATTGATGATACATAGCGGGACCAAGATTCCTTCTGACTTCGACGACGAGCTCTGCGAGCTAATGCTTTTGCTCTCTTATAGGCGATAAGATTCTCCGTTGTGGGGTATCTTCTGAAGAGCCCCCATAACTTCCTCTGTTTCTTATAGGTGTTTTGACATTCATTATTCCACCAAGGTTTGCAACGCCTGTGTGGTATAGAGGAACACTTTGGTATTGATGCATCAGCTGCATTTATAATTGTTTCAGTGACTTTAGATACGGCATTATCAATATCATCGATCATAACCATTTCATTATCAACAACTGCCAATTGTGTAAATAACGTCCAATCTGCCCGACTGTACACGTAAGTAGGTAAGCGTTGTCTTACACTACTACCTCCAGTCTGGGAGATGACGAGAGGAAAATGATCGCTGTTATGCAGATCATTTCCTACTATTAGATTTAACAATGGCAGAAGAGATGGAGAACAGATGGCTAGATCGAGAGAATGAAACGTTCTTGTGGGTACATGGAAATATGTATTCTCGTCGGTATTCAGCAGACAGAGACTATTATCTGAAATAAAACGCTCTATCTGCCGACCGCGAGAATTAGTATCATCATTTCCCCACAAAGAACTATGGCCGTTAAAGTCACCTAACAACAGAAATGGTGTTGGCAGCTGATCTATTAATGCATCAAGTTCCTCTTGGCGGATGACATCGTGTGGTGGCAAATACAAACTACAGACTGTCAACAAACATGATGTGTGAATTCTCACAGCAACAGCCTGTAGAGTAGTATTCAATGGATGGGCAGTGCTGGGAAAAGTATTAGATGTTAATATACAAACACCTCCAGACACTGCACCATCGTCACCACAGTCTTTTCTAAAGCTTCTAAACCCACGCATGGAAATGTTATTGCTGGACTTCAGGAATGTTTCCTGAAGTGCAACACATGCGGGGTTGTAGGCTGAAATTATGGACTTGATGTCATCATGATGAGAACGCAAACCATGGCAGTTCCAAGAAACAAAGGAAGTTATTGTTCAATTTGAAAAGCTCCTTTCCCGGAGCTGGAAGGCATGTCATCCGACATCTCCTCGAGCGATAAATCTTCGTCCGAGGGATGTAAGGAAACAGCATCAGCCTCCAGGTTTAAGGCTTTACGGGTGGATATAGAGGGCCTAATTTTGCCCTCTTTTGCAGATTTTAATTTTAAGGCCTTCATGGCTTTAGACTTAGCCATCGGAGCTTTTCTACGTTGAATATTTGTAGAGGTTGATTTTTGGCTTTTATCAGATGTAAGGGGTAATTTGACTAGTGGAAGTGAAAGAGCATCGGTTTGTGTACTAGCTGTTCTGGTGACCTTGGCGGCGACAGATGCATAGCTAACTCCTGCTTGAGGTGTACGTGCTGTGACAGCACGTCTTGCCTCAGGGTATGAACAATTATTTTTAACTTTAGTGGTTGTGATCTCTTTTTCCAGTATCCAGATAGGACAACTTCTAGCGTAGGAGGGGTGGTCACCTTTACAGTTGACACACCTCTCCTTTGCAGTACAAGACGAGCTGTCGTGGCCAACTGCTGCGCAGCGAGTGCAAGTCAGTTTGCCCCGGCAAGCCGCTTTGGAGTGTCCAAATCTCTGGCACTGGAAACAACGCAAAGGATTTGGAATGAACGGCCTAACGGATAGATGCATATACGCAGCTTTAATATGCTGCGGTAGGTCTGGCGTCTTCCCGTAAACCCTGGTGTTATGCGATCCGTGCCTAGGGCTAATTGGCACCGCGGTATTGGTGTCTTAACGGAGCCTCTAGTTGCCTGGCAAACTTCTAGAGTAATTTGCCTTGCCCAGTATCTCAGGCAATGCTGGGTGGACTTATATTACCTGAGCTTATTAATTATTATCTTGTGGCTGAAAAGACACAAGAAATAACAAATCTTTCTGCATTTGCAGGTGAAGCCTCTGAAGTAGACCTTGCTGAAAAAGACAAGGGAACTCAGAGGCAATCTTGTAAAGGGGCAGTAATGAATCTTTTACTTGAGGTAGAAATGACCTCCAAACCATCTTCTGGTGAAAGCCAGGAAGCTATCCTTAGCATGACTGACTTTCTGACCAGATGGGACTGTTTCAGCAAGACCCTATCTGCTGGAAATGTCAAACGCAAGAGGAAACGGCAGAGCATATCATTTATGAATGTGAGGCTCTTGCCCTCCCTAGATTAACTTCTTTAGGCATCATCCTTACTAAAGAGTTACACCTAGGCTCTATTAAAGGGTTATCGGACTTTATTAATAAAGTGGGTGACCCGAGCAACTGGAACTAGGAAACATTGGGTTTGGAGTTAATGGTACAAAATGCTGATAAAAGCAGAGGTGCCCAATGACATACAAACCCAACCTTAAGAAGAAGAAGAAGGTCTGGCGTCGCAAATGTCAGTACGAGATGTTTAGTATTAATAAACTGCCCATCTCGTCTGATAGTGATGCGTTTTACAGCACAGACCTTTTGATCTATGAGATTTTCTAAGATCTCGTCCGTTGGCGTATTTAGCAAATCCTTGGCTGATACCACACCACGTGAGAAGTTAAGGTTCATATGAGGTTCGACGGACACCTCAAGGTTAGCTAGCATGTTCATGCCGCTTATGAGATTTGCTTGCGTATCTGAAGTAACTTCTACCATCAAATCACCAGAACGAAGTTTCCGAATGCTCTTTACTTCTCCGATATTGCCACTAATACCTTTTTGGATTAGGAAAGGGGATACATTATCAAAGGTACCCTCCTTCCTTTTCACAATGTAAAATCTTGCCTTTATTAACTTAAAAGTATGCTCCCGTGGGAGAGATGAGAATAGTAATGTTTCCATATTTAAGATGGAATATTCGGGACCTGACGGCACCACCCACCACCGAGTCCAACAAGGGGATGCAGACCAGCTGCACCAGTGCTAGTCAGGTCCTATACGCTCACAGTACATCCCTGAAGTGGCCTCCACCCTTAACGAGTCACCCAGTAGATGTACCGATCGCTTGATCCATAAAGCCGATTGATGTGCTGAGGACCACAATACACCTCCCGTTTACCTGAAGCAGAGGCCAAAGCAATGTGTTGGTCTCTGGAGGCCTCAATTACCAGGATCCTCCTTTCCAGGGACAAGGGTCTCCCCGCACGGCAAACACGTGGGTGATTTAGTCCCCAAGAGAAGCTAATAGCAACAGAGCGGCGAAAGCTACTCAAGGGGAGCCTTCAACCTCTTACGAGGCAATCACACTGAGGGAGAAGAGGAAGAAAAAGCAGAAGAGTAGAGGAGAGGGGAAAAGAAAGAAGAGGACAGATCACTAGGGTACCTCGGGATTGTGACACCCGTGTTTACCTAAAGAAGGTAAACCCCTGAGGGG